>VXAX01001527.1:1540537-1724058 GCA_013399835.1 Leptocoma aspasia | reverse complement strand
TATATTTAAAAAAAAAAAAAGAGAGAATAAGGCAGGAAAGAAGAAAAGGAGATGTACTTGAAATTTTAAAAAATAAATCCTTGTCCTCACCACCCTGTCTTGACAGGGTAGGTCATCTTCCTCTAATTTACTTTTAAGTACAGTGATGGCCTAGACGGCAAAAAGTATTTGCAGAATCCCTGTAGAGTTTAGGAAAAAAACATTAAGAAAAAATTATTTAGGTTGGAAAAGACCATCAAGATGATCAAATTCAACCATAAACCCAGCACTGTCAAGTCCACCACTAAACCATGTCCCCCAGTGCCACATCTACACAACTTTCTAACACCTCCAGGGATGGTGCCTCAAACATGGTCAGTCTGTTCCAATGTTTCATGACGCTTTTGGTGAAGATATTTTTCCTAGTATCCAGTCTGAAGCTCCCCTGGCACAACTTGAGGCCATTTGCCCTTGTCCTGTCACTTGTTACTTGGGAGAAGAGGCTGACCCCCACCTGGCCCCTACACCCTCCTTTCAGGCAATTGTAGAGAGAGATAAGGTCCCCCCTGAACCTCCTTTTCTCCAGCTCCCTCAGCTCCTCCTCACAAGACTTTTCCTCCAGTCCTTTCACCAGCTNTTTTCTTCAGGAACTAAATCCTGAAGAAAAACTATTAGATAAATGATAATATATCATTGAATTATAAAGTAGAGCGATACTAAACTTTTCTTTTTTTCTTTTTCTTCCTTCTCTTTCTTTCTTTCTTTCTTTCTTTCTTTCTTTCTTTCTTTCTTTCTTTCTTTCTTTCTTTCTTTCTTTCTTTCTTTCTTTCTTTCTTTCTTTCTTTCTTTCTTTCTTTCTTTCTTTCTTTCTTTCTTTCTTTCTTTCTTTCTTTCTTTCTTTCTCCCTCTCTTAGTAATTGCAGACTGATATTCAAACTTTCTCTAGACAAGTACATACTGATTCTCTGGTATCACCCCAACATACCCCACTTTTTTTAGAGAAATTCTAATTACTAGGGTTGCCAAGAGACCAAAACCGTCACTTTGTTTTATAGATAATTTGAGCATCTGCAGTTGTCTGCACACAGAATGTAAAGCCTTAAGCCAACACTTTATGCCTCTTCCCTTTATAGAAAGATGCATACAAGTAAAATTGATGGAAAACATCTGCCTCCCTTCCTTTATCTAAAGACTGATCAAGAAAAATAATTCAGCCAGGAAACTGTCACAATTTTCCAAAGGCAACTCTGCCAGGTTCCAGAAGACTGCAAGGCTTCTAGAAAACTCAGTTCTCTGGCATTTTCAGCAGTGCAATACCTTCACGGGGAAAAGGGCTCCTAATCTCCGTGACATCCCAACTTGTTTATTTTCAGTACACAAGACTGCTGAGGATGGGTAACTCTGAATATTGACAGGGCTCCAGATAGCACAAACCAGGAAGAAAACACAACATACTTCAAATACCTCTAATGGGCTTCATAAAGATGCTTAGTAAAAACTGGTAACAAAGTTTAGGATTATTATCTCTGACTGACAGTGAGCTATATCTGTTTAAATTATGGATTCTTCAAAAGTTCTTAATTTCTTACAGAACTTAATTCAAATATGGTAATTTGATTTCCATAATAAATTTCTTAGTCGATCTCAAACCTGAATTCAGCAAAAAAATTTAATTCTATATCAAGATTATATTCAACTGGGTCTGATTTCAGTTAGATGGATGCCGTTGTTTATTCATAAGCAGTCAATTATAGCGACAAAGAGTCTTGATTTTATTAAAGCCTTAAAACTCTCAGTGAGGTTTCTGCAATTAGAAAACTTAAATGAGATCCCAAAACAGTATTAGCTTTGAGGTAAGACCCTTTAGACCTCTTTTTTATAGCTAGCATACCAAAACCACCAAGAGAGCTTTTAAAATCAAAGACAGTTCTGGCAGAAAATAAACAGGAATAATATATATATATTTAAAAAAAAAAAAAATAGAGAATAAGGCAGGAAAGAAGAAAAGGAGAGGTACTTGAAATTTTAANGGAGATGTACTTGAAATTTTAAAAAATAAATCCTTGTCCTCACCACCCTGTCTTGACAGGGTAGGTCATCTTCCTCTAATTTACTTTTAAGTACAGTGATGGCCTAGACGGCAAAAAGTATTTGCAGAATCCCTGTAGAGTTTAGGAAAAAAACATTAAGAAAAAATTATTTAGGTTGGAAAAGACCATCAAGATGATCAAATTCAACCATAAACCCAGCACTGTCAAGTCCACCACTAAACCATGTCCCCCAGTGCCACATCTACACAACTTTCTAACACCTCCAGGGATGGTGCCTCAAACATGGTCAGTCTGTTCCAATGTTTCATGACGCTTTTGGTGAAGATATTTTTCCTAGTATCCAGTCTGAAGCTCCCCTGGCACAACTTGAGGCCATTTGCCCTTGTCCTGTCACTTGTTACTTGGGAGAAGAGGCTGACCCCCACCTGGCCCCTACACCCTCCTTTCAGGCAATTGTAGAGAGAGATAAGGTCCCCCCTGAACCTCCTTTTCTCCAGCTCCCTCAGCTCCTCCTCACAAGACTTTTCCTCCAGTCCTTTCACCAGCTTTGTGGCCCTTCTGTGGACATGCTTCAGCTCCTCAACATCTTTCCTGTAGAGAGGGACCCAAAACTTAATATAGGACTTAGAGTGCAGCCCTACCAGTGCCAAGTACAGGGTTGGTGACCACTTCCCTGGTTCTGCTTGGCACACTATTGCTGATAAAGGCCAGGCTTCCACTGGGCTCCTGGGAACACCCTGGCTCATGCTCAGCTGCTGGTGACCAGCACACCCAAGTCTTCTCTCACCAGGCAGCTTTGGGTTGTCATGAGCCAGGTGCAGGATCACCATTTGGCCTTGTTGAAGGTACACAATATCCACACTCTATCCCTCACCCAGTAAGTGTGTGACCTTGTGAGGAGGTCAGGTTCGGCAAGCAGGACCTGTCTTTCCTAAAACCTGACCCAAAGAGCAGCAAACAGCAAGGAAGACAAATCTCCTTCTTCACTTTAACTTAGCTGCATGTTTTTCAGGGAAAATAACCGCTAAAGCAACAACACAGATGCCACACTTCATATGACTAAACCACATTCCTATTCATGGGTTGTGTGCATTCCAGAATCAGTGAAAGTGAGGGATGAATATTAACTGGTAAAACAATAACTGACCAGTTTCTGGAAGCGTATGAACAGAAGTGGAGCAACCAAGGACAAGGAGAGTTCAATCCTACGTGCTGCACAGACACTGCCAATCAGAGAGGGCCAGCCTGGAGCAAGGTGGATATAAATGATATATAAATTATCTTGGTAAATGGGGACTGCCCCCAGGAGCATATTAGCAATATAGATTTCACTTGTGTTGGTCTCAAAGTGTTTTAAACAACTAACCAGGAAAGCATTCTCATTCTGAGTAATATGTCTCTTTTAGTCATCACTCAGAGAAACATTCATTAAATATGATTGAATGGACAAGGCAAGTCATAGGAACTTAACTTTTATGATACTGTGATAAGAATCTATTTGATTTTGAGCAAATAATTTTGTCATATTAGGATTTCAGGAGACCTTTTTTCCCTTCATCTCCTTGATGAAAGACTCGAATGATAAACTAGATGCCCTCTAATTCCATTCATTTGTGTCAGTTTTTGGCATTTGTTAGTGAAGCCCTGGTCTTAAGTATTTGCATTTGTAATGTAATTCTTTTACATTGAGGCCATTTCCAAATGGAAGATTCTGAGATTTGTAGCTACCTCTGAAACACAATCTTTCCCTCCATGCTTGCCAGCAGAAATTCCACACTGATCTGCAAGTATTCTCTTCAACAAAAGTCAGTTGATGGCCAAGATCAGCAGGAGAAACTGTGCAAAGCACATCAGAAGTAAAAGCACAGTGTCAAGTGCATCAGAGCACTTGGAGTGTTGGAATCGCTCTAAGGAAAGGAGTCTGCCTATACTGGGAGAGAATGAAAAACAGCTTAATGAATCAGCTGCATCATAAGAGAACCAGCCACCACCAACTCTTCAGAAAGAAGAAAATAGCTACTGAAGAATCCAGCTGGAAGCACCATAGTTTGGCTAGCTGGAATGCATAGACAACAGGAGACAAAAGCAAAAAATATTGAAACTTTCAAAAGTTTAGATTTTACTTTCACTCATACCAGGAATCTACTGCACACTTTAAGTGTGCATGGTCTCTTGTGATCAAATAGAGTCCTACCTTTTGTTTTTATCCATAGGGTGAGGAGCCTTGAACTCTGCCCTACAAAGCTAGAGGGTGAATACAGCTGTAGTGTATTACAGCAAATTTGGCCTTGTTGCCAGAATTCCTTTTGCCTTACATTGAAACTGTTTATTTTCCACCATTTCAAAGATTTTAAGGGGCATGAAGGCAAGACCCAGCACTGCCTCCCAGAGTGCTAGACAAATGAAATGTGCCTTATGAAAATATATTAGCACCAACTATTTGTAAGCACTACCTCACTTATTCAAATCATTCACAGCAGCGCTTTGATCTTTCCAAATCTGGTGTCATAGTACCACCAGGCAAGTTTTCAATGATAATCTAAAACTATGAAACTTTTATTTTCTCCTTTTTATATTTTTGTGTTTATTTTGGCTGCCAAACATGGAGAAATATTGGTTGTTTGGCTGTAACCCAAATATATCTTAAAATTGGAAACATTTAAAAATAGTTCCGTTTCTATGTACTACAATAAACAAGACACACTTCTAAAGCAGCCACAACCACAGAAACATGGAATAATTTAGGGTGGAAGGAGCTTCTCTAAGTCAGCTAGTTCAACTCAAAGCAGATCTCAAGATGCTCCGGGCCACATCCAGCTGAGTCTTGAACACTGCTGAGGACACAGATTCCATAACATCTCTGGGGTAATCTGTTTCAGTGCTTAGCATACTTCTGTTTAAAAAAAAAAGTCCTAATATCTAACTGGAATTTCCCATATTCCAGTTTGTGCCCAGTGCCTCTTGCCAAATTACTCTGCTCTTCTGCAGAAAATCTTTGTATCCTGCAGTCAGAGAGCTGAGGACAATGTCTGATCCTTTCTCATGACAGATTACATCAAACACTAAGGTTCCTAGCCATTAAATCCACATACACAAATACTCTGAATGATGAAAGTTGGTGCCATATGAAGAGGGCAACCAAGAATACCTTTTCAGGGGAGGGTGAGCTAACAGCCTTGCATGAAGTTTTGTCATTTGCAAATGAAGTTCCCCAATTTTTTTTTTCAAAGTATTATTATGCCTACACAAGTCTAACATTACTTCAGAAGAATAAGCTGTCAATATGCAGCAGTTAACTGTGCAAAACACAGACAATCATGTCTATCTATAAAAACCTAGCTATTAAGCTCTCAACTTACACCTTCAAACTACTTTCATTTCAAAGAGGGCAACTTTTCTTAGGTGTATTAACACTCTAACAGAATGCACACAGCAAATAAAATAGCATAAACTGCAATTCCCTCCATATTTCTTTCATATCTGGGGCCATTTTAGTAATTTAAATGATAGACAAATTCATTACTAAAGGAGTATGAGTAGCTGAAATATGCAGTAGGGAAACTCCCCAACACTGTTGTTCAGCTGAAGGTAGTGACCTGACAGGAAGAGATGCCCTGTGTCAGCCTCATCCCTTCCTGTGTCCTTTCTCACAGCACTCTTGCAAGGTTACTGACACCTTTTCCTCCAGTTGCTATGCACATTTAGTTTTCTTTATTAATGCTAGTCAGAAATATGCTGCTCTTTAATGTTATCAACTAAATATGTACTTCTGAAAGAAAATTGTTAGAGCATTTATATTACAAAATTACAAGGTTTTAAAACTTATTTTGCCAATACCTCTCTAGTGATTACTACAGTTCAGAACTGAGTTAATAAGCTGTACTCATTAGTACTTTAGGAGCAGTTAGGTCAATGCAGAGGTAAAGATGTGGTTATTAGCAATTCCAGCTTCTATGTAGCTACAAAAATCATTGTACAAAGGAAAGTCGTTGCTCATATGTTGCCATCTGTTTTGCCTGTTTTCAGGTCATTCAAGAACTTCACTGAAGTTCCACTTCCATCTTTATCACAATCTCCTTCACAAGGCTCCTTAAACATGCTGGTTTAAAATCATTTTTTAAACATGGACTTAGTAAATGTAACTGTGCTTATTTTTAGGGTGCAAAAGTCTGGATTTAAACTTGGGATCCCATTTCAGTGGTTCAACCCCCAATTCCAGCTTTCATTCTGCAGGTCACTTTTCATTATTTATTAAAATAGGAAACAAAACTGAAAACAAGAAAGAAAACTGTTGTTTGAAAATAACCAAGCCTGCAGCTCTGATGGAAAAGGGGAAAATAGTTAAACTTCTGAAAACTTCTTTGGTATGATTTAAAACAACCTGACCCAGGCTTCTCTTGTGGGATTCTGTTTAATTTTAATTTTAATTTTAATTTTAATTTTAATTTTAATTTTAATTTTAATTTTAATTTTAAACTGCAGAAAATTCAGCTCCTTTATGTGTCCAGTTCTTAAACATAGTTCAGTGTTTGATGGTAAAAATTAATAAAATTCAATATTGAACAATTCAACATTTTTGAAGAATAGGGACAAAACCAAGCCTAGTCATTATTTTCAATGCATAATGCCCTTTGAAACTATTTCAGGTTGAATAATTGTTGATAGATAACACTTTTAAAATAAGCAATGCACAAATTCAGAAGGACGAGACAAAAACTACTTGTTAATAAAACAACCTGAAACCCTTATTTCAATTTAGACTATGGATCACTTCTTGTAGTAGGATAAAGCTTAATTTTGATCTGATGTCTTTACGTTCTCCAGGGCCTTGTTCCCCTGGCTTTACTCTCAAAGCTCCTTATTTGTTGTTGTTTTTTCCAGACTGGCCTGGTATGTATTTTTCAGGATGTAATTTCACCTGGACAGAGTTGATGAGACAGTGACTGCATCTTGCCCAGAAGAGCTGTCTTTCCAATCCTGGCTCCTTCTCCTGTCCAAGGAAACAAGTCCAAGGCAACTCCACCCAGGCTGGAGTCCTGGCCAAAGAACCTGACAGATTCTGCATAAATATATTCAGTAAAGGCAAGAAGAAGACTATAGGGAGCAAGGAGAGTCTCACAAAATTTCTAGGTCTAACTCTCTTTTTTTAAGCCTTAAAAGAGCATCAGGCAATGCAAACACCAAAAGAGAAATGTGGTCTTTGGACATGGCCTCATACAAGGTGGTCATACTTCAGAGCTGATCAGCTGAATAAAATCAAGGACTTTCTTTAACAACCTCTCCTCATTAGGAAAAGCCCAACAAAATACTCAGAACTTGAGCAGGTGAAGAATTCAAATGCTGTTGGACTGGCTCTGCCCATGAACTTCAAATACATTGAAGCAATTGGTATTAAAGACCACAGACCTTAATGCAGGAAGTTTCTCATAACTGTGTTCATGAGCAGGCAGTGCATTATCACTGCCATTACCTACTCAGTGGCAGGCAGTGTTTGGCATCACCACTTCTTTCAGCCACCTTTCATTTACACAGATCAGTGCATTTTGAAGAATCGAAAATCGAAGGCATAATAAAAAACGCTGTCTGGAACTGCAGTCACCTCTGCTTCCGTGAGAAGAGTGAGGACACTACACTTTACAATCCAGGATGTCAGTGTTTATTATTGAGTGTACAGATAATCTGCTACATGGGTTACTGTGTACCCAGATTGTAGTGAGGGACTAATTTCCTACAGCAAATTTGGAGTCTGTTCCTTGGATGTCATCACCATTTATTATATCATAACACAAAATTTTTTTTCACTCCTTGAGTACTCATCTGGGGATCTTTTGAAACACTTTGGGAAGAATCATTCAAAAGAAGAATATCAAAATAACCAACAGCAATAAAGTATAAATTCTACTGTGTTACAATAAGGCAGCTCCAAATCAACAGATAAAAAAACCTCAAGCAGTAATAAATTGAAATTTGTATGTTTATCTGTGTTAATAGAACAAAATAGGTAGTCATATACTGAAATCCTCTTCTATGATAAGTATTACCTTATTTGCCATAATCCAAGTAGTTGAAAGAGGAAGTCTTTAGCTGAGTATTTTGTAACATTGGCTTAGATTGTTTTAAAGCTAACTTTGTTTTACCTCCTTCTCTGATTAAGCACATGGTTATTTTTTAGGGACAAAACTGCTTAAAGATAGTAGTATTTAGACAGCTAGGAGGATTTACAAGCTGTAGTAATAGAATACATTTGAAACCAGCATGTACTTCCAACCCTTTAATTGTAAATTAATCTATAAGTCTCGGAATCCCCAACATGTTTAGGTATGTTTCAAAATTGTTACCTTCTCTATTTTAAATCTGAAGAGATGGATCCCAGTCCTTTTATGCACTAATTCTCACTTCTAAAAAGGTCTCTTATCACTAATGGATAAGTACACAGAGCACTGCAAAAGAGACCATCTTGATAAATCCAGGAAAAAAATCAAATTCAATGACTAGAGGTACAGAGTATATTACCCAGGAAAGAAGCTTGAGAAAATAGAAATCATTGAGCTTGGAGAAAAAGTACATAGATAGATATGAAGACAGTATCCAAATATATATGGAATACAAACAAAGCCCTGAGGAAAAGCAGTATAAATTAGCTCTGCCCCATATTTGTGAAGAGAAGTGACAAACTGTAGCAAGGAAGATACCTGGAAAACAGATACAGGAAGTTACACTCCAGAACAAACTGTCTGGAGAATAAGAACAAGGTGGTCAAAATGAGCTCAGGAAATCCATTTCAGCCCTATGGTTCCTTGCAAAAATGACTAATTTTCCAGTTGAAGGCTGCTACTTTTGTTCTGCACATCTAAGTATGCACCATAAAGCCTCAAGGAGGGCTTCCCTCCTCAGTGCTCTGTGTGAATTCCAGTATCCTACTTCCTATCTCTAACACACAGAAAATGAAAATCTAATTAGGCATGGTCTCTTCAGTATACAGATAACCATAAGAGAATTGCCAGGGAGAAGCAAGATTAATTTTTTATGTGAGAAGAGAACAATTTTATGCGAGAAGAGTTGATTGAGTAAAGGCAAGAAAGAGCATCCGAGAAACTGCAAGCTGTTGCCCCTAGCCTCAGTCACCAGGAACAGTCATACCTGTGCACATGATGAACAACAAGGTGATTTGGAACAGCCAGAGCACATTTACAAAGCCCAGGCTGTCTGGCAAAGTTTGCTGCCTTCTGTAATGTTATTCCTGGCTTTACATACAATGGGAAAGGGGTGAACATCATTTGCTTCAGCTTTGGCACAATTTCCACAGGTATCCTTCCTGTCAGACTGGGGAAATGCAGACTGGATGCCTACATTACAGGGGAGATGGAAAACTGGGCTCAAAGAATAGCAGTCAGTGGTTAAAAGTCCAAAGTCCCTTTTGATACTCCTTTGACATTGCTGAAGAACCTCTTTCTGGTCCTTGAGCAAAATCCAGGGTAATTCCTATACTCATATCAGAGAGGGAGAAGGTTTTGTGCTTTGTGTACACTTGGGAAAGAACTTGGGTTGCAGAAATAGAAGCAGATGAGCTGTCCCTAATGACCTGCTTTGAAATTGAAGGAAGACAAACTAGATGGAGACGTACACTCAGAAATAGGTGACATTCTGTTTATAAGTCCCCCCCACTATGCTGGGTATAGTTGAAGCAAGAATCTTTAAAATAATATGCAAAAAATGGACATGGAATGGGATTACCCTTTTTCTGAAGTCACAATGGTTTTCCACTTCCAGCATTGCAATTTGCATATGATCACAGGACATACCTGTGTGCTCTGCTCAAAATAACACCCAAGACATGTAGGACTTCAAATAGGGCAAGGATTAATAGCTCTGGATGGCACTTGGCAAAGGTGCTTGCAATATTCTGTGTTAATTTTGGAATAGATTCCCCACTTTTAAGAGGCAGACAGATGATAAAGCAATTAAATATCTGAAGCACACATAAGAATTCTTGGGCAGTGTTGTGTATCAAATGCTAAACGCAGAAAGAGTAAGAAAACTGTCAGTAACAAAAGCAGTACTGAAATATTAAATTCTATTTTGCTTGGACAACTATGATTTGGGTTTGTCAATGATGTCAAATTTGTCAACAAAGCTTTTAGCCAGTTACTTTCCTTTGGTTTAGAAAGCTGTAGACACAAACAAACAAACAAAATGTAAATTTTTAAAAATTGCCCTATGTTTCCAAAAGAAGTCAAAATAAAGTGGTTTCGCTTATGTTCCTGGTCTCCAAATTGAACGTTCTCACACATGTCTATGACACTTGCTGGATACAGCCCAGTCCTATAAGGATTGATTCCAACAGCACATAGTTTTTCCAGCTGGAAAATGTATCTCATTTTGCACCATTATATGAGACAGATCTCAAGACTGATGACCTGGCTTCTTACTACTACTCTAAAATAAACCCAACAAAAACCCCAACAGATTAAGAAAAATCAGAGGTGATCCTTTTAATCTTCTATATTGTTCCACATTTTGAGTTTGCAGAGATCAAAGGAAAGATTCTACAGTTCAAACACATCTGGAGAAAAGAAGCAACAAATTGCCAGTACATATTTAATTTTAAAAAGTACTAGTAAATACTTATTAAGTTTAGACTGTATTATTGAATTCCTAAATTTGACAGAAATTCTTATTCAGCTCTATGAACACATTGTGAAGCAGAGGCATTGTTAACTCATCTTAAGAAAACTAAAATATGAAGTAAATGATTCTAAATCAGTGGATTACAAAAAATAATGGACAACATGTAAAATAAAAGCTATGTCTATAACTAAGCAAGTACTAAGATAAGACAAATACTTATTTTTTATAATGAAGGTGTTTCATCTTTTCTCCCACATATTTCCCTTCCTACCCAGGACATGGTATAGAGTTCATGTTCTCTGACTATATTTCCAAATTCTTTATCAGTTACATCACCTGCTCTATTTTCACCATGTTGCCTTTCATTTAGAGATGAAAGAAAGCTGCAGGAAGTAATCGCTCTTTCCAACCTATCTTTCTATGTCTATACTTATTTTTTTAATAAATTATTCAGCCAGTGTTTCATTGAAAGAAAAATACCAATAAAGAATACTATCAGCTACACAAAAGGGAGGCTTATGAAAATTTTGGGGTGGGATAGGGGCATGTACATCTATGCACAAAACCATCAGCCAAGCAATCTTCATAGGCCTGACTTTGCATTTTTACTTATACTTCTGTCAGGCATTTATGCAAATGCTCATGGAGAATTTATGGTATGTAGGAAGCTGTGTCTCTCTCATTACTGATCTTGTAACCCAGTCTGCAGTAGATTACATTAATTCCCAAGGAATGCTCTCTGACTTAAGAGTGTATTAAGCACATAAATAATGCTTCATGACTTCAGAGTTTTTAAATGAGACGGTCTTCCCTGTGCCAGTTTTTTTGACAACTGACAAGTGTTTTAATACTACAGAAACAAATGATTAAAAAAAAATCCAGAATGGCCAGGTCATGGAAAAAATTATACATAATGTCTGAAGTTTCAACTGGGCATAAATTAGATTATCTATTCCCTATATGCAATGTTTCTACATTCTTAATACTATGAGCAACCTCACATTGCCTTCAAATAAGTGTAATAATAGCATATGATCTCCCTTGCTAATTGCTGTAAGTATTTCTGAGTGGAAAGAGAACACAATAAACGTCTGTTACATTACTGAGAAATTGCTTTCTAAGAATTCATGGCTGTACATTAACAACATGCTGATGCTTTTATCAACTTCTATTTGATCATGTTACCAAAATTGTGAGAGTACAGAGGATTGATGAAAGTGTGAAAGATTAAAACAGATAATTTTTGATGTAATGCATTTACCAAAAGCAAATGAGCAAGATCCCACACTGCCTTTCTGTGTGCACGTGCATGCCTCAGTGCTCTAGAGAGTCTATGTGAAATCACACTCATGACTTGTTTACTTGTGTGTAAGTTGAGTACAGATCTTCCGTTGGAGCAAAAATCCCCAAATCTGCCAACAACTCAAAAGAAGTTCTTCAGCTAAAATTAATCACATAAGTAGTATTTTAATATTTTGAAAAAAAAAATCTTAGTTATGTTTATACAGACTTGATTAACAAAGGACATAAATTACCAGGAGGTAATTACTCCATAATATCAAGTGAGTCACATCAGATATATCAGCTGCTAAGGAGCACTGAACAACCAACACATTTCTATTAGAATTGCCAGTTTTTGTGTTCCTCATAGCTAAACCAAAGAGCAGGAAGGAATGCTGAAGAGTTGCAGTATTGGTGCTTGTCAGATCAGAGCTAAAAGCTGGTGCTCCTCTGTAAGGTAGCAAATGACGAGCTGTCACTGTGGAGCAATTTCATAGTCATGTTCACACAGCAAATGTCTCTTAATTAGCTTTATGACAAAAGAAGGAGACCTATTGATTCAAGCTGAATATGAAACCTCACCACATTTACCTGAGTCAGCTCTTCATCAAACTAAGGGAATTCATGGTTTTTAAGCCTGACTGCAGCCATTTCCCTGGCTGTGAAACAAGCTGCACACCGTGCTATAAATAAAACTCTGCCGTGCCATTTAATCCAACTACTTCAGTGTTTGTGTGAGCCACAGAATGGAACTCTGCCAAAATGTTCAGGTCAGACAGTAGAGTTTTCTTTCTATTATTTGTATCCCAAAGCTCAATTTCTTATCAACTTTCAGACTATTGCACCCCTGCCTTTGTTTTCAGTGTATGTTTGTTCATGTTGCACAGACACTGAGATTTCAAAAGAACAGTGATAAGCGATAAAGTCTGAAAGTCTTGTAATTTTCTCAGAGTGCATTTTTCTTGTTCATGTATAGGCTTGAACTGTGGTAATGAGGTAATCTAAACTGCCAGAAAATGTTTTAACTTTGAAGTCAGAAAATTATCTTCTGGGACATTTCAAGTGTACATATTTGTATTTTTTAGCCAACCACAATTTTATGTGTTCTAAAATTACTCCAGACTTTTCCACCACAGAAAGAAAAATTAAAGTGAATAATTAATATAAAGCAGATATTGCAAGCAGCTGACAAAAGAAGAGCAGTCTTTTCCAAATGTGACTTTAAAAATAATTTTATCCCACATACACTCTCAGTCCTTTAAAATTGGCCAGGTTCCCAAAGTATTAATTATGTAAACTCATATCAAGCACTCTGTGACCATTTATAGATTCATAAACTAATGCCATAACTGCAGGTGATTGGAAACGATCTTTTCCCACTCTATTGAATTGTGCTGTTCCTGAGCAGATTTTAAGAATAATGCAAAACCTTAGAACTATATAAAAATGCTGAAATAGCCCTAAAAAATAATTCCCTCATACTTTGAGAATCCATTTTACCATCAACTCCTCAGCTTGAGAAAGAGTGGAGAATTACAATTTCTTTTTAAGTACATAGAGTGATACCCTAGTGTTAACACACCTCTTACACACACAAAATACATAAAAATCAAATCACATGCAGAGGTTTAGGCACTTCATTAAGCTGGGTTTTATCAAAGTGGATTTATTCACATGGAGCTCTGATGACATGTTTGTTCAAGGTAAACAGTATTTATATAAGAGCCATGGCTACAATTAGCCTAAGAAGAATTATGGATTCACTTGGCTCATTTATTTTTCTTCCAGAAGATGCTCTAAATAATACTAAATTATTGCAAAGTGATAGACCTCAGCAACAACTCTAAAGCACTTTAGAGAACACAGGTTATATTTTGTCTTCCAACCTCTGAACAAGTGCAGTAAACTCTCCCCTCCAGACTGGGAGAAAAGTAGTTTTCCTCTTATAAAAGAGCATTCCCTACCTCCCTGCCCCTAGATCTAGAATCTTCATAGCTAGACCCTCAACTCTTTACCAGCATTTTATTCAGCACCTCTGAATCGGTGAAGACTTTGTGTTGATAATCTTAATGCAACCATCCTTCTGTAACCCTGCCTGGACACCTGCACACTTTGATGATATCACTTTGCTGAAGCAGTGAAAAATATTCAATTCTGGTGACCAGAACTACAATCACGACTTCATGAACAGAAGAAATTCACTTGGTGGTTCAAAACTTGACGTGTTTTTTCTTCACCTTGGTATGACACACACTGGTTTGCTCAAGTGGGGAGGTTTAGAGTTGATATGAGTAAAATGGCATGTGATTGTTATGTTTTGAGGGATGGCACAATCACCATTCTCACAGCACAATAAGGCAAATATGTATCTCACAAAGCAAACTAGCAGTACATACATGTTGTCCTGTATTGTAGAAAAAAAAATTTTTAACTAAGACCATTTGAACTAAGGCCTGTCAAGCAAGTCTGAGTAGGATCTGGTCTGTTTCCAGCTGCCCTTTTCCACTTGGGAAGACATTGCAGACTGGGCTGTTATGCCAATGGCACTTAGTTTAGGCTGCAGGCTGTCCAGAACACAAATACTGCTTCTGTTCTCACCAAGATTCACCATGCCACTGTAGGACTCCAACTGCCTCCCGTAAAAGGCAGTAGTCAAGAGCACTCCACAGCAACAAATTTGTCTTGCTCACAAACAATTTCAAGTCTGCACTTGAATTCCCTCAAGGAGAATAAATCCACTAGGAGCTGCATGAACACTTCTGACTATGGCAGGTCACTGCTAGCCATTTTTTCCCCCTGGAGCAGACAGAGGTTTTTGCTTCCACACACAGTGTGCAGCGCACACCTGGTGAGTCCAAAAGGTCCAAAGAGGCCTCAAACCCATTGTCCATTTGCTGTATCTTCAGCCAACAGACACACAGACTATACTATCCATATCCAGTAGGTCTGGCCCCAGAGCAGCAGCAGGATTTACCCTACAGATCTCCCCTCAAGTGAATGACGTAGCTTGTCCCTCTGGAACAGCTATCTTCAAAGATTATATGAAGGAGGGCTGAAGAATAAGGTTCAAAATTTGAGAAAAATTTGAGAAAAATCTGAGAAAAAGAGATACTTGGGAACAAAAAAATTAAAATTAAGAGGTGGAAGGTTATATAGATTACCCAGCAGTGAGATCATTTTGGCGGCGTTCATATGCAGTGGAATTTAATTCTGGCAGAATCCACCCATATGTATCATCACAATGTTGCACCGCTGCATGTGCCAATATAAAAATGGAATTCTGGTATTACAGATTATTTTTGAACTCAGAAGCCTGACACTCAGTACTGGTTTTTGATATGTTTATGTGCAAGCCTAGGACACAACTGTCTGCATGATAAGATAACTTTGATTAAATGAACTGCTATAATTGTTACATTCTTACAGGCTGTTTTTACTTTCAGCAAGAATGAGCCAAATTCGCCATGACATATCTAGTGACTGAAAACCCTTGTCACTCTATTACACCAGATAAAGAATCCCTTTTAAATTTCCTCTGGGACTTGTCACTTATGTGCCATTAAACATAAGAAAAATATTTCACCAAAAAAGCCCAAATTAATTTTGCACTTCTTTTTCCAGACACAATAAAAAATGAAGTTAAATAATTTAGTTCAAACTGGCCCTTCTTTATAAGAATGTTTTTTAAAGGTTAATGCATTGTGCATTTTGAAAAATAGTTCCCAGAAAGATGTTTTGTAAACCATGGGGACAGTAACATATAAACCACATGTCATTTCAGTCCTTTTTGTGATATTTTGATATGCCAGCTTCATTGCATGCTCAAAACCCCACAACTTCCAGGAGACTTTTTCCTGTCTTACAATTTTTGCTCTGCCACCCTACAGCTACCAAAGGGGTGCTTCTGGCAGGAAGGGAGAGGGCAGCACAAGAGTTTAAGATTTGGCTGTTGCAATATAACAACTGTGATACATTGAAATAACTCTACATTGTTTTAACTGTTTGACACCAGTAAATGAAAACACATGTTCTGCTTAGTAAGATGTATTACGTAACATAGCATAGCCAGCAAACTTAGCTAGGAATGAAATTAGTCTATTTCTTTTCTCAAATGTCAAAGTTTGGGAGTCTACTGTAAATACAGCATTCACTCTCAAAGGGATGTCAATTATAACTACCCTAAGTACAAATATTAGCTAGTAGCTATCTACTATATCAGACCAAACATATTCAGTACTTCCAAACAAAGAAACAAAGCCTCAGTGCAAAACAATTATTTTTCCCACTTAACCCCACTGCTGACAACTGTAGATACAAGGAAGCTTTGGATTTGATTTTCCCTATAGGAGTCTGTAAATCAGGTTTTTTCACATGGTCCCCTAAGCAATATCAAGTCCATATTCTTTTTCCCTAAGAAGATAGCATCCAGGAGAAAGCCAAATTAGGGTTTCCTGAGCCCTTCCTGGACAGCAGAGTAGGATAGGCCTGAGTCCTGGAAAGTAGAACCAGGATGGACCTGAATTTCACTGTACCTGATGACTAATTCAAATAGTAGGAAAACCACAGTGGTCAGAAATATGTCAAAAAATCCCCTGAAAAAAATCAGAAAAACATTCAGACTCTTTTTTTTAAAATAACTTCCTAAAACTGAAATTTTATAAGAAGGGATCAACCCCAAATTCTTTTCAGCTCTAACAAAATAAAACAGAACATGAAGATAGACAAAAGCTATCAGAAACAGAGATTGTAGTGAAAAAACACATTTCCATGCACTTCTGTGCTGTAACTGGAAAGTAAAGCGACAAAATCAAAACCATGAAATGCTGTTCTACCAAACACTAAGAACCTATTCTTCAACTGTTCCTTCAACAACTGTACCAGCTCCAACTGGAAAGATGACAGTGAAACACGGTTTATAAGGCAGTACAATCTTGTGGATTAAGTCCTGCAACTTGTTTATTCTGGATTCTGTGGCTTTCTTTTCCCATCCCTGTCTCAGATCCAGGATGCTCTGCTTACCAACTCATTCTCTAAAGACAAGACTTTTTGTCTGTACTTAATTTCTGCCTAGAGAGACAACATTGAGCTCTTTAAGAATAGAATTTTCTGTTATGCAGAACCATAAAAATTAGAGCATGTTTCCATCCATCAATAAAGCACAAGAGTGTTGAACTTTAGAGTCATATATGTTGGATGGCACTGGCATAATGACATAATGAGAGAGAAAAAAAAAGTGGAAAATTTCTAATTAGAAGAAAACTTTAGAGGCTAGACCAAGTTGAACAGACAGCCACTGAAATACCAGATGAAATGTCATCTGTAATGGTACCATCACCTCTCACTCTGCTGTTCTGTGATCCCTCACTCAGTATCCAAAGGCACTGCAGAATTTTTTTAGCAGCTGATCTCCCAGATGAAACACGAACATAATTGTAAAAAAACCACTGCCTTCATACTAAAACACAATACCCAGCAGCCTTCCTTTATGAATTATATTGTCTTTACTTATTATTATTATTCCTCCAACAATACCTTAATCTTTGAAGTCAAAACAATGAAAGAATTCATTAATAAAGAACACTCTTTTGAGAACAGCAATAATATTTTCTTTTTCATCCTAGTAAAACACACACGTGTGGAGGTGAAAGTACAAAAATATATGGGAAAAGGGAGCAATTTGTGTTCCAGCCTCCTGACCAGCACATTTGCACACAGTCTCTCAAACAGCTCTGGAAGTCACTGTACTGGCTCTGTTCCTTTGCAGCTGCAGGAGGCAAGATGTTCCTTCCACCTTGTACCAGTGAAAGGAAATCCCAGTCCATGAGACATGGGGTCAGTGTGTCTCTCTGGGAGAGAAGACTTGAGCACTAGAATAGCAAAGTGCTGGTAAGAAGGGCAAGATTTACTCTGATAACCTGTTCCCACAAGTACCTGCACCACCAGAAAGCAAGTTTAGCTAGGTTGCTCACCTTCAAGTTATGAACTTGATTCCACTGCTCCCCAGAGAGCAAGAATGACTCTGAAGACTCAGTTTGGGACTTAAAGAGCACAGGAATTCACTGGAATTTAGGCTTGCATAGCAAGGCAGGGAAGCCTCTTAACAGAATATTAGCAGTACATATTTTCATTTTTAAAACACTTCAAGATCCACATGTACTCTTTGCTAATGAAAAAGGTCTGTAGTCCCAATCAAACAAGACAATGGTGTAGAAGACAATCCTTTGAACAGTTCTGGATAGCAGCTAAGTACTAATACACTTGCTTTTTCAATGCAATTCTTTGTAAATAGAACTGGAGAGGCAGCTACAAATAGAAGAATTAGACTGATCTTTCCACACTGCAAGGGGAGAATCTTAAAAAAGCTATTTCACTGAAAAGAAATGAAGTTTCCACCTGCAGCTTTATGCATTTGGCAAACAGAACTTCACTTCTGCAATGTTATTTTAGGACAGAAAAAAATGCATGCCAGAGTTAATCTTGCAGTGGATTAGAAGCTTTGTCTGAATTTCAGTTAGCATAAACTTAGAGCCACTATTCTACAGTAGTGAGCAGAAAGTCCAGTGAAACCATTTAAAAAAGACAAGCACTGGAAAAGTTCCTTGCCTCGGTGTAGGCAATACATACTAGATTCCTCTCTGGTCAACACAATCCTGTCTTAAGTCCTTTTTTGATGAAACTAAAGTCTTAGAGTTAGCTTGACTCGAACTGCATATCTGTTACTCGCAGACTACACATTGTTTTACTATTACCAGTATACAGAAAACCCCACATTGACTCCAGAAGATGAGATTAGAAGAAAGATAATATCAAAAGAGCATCACCACAGGGAAGAAAGAAAAATAATGAAATTCTGAAAAAAAAGAAAAAAGTCTCTTAAGGAGGGGTGGGAGCTGAAAAATCACCTTAACTCCCCAAAATACCTTTAGGTTTCCCTTCTATGAAAAACACTCTTCTAGGAAGCCCTCAAAGTGCTTATTTCTTGATAAACACTCTCATAACTAAATCACAGGTTCCTCTAAATGTCAGTGGCTGCAGGAGAATGCAGATGTAAAATGCATTACAAAGCACAGTGGACTCAGGCAAGCACTTCCCCAAAGTGAGAGCAATACAAGCAGTACAGAAACAGTTGTGAAATTGCTGCCTTAATGCCAAGGCACTACGAAGTGTTTTACCATCCAGATAGAGAAATATTCTTTTAATTTTATGCTATGACCATTCTTCCTGCAGTAAGCAATAAAATATTATTAAAATGCCAATGTTATGTGTGTCATATTACCAAGGAGAAGAAGAGATCACTGCCAGCTTTGCAAATCTACTGTACTTCCAGGCTCTGGGAGAAAGGAATAGTTAAACAAGTATTCACACAGGTTCGGAGGGTTTTTCTTCTTGTATAAATTTTAATCAATCATATTTCTCTCCCTCAAAATGCATGCAACCTGACCTACACTAGTCAATTCCTACTGAACTGTTAAGGATAGATATAAAGGGAAAGTATACAAGTTCTTTCAAAGACGGAACTGAAATCTTCCACCAGCGACACAGGGTGCTTCCAAGTCACATTGTCTTTAACATATTAAACCACAGACCTGCACACTGCTGTCCAAATCACTACAAAATCATTATACACAGTAACTTTTGTCATGACACTTCTCACTAGAGTCACAAAATACCATGAAAACTTTTGAGCTTATTTTATTAAACAGCTTTAAGGTTGCTGTTATACCTAGACTTTGCCCTTTTCCCTGACCTTCTTTCATCTTGTCTGTTACCTTTAATCATCCCTAACATGTTGAAAGCAAATTTCCATAGCAAAACACAGGCATTAAAAACCCCGAAACCCCACAACAGAAAAACAAACAAACCCCCAGAAAGTTGTTCATAGCTACTTGCCTCTTGGCAATTTCTGAGTATTTCCCAGGTTTAGTGCAATATATCCACAGAAAAGAAGACAGACAAATCTTGACATCATGGTCACAAAGTCAACCTCGCACTGGGAATGGCTCTGACAGGTATCACACAGAAGGACTGCAGCTGCATTTAAGTGAACCGTTCTCTCTGTGACAAGAGGCAGCAACACTTTGACACAAGCTTAGTTTACACAGTGGGAGGAGACAGGATGACATCATTCACTCCCACTGCGAAACGAGAATTAGCATAAAAAAATATTATCAGGCTCCCCCTGCAATAATCTTCTGGGGTTTGTTATAAGATCTTTTCCACCACTAAGGGTAAGACATTACCATTTTATTATTTGTATTTCATGAAAATAAAACCGTGAATATCAAACTTTCTATTAATGGAAAACTGATCTGAGAGACATTTTCACTGTTTTATCCAAGAGAGCTGGACTTAAACTGCAAAAACAGCATTTGCAGTACTCAGAGATCTGTTTGCTACACTGACCTCAGTATTTTTGCAGTCTCAACATTTTTCTTAAGGTTAATTCAGGCTACTTGTGGCTTTCATCCAGGCAAAATAAATACTAGTTTAATTTGACATGACATTATAAACAGGCATTGTAAATATTTATTCAGCAAAAGAACTGGACTTGAAAAATCTAAATGTCATTTTTTCATTTGTATCTAGTGTTGGCAATTTAAAAATACTTCATAATTTTCCCTTTCATAAGTGTCTGGTGAGTTAATAAGTACAATGCACATTGAAAGTAATAAAGCAATTCTTCTCATTCCAGGGTGATCTTCTCACCAGTTACATAACTTTAGGTAGAAAAGAAGTTCCATTTTCCCATTAAAAGCTGTTGCATTCCATATTTTCAGTGAGCCAAGTAAGCACAGCATTTGGACCCACTCACAAGTGAGAAGATGGGAAAGAAAGGGTAAAGCAGAAGAAAAGGAAGCAGTAGGAAGAATTTAGTCTCAGTATCTGGAAAAGTTTCCAAAGAGATTAAATCTATTCAATTAAGTAGTGATAGCTCTCTCTCTCTCTCATTAAAAATAAAATCCCCAAAACTAAACAAGGAACAACCCAACAAAAAAAGAAAACCCAAAACTGTCCCCAAGGGGAAAAAAAAAAACCAACTAAACAAAAACCACAAAAAAAATCTAACCAAAACCAAACCCAAAAGAACCATCAACAGCCAAACCTAAACATATCTCTTGCTCACAATACGTAAAGTTCTCCAGCAGGCTTAGTCTGCTCCCAGTCCCCGCTGGACCTGACATTGTTCCACTTCCACAGTGTTTATAAGCAGGGAAAATCACAGCACTCATACCTGGCTTGGAAACAAGCAGTTTACAATAAAAAGGTAATATCTTGAAGCATACAGGAGCATTTCTTAAAAATCAGATTAATCGTGTATTTAAAAAGACCCCCTGTTTGCCATAATTCAAGAAGAACTTCACAAAAGAAACCAGCAGTCATTGTCTTAGAGACAAACCTGAGGACTTTAAAGCTCTTCTAATCAATATGGATACCACACAGCTATAACAAAAACAGCTGGACTATGGGAATGTGTTCCAGACTCATCATACTCTCTGAATTCAGACATAAGGAAATGTTTTTATTATTCACTAACTGAAATCAGGGAACAGCAACGTGAAAGTCAATCAAGACAGACCACAAAAAATCCCCGAACCTGAAGGATCTTTGGGAGGATTCAGATCTTGAATATGAACACTCTGAACAGGTAAATGAGACATGTGCAATTTGAATGAGATTAAAAGATGTTTGAAAGGCCATACATTTAGACAGGGGTCTCACAAAACGCCACACCAAACAGTGTCAAATGGCAGAGAGATGGATACAGAGAGCAAACATGCCATTCTTATTGGGTTTTAAGTTGAAGTACTATTTTCAAAAATGCTCCAAATTTTTTTCCAATGTTTCCCATATTCTATTTTTTCCCTTCAAAATTAAAAAAATAAGAAATCAATCATTTGATGTAACTGTCTCATGGGAGGAGTAATGGGAAAAATTGCTCCATGGTCACACAGAGCTGTCTTTGTATTAGTGTAAACTGGACTCTCCTATTTGTCTTATGGCAAATTCACTTTCCTTCAAAAGATTACACAACACCTTCCAAAAAAAGACACAAAGGCCAACTTCTACTCAGAGAAATCACAGTGAAACAAACATACTAATTATTTGCACACCTCACAACCTCTCTCATAGATAAATATAGTCTCATCCCTGCTTTCACAATTACTTGCTTCTCTGCTGCCACTTCTTGCTCCCTGGTGCATTATCCAACCACGTCTCCTCTGCTTAGGTGTTCCATATAGATATTTAACCTTCCCTTTGAGACCCTGGCAGACTATGCAGGTCCCTTTCCCACTGATCCCTATAGAACACAGCTCTTCCCAGCACAGAGTTCAAAAACCCATATCAAGATGCATTTTCTTCTGTCTTATCAAGGATATGCTTTGTCGGGGACAATTTTGGTATAAGTAGATCCAAGTGTAACTTTCTGTTAAATGTATGTCAAGAGTACAAAAATCAGTTATATAATATCCTTTTATAACTTTCTAATATGCTCCCCTCATGTGCACCATCCATAGATGATAAATAGATAATCACTGATTTTGTCCACTTCTTTTCTTGAAGGATTAACCTTTCCTAGGAAACCTCTGCTACACGAAAAATGAAAAGAAAAAAAAATAGCAGATTCTGCTTTCCTTTTTCCTAAATCCTCCTGCCATTTCAATGGATGCTGACTACTGCAGTGCAAAACTAAACAAGGGAACATAAGGGAGTTCCTGGGACTTCAAACACTATCCTGCACTGCTGGATGCTTCCATAATGCTGTTCAGGTATCCAATTTCTCCTCTTGTTGGAGAGCTGCTTCACAATCTTTATTGAAACAGAGAGAGAATCCGATTTCCATTCACAAAGTTATCAAACCCAGCACACTCCTCAGGTTTCTCTCATTCACACAGACCTGGAAGTACATTACCTGTCCTTCGACTCCTCAGAAGGAAAATATTAAACAAAGAAGATTCAGTTAATGATAGTTTTGTGTTACACCTTTAACATAAAAGGCAAGAATACTGAGCTAAGTGCAGTGATGAAGTGTCAAACAGATAAACAGGAAAAGACAAAACATCTGATCCTCTAGCACCAAATTAATGTTTAAGTAACAAAGTCAAGTACTCAAAAGTTTACTTGCTTACCTCAACTGATTCTCTGTGAGTTAGATCAAAAAAGGAGATTCAAACAAGATGGTATCACAGCACATCTGGGGGCAAAGCAGAGCTTTTCTAGTCCTATTTTAATAGTTCCCAGACCAGCAAGTACAACAAAAACAAAAGTATGGGAAGAAAAAGAAAACGTTGGGGGGATGGGAGGAAGAAGAGCAGGAGACAAGATTTTACATTTTGTTTCCAAATATGAATATGCTTTTGTTGAAATTTGAGCTCAGTCCCACTTCACCTATCATTCCTGATTATTTTGACAAGCAAAAGCCAAGGTGCCTCAACTCCTTGCTGTTCTAATTTAAAGCAGAAAAAGTATGCAAAGAATAACCTTAAAAAATGAAATCCTGTCTTCACTTTGAAAAGCACAATAATGCCATGTGGAGATCTCCAAGAGTAAGGACTTACTCAAAGTATATGTGGTCTGTCTTTTCTTAGAACATTTCTGGTTGATACTGTACATTTCAGCAATGCTTGTTAATTATTTGTGAAGTTGCTTTTTCATAAAACATGCTATATAAATATTAATTATAATTTTCATTCTCTTATGGGTGACTCAATTATTGGACTCTTTTTTGTGCAAATATCATGGGATCTCCTCTAAAGGCCTTCAGGAAAAAAGAGATGCCAAAGAATATTTTTTCAGATGTGCTGTTTAGAGAAGAAAAAGAAGAAAAAAGAAAAATGAAGAAAAAGAAGAAAAAAGAAAAACAAAGAAAAAGAAAATCTTAGCTCTACTTTCTAAAAGTCTATAATTACTTCTTCACCAATACTCCATCCTCGTTTTGATAAGCAAATATTTGAGCTCTCATGCTATCAAAAATACAGGGTTCACACGTTAGTCTATTAGTCAAAGGTAAGATACATTCATTTCATAGCATAAAAGTGACAAAGACAGGGCATTCTAGTGTCCTTATCCCAAACTGATTTCCAGAATTCCAAATTAATGGGATCTGAGACAAAGTGAAAATAAGAAATTCAGTGAAAAGGAGTGGACAGAATAGCTGTTTCTTGTGATGTTTTACACAGTTCAAACTCTTTCAGCACTCACTCATTCGACACTTGTAATTTCAGACAGTGACTCATCTTTTCTAACAGGCAGTGTATTTCACCAAAATTCTGTACAACATGGAGTGAAATGGAAAAAAATTATTTAATTTCTCTATTGACTTATCTTATTGTTCCCTTTGTAATGCAAATAACCTGGTACACTCAGTTCTGCAGTTTCGATAACATTACCATGACCTGCCACATGAAGAACCAACGCAGTTCCAGGTTTTCAACAGCACCACTCCTCCCCATCATCAAGATTTTGTATTATCTTATTTGGGGCTTATTTTGCCTTTTAAAATTATTTTTTAACAGTCAGGTTTTGACTGACTCCAAGGAAGGACTCTGCAGAGTGTCACTAGGCTCCTGGTACAGAGCTGGTACTGACAAAGATGTTAAACTGATAGGTCCTTAGGGAACCAGCTATGGTGCTCCACTTGTCACCCTCACCCGGGTAGTGCATGATCTGCTACCTACTGCCCTCTGAGCCCAAGCATCCAACCACCTACTTGGCCACATAGTTGATCACAGTCTCTGTGAATCACTTTGTGCACTCCATCAAACACACAATTTATAATTGTGCTACAATTTTTATTTTAAAACATTATCAAGAAACCAGCTTCTTTAAGCGAAGACTCAACACATCAAATGGGTTCCTCACCTGAAGGCTTCCCCTTCATTGTTGCATCTTAACAGAAATAAATGTGCCCAACCTCATCAAGCAAAAACCTAGCCTGGCCTTTGAAGCACTATGTAATTACTAAGTATTGAAGACGCTGCTTCTGTCTGTGAAGAAAACTACCTTATTCTCCTCTTTTATCAACAAATTTGTGCCACTTGAGAAAATTAACAAAACTACAGCCTCTCTATTATTGGATTACCCCAGAACATTCCTACCAAACATCTTCTGTCTCTGCCTTTCCTGCCATCATATCTCTAAATACTTATCACTGTCTGCCTAAACACGATCTGATTAACTTGAAATGCAGGCAGAAGCAAAGAGCAAATCACAAAAAGGCATGTGACAGTAATGAGCCTTTAACAGAGTAATTGCATTAATCAAAAATATCTTAGCATATATTGATTTTCCTGTGATTAAAATGAATTTTGGATAGACTAAATTATTCTCAATTATAATTTAATTATGCTATACATGCTTAAAATACGAGCAAAGACTTTAAGCACCAGTCCTGCCCCAGATTGCTTTGGAAGGTGGGCTTCATAATCCATGCTGTACCGAGTCTTGGTCTTTCAATACTCCGTTACAATCTTCCTTTGCAGAAGTCAGCACCTCCTGGTCTCTTTCAGT
Organism: Leptocoma aspasia; assembly: GCA_013399835.1. Lineage (NCBI taxonomy): Eukaryota > Metazoa > Chordata > Aves > Passeriformes > Nectariniidae > Leptocoma > Leptocoma aspasia. Next base: position 1,698,610 of record VXAX01001527.1, on the reverse strand, counting down.
CTCTCTCCGCAATATGTTCTGATTTGTGAAGATAATGTTAAGATCACAGTCCAGATTAGTGAACTCAGATGTGAAGTCTGGAATCTATTACTATACACTAGGATAGGATACAAAATCTGTTTATTCATTTAGAACACGAATGTTGATGCCATTGGCAATTCTATTCTGAAGAAGAGAGATCTGTCTGTATCACAGATCTGCAGAAGCACGCAGCTCTGAAGATAACAATGAAGTGGTAATGCTTGACTTCTCTGACGCTTGCTAAGTTATATTATAGTGTGTTTGTGCAGGAGTAAATACCACATGGCACATGTCATATCACGTGTCTGATAAAGATTCGGTTTATTTTGGATTATTGCTGCGGGACAAACTACTATTCCCTTTATGCTACCACGTCCTCGTAGCTCAGCCACATTCTAACCCAGTACTTCTGGCTTCCACCTCAAAGAGATATAATGCGCTTCCCTGCTTCTCAACACATCCACCATTTTTCCGTGTCCTGGGCCTTTACCTCTGGCTCGCTCCTTAGCCGGCCTTCCCAGGGCTCCAGCTCCCGGGAGATCCCGNAGCGGGACAGCGGGATGGGGACAGCGGGATGGGGACAGCGGGACAGCGGGATGGCGACAGCGGGACAGCGGGACAGCGGGACAGCGGGATGGGGACAGCGGGACTGGGACAGCGGGACGGGGACAGCGGGGACAGCAGCGCGCCGGGCCAGCGGCTGCCCGGGGAGCGCACTGCAGAGCTGCCAAGGGCTCGGCGAGCCCGCTGGAGCACCAGCAGGAGAAGGAGATGTGCCCCTACACAGCATAATCCGCGTGTCTCAGAGAGAGGAAGGACTGGGCAGATTGCTCAAACTGCTCCTCCGTGTACCCACAGACGGACGGCGGCTGCTGCCAAACCCTACTAGTCCTGCTCGTGTGTTGGGCTTTTTCCCTGTTTCCTGGCGCCTCCCAGCATAAGCTCCAAGGACAGAGTGGAGGGAGACACCAAACTGCTCTTTTCATCAAGGCAATGCACAAAGGCGTACAAGGCTGTTGCTTGTGCTCTTTTACTTAAAATAGAAAAAAAAAATATTCTTCCCATGGCTGCCGGTTCAATTCATCACAGAAAAAAAAAAAAAGAAAAAAGAAAAAAAAGTTTAAGTTCTGCCTCACTACAGTGGGGACATTGAACTAGATGCAGCTCAGTACTGAATCTGGCCCACTCCACAGACAGCAGGTGCAGCCTTAAACTGTGCTTATTTCGCTCTTCCCTCCTCCCTTTCTCTACGCCCATCTTTCAAATATTCTGACAAAAAGCCAGGGGAAGCCCTGCAAAAACTAGAGCAAATAATAAAAACAAAACACTGTTAACTTTTATGAAAAGCAGAGAAGTCATCTCCAAGTTATATGGAGGAAGACGACCAGATTCTTAGTTTTATTAAAATATATTATTTTCTTGGCATAAGAAAATTAGTTCTTTGGCTAGGATGCACAGATTTGACAGATGCATGCAAAGACAGAAGGGAAATAATTAATGTTTTTTCCTCTTTCCTTATGAGTCATTTTGGCCTAAAACACATCTTCCAGAAACTTTTTGGCTGAATTTGGCTATATTAGTTTGCACTCGACATCAGCAGGCTTATCTAGGTCAGAATACTGTGAATAACATTTGAGTGTCATTGCTTGTCACTACTGTGCACAGAATTTAAACATGTAAGAACCACTATGAGCTATATACTTCATTTTAAGCTGAAAAAGGCAGGTAATGAGCAAGAGAAACACATTATTCTAAAGTACACAGCACATTTATTATAAAGAACTTGTACATATTAATATGAAATTCCCATGTTTACCTGTCATAATTGTCCTTTGTATCCAGGGATTAAAAAAAATAGGAAGTTATATAACATGAAGATTAAAGTAACAGTGCATGTACAATTTATTTGAAGCAAACTAAACTCAGGATTAAGTAAACTCTAAATGCTGTCTTTAGAACAAAATTATTTGCATTACACTCTTGGAGCAAGAATTTAACAACTGTAAATCTAATCAAAACAACTCTGAATCATTATAGTCAAAGCACATTATCTGTAGAGGAAAGGGGTTATGTATCACTTCAAAAATGAACAACAACTGCACATTTCCAGCAGGTAGCTGGTGTGTTAGAAGATTTCTTTTATGTCAAGGACTGTGCTTAGCTTTAGCAAAAAGCAAAGCCCAAAAGAAATGGCTTTGTACAGTCAAACAGTGCATCAGGCCTAACATCCTTGCTTTAGGTTCAAGACAGAACAATTACTTAATACTGGTTCTGTGGGTCAAATGGCCAGCAGTGGTGTCAGGGGTTGACCCAGGCCAGGTGCCAGGCACCCATGAAAGCCACTCACTCACTCCCCTCTGCAGCTGGACAGAGGAGAGAAAATTTAACAAAGGGTCCATGGACTGGGAGAGATCACTCATCAAACACCATCGCAGGCAAATCAGGCTCAGCTTAGAGATATGAAGTGAATTTATTGCTAACAAAATCAGAGCAGGATAATGAGAAGTAAAATAAGCCCTTAAAAACCACCTTCTCCTCACCCTTCCCTTCTTCCCAGCTCTACCACCGACCCCAGTGGCACAAGGAGACAGGGAATGGGGGTTATGGTCAGTTCATCACCTGAGGCTTCTCCTGCTGCTCAGGGAGAGGAGTCATTCCTCTGCTGCTTCATGGGATCCCTCCCATGGGAGACAGTTCTTCATGAAGAAGTTCTTCATGAACTTCTCTGATGTGGCTCAATCCCACGGGCAACAGCCCTCCCGAAACTGCTGCTGCGTGGGTCACACCTCCATGGGGTGCAGTCCTTGAGGACAGGCTGCTCCAGCGTGGGAGCCAGGGCTCCTCTCTCCACGGGTCTCCCACAGGGTCACAGCCTGCTCCAGTGTGAGCACCTCCCTCACGGGCTGTGGGTGGATCTCTGCATCCCTGGTGGAGCTCCATGGGCTGCAAGGGGACAACCTGATTCACCATGGTCACCACCACAGCCTGCAGAGTTCCAGTGCCAAGAGCACCTCCTGTCCTTCCTTCTCCACTGACCTCAGTGTCTGCAGAGTTGTTCTCACATCTTCTTATTCTTGCTCCTCTGACTGTAATTAAAGCCGTGCCACCACCTTTGTCATGATTTCTTCTTAAATCTGTTATCACAGAGGCCTTACCAACATTTCTAATTGGCCCAGCCTTGGCCAGCAGCATGTCCATCTTTGGATCTGCCAGGGATTGACTCTGCTGGACACAGTGGAAGCTTCCAGCAGCTTCTCACAGAAGCCACCTCTGTGGCCATCTCTGCTACCGAAAACCAAGCCATGCAAACCCAAGTGGCTATAGAGGGTTACATCCTATAAGGTGGATCTTACCTTCCAATTCAGTTCCATTTGAAAATAGTCCAGCTGTGCTATCCAAAGCATTCCCATCATGCCAAAAATATTAACTGGGGATGAGCAGGAGAGTGTCTTTCCAAGCATTCATATATATGTATTTATGTGTGTAAGTATGTATGTATGTATGTATATATATATATATATATATGTAAAAATGAAACCAGTGTACTTCCTAGCATGAAAAGTAAATATTGATTTGGAGAACACAATGTTTTCTGTCATTTCTAAATTTAAAATACTATTGACAGCCAAAGAAATTCAGCAGTCTTCCTTACACCAAATGAAAGGGTGCCTGCAACACACAAGAGTTATAACATCACATCTCCAGAACAAACCCCATTTTAACATAATTTGCCTTAAAAAATCCTTAGTATTTGGGAAACCTAGAGTTTGGGAACTGTCTCATAATTTGAAAAGCTGGGAAACTGAATTCTAAATTCTTTGCTAGTTTAAATTCCTGTAAGACTTTCCTATAAAATTGGATTTTGTTTTGTGAAGATATGTAGAGCCTCTTGAACCTGGTTGTACCTCAGGATCTTGAAAAACTTTCAAGGAACATAGATACAGTGTCCAAAGACCAAGTTTTTAAGAGCTCAGACGGCCTGTAAGAGCTGGGAATTGCTACAGAGACATGGACACTCTCTGGAGTACACCCAGTTGTAATAGTACATTTTGGAAATCTCTTCTTGTGCAACAGTGAGGTATTTTTGTAACAGTTGATATTACTATTTATCAAATAATATCTGCATCTGTGTTTCTGTTACAGCAAACACAAACACACAGAAATGTGCACGCGCACGTAGACCTCATTCCAAACCCTTTTCCTGCAAAATTATTGTTTCTGTATTTTCAGAGAGAGGTTGACAGCACAGATTAGGACAACTTTGAAGCATTCCTTAATTGAGCACAGAGTGCCAGATGACCCTCAACTATGAATTTCTGTTTAATCACTAGACAAATACTTTACTAGTCCAGTAACTGCATTCTGCCAGTTTGCATCAGTCACAAAATGTAAGGATATTATCCAAGAAAGGAGACTTTCTCTCTCAAGCCGTTCATCCTTGGTGTCACTGCAGGCAAATAAGAACTCTGAGCATTGTGTTCATTTCACAGCATTGACACCTGGCTGCAGTCACTATCAGTTCACCACAGAGATGTTTGCAGAGGACCCTGACCTGCTCTCAAATTACAAAACCCCACAAAACACCGTAAACACAAATCTTCTGGATGACTATTACATGGCAGTATAAAGCCCTCATTGGCAAGGTACAAGAAGCCACATAACAACCACATACATGATTATCCCCTAGCAAACAAGAAAATAAGAATTTTGGGATACTTCATGGATAGCAAATTACATTTGTTCCAAATAAAAATATTAATACATTTGTATCAATTAATATAAAAACTAGAAGTTTTTAAATAAGCTCTGTAACTGCTACACCAATGAAAAAGCAAAGTATTCAATGATGAGAAATACTAGTTGAAGACAAACAGAAAAAACATTAATATATGCCTGCTCACCATTGCATTGATTTTCAATCTTAATCTTGTAATTAAAAGTAAGAGAAAATGCAAAGATAATTTGTGGGTTTGATTCATTCATGTGTTGTCTTTTCCTTCCTTTTCACAATGCAAACATCTTGCTATACCCTCTCCACTGCACGGGGGGAAAAAATCTCCCTTTTTATTTTAGTTAAAATCTTACTGGCATACTGTGAGAAAATGAATCTCTGAATCTTAACTACAAATCTGTGCATTCCAGATCAGGAGCAGTAGTAGTCCTCAAATGGATCTAAATCTCTTTCACTCGTAGTCACATACCTAGGAAATTGGAAATACATTCTGATCTCGCATGTGGCATTCTTGTCTTTATAAGCAGATGCTAAACATGCTTTTGCACAGAGGAGCTTTAAAAAATAATTGAAAAACAGAGGACATTTCCTTCTTTGAGTGTGGAGTGAGATAAACCATTAAAACTTACAAAGAAAAGAATAACACTTGGTAAGAAAACTCTTCAGACTGTAAAGGCAGAAAAGAATTACAGTACCACCATTTCTTAGTTTAATTTGATGAGAAAATGAAAAGACAAATGTGCAAAATAATTGGTATTCAGAGAAGTCATGGTTTGTCCAAACAGGATGGATCCCATTCTCATTGAATGATGAAATCACTTTTCAATTAAAGCAGTGTACGTGCTTCCCTGTGGATGAAAGTTTCCCTAGCCAACTCAGGAAAGTACTCAAAACTTCAAATTACTAGTGGGATGTGTCTGGCCTTTGGATAGTATCAGAACAGCTAAATAGCTTGCATTCCTCTGTATAATTTATAACAACTATGATAATACCAGAAGGTTTGGTTTAGAAAATTTGGGACATAAAAGGACATCAAAAGCTCTCAGAAGTCTGCAAACAGAACTCCTGGAATGGTATAAAAACATTACAGAATAACATAATGCACATCACTTTTGCTACTGTACCAATTTACAACCCAGTTTTGGCTACTGGAATTATTTAGTAGATGGGGATAAACCTTTTGATTAACTACACATGGGTATACAGGCATACCTTTTGTAACAAGCCTTTCCTTTAACAGCAAAATGTTCTGTCATCTGCCATGTCCCTAAAAATTTGTGGGCAATGATGAGGCAAAGTAGTTAAGGGGAAAATCCCACAGCATCAGTGGTATTGTGCAAGCAGTACAAACATGAAGTTTATCTACTGAATCAACTAATTCTTAATTCAGTATTCAAGATGTTGGCTCACCCTCAGTGAACGAGTGACAAGGGAGCGAGTGCTGCAAGTGTAGAGCGGTCCCAAAAATAGAGAAACACAGCAGAAAGAAAGACAACCTCTTGATACTCTCAGGGTATGCTGAAACCAAAATTAGCTCAGTCTTGGGTCAGAGGCTTCTTCCCCCTGTTCCCCCCAGCCACCCTTTTCTTCTATAGGAGAACTGAAAAAAGCCAAACATGACATGGCCTTAATTCGCAGAAATTCCTCAGGCATTGGTTATGCACTTTCCACAGATGTTAGCTGTTTTCAAATGGAAATTACAGTGTCAGACATCATTTTCTCAGAAAAACAGTTTTTAGCTCTTTTGATCAGAAGAGATTTAGCTCGGTTTCACATGAGTCAGGGTGAACAATTTCTAGAATGTCCCCTGGGAACAGCATTTGGACGTTAAAAGACAAAAGCTCTTCAAGCAACATGACAATAGATAAACTAGAGGTATCTTCTGTAGTGCGCAAGTAGGGGAAGGGAATGGTGGGAAGAAGTGCATGGGGACTATAGGGATTTTCCAAAAGAGCATGTGAGAAAGCAGCCAATAAACTGACAAAGCGTACAGCATCACTTATTTCACAAACAGCATTTAGTCTCTAAGGTACCAAAAGGGTTTTTTTTAGCTTTCAAAACAACTTACAAAGCTGCCAACTGTTACTCAACGCATTATCAAGCTAATGGAGGGAAGGGGTTGGGGCAGGGGAGGCAGAGAGACCTTTTATCTTCTCCAACACTGACCAAAAGAATGAAGTGAAAAGTAACAACTTCAGGCATAGATCAGGATTCTCCCCTGCAGGGCAGTGCATGGCTGGATGAATATTAAAATCAGTACACCAAAATGTGCATGAAACAACTGCCTTGAGATCTCCATATTCAAAATGAGTATTACAAATATATCCACTTGCTTATGTCAGCCTAAGTTAATCCTGCTTTTTCATTCATCTTACCTTTTCCTTTTCTAGAAACACAAGAAAAATTCTGTTTAGTCACAAGCATATCCCTTACATGCTCGTCTTACAGCATTCATTTTATGCTTTCTCTGCCTTATTGATATAAGGGCAATAGCCCTTCTGTTGCACTGTAAAATTTTTCTTACCTTCCTTTTAAAACTGTGATGAAGGAATTTACTAGAGTGGGAAGATTTCTGTAAAGTAATGCTTAAAATCATTAAACTAAACATTTTTGAATATTCACCTTGCGGGCTGCCAGAAGTCAAAATAATCTTAATAAACTACAACAAAGATGTCCTGGATTTAGAACATAACAATTAATTTCCTCTGCCTTCATCCAATGAATAACTGTCAAAATACTTGCAGTGCAGTTCTGGCTTGAAACAACAAAGGCTTTTGCAGAGGAACTATTCATCTCTGACCACGCTCCATTTCACTCCTGTCTCTCACAAATATATGGCAGACACATTATTTAAGACTCTCAAGTTTAAGTGCTGAAAAATTCACAGGCATTCAGCAAGTTTTCAATCCACCTCACTATCCATTTATCTAGCCCATAATTTGTCAGTTTCTATTAGGATTTCACATGACACAGATGGATCCCAGATCATCCTGTGTTTTAAGTAGTGTCTGCAGTGTCCTTTGAATGGCAAAAAGGAGTTAGAAGTAGCAGCTCAGTTAATAAAAACAGACTGTATTAATCTCTGGTGTGAATCTTGTTCCCTCTTTCTTGATCCTTGTGATCCTTGTCTGATGTTCATCCTACAAAGGTATTTGTGAGATTTCTACTGATTTTTTTTCTCTTTCTAGTTGAATTTTAAGGGCTGATCAAAAATATACATTGCTGTCTCAATATGCTTCTGTTGGGAACTTTTTAAAAGTCTTAAGAGAAAGCCAATAAGAATTTGACCAAAACATTATCCTAATAGTTTTTATTACAGAAGTGTCTTTTTCTGTATCTGGGACTTTTCTGTGTAACTACTTCTAATAATATTTTAATAACATGAATACTATGAAATGCTTCTGAAAATGAAGTTTAAGTTATATCTTAAGGAAGATCTTTGATAAGACAGTAGAAAAGTCTAGAAGAGGTTGCTGGGGTCTCATGAGTTTACATATTTGTGTATTTTTATATAAAGAGGAGGGGGTTGCTGATTACATATATACCAGAAACACAATGGATCTGATGATCTAATCATGCCGAGATGCAAGGAGGACTTCACCTCAGCAGAATACCTGAGTGTATGTAAGTCCATGGAGCCTGACAGAAGGAATCCATGGATTCTGAGAAAGCTGGCTAATGAAGTTGCAAAACTACTCTTGAATATCCTTGAAAGGTTGTGGTGATCAGGGGAGATTCCCCATGATCAGAGGGAAATAAGTGTCACTTTCTTCTTCAAGAAAGGCAAGAAGGAGGGTCTAGGGAATGGGAGGCCAGTTCACAACAAGGTGATGGATGAATTAATCTTGGAAACAATTTCCAGATACATGAATGTCATTGGGAGTAGTCAACATGGATTTATGAAGGGGAAATCATGCTTAATAAGCCTAAAAATCTTCTTCAATGGTTATTAGCTTGGTAGATGAGGGAAGAATGGTGGATGTTCACCTCAACTTTAGTAAAGCTTTGGACACTGTCTCCAGGGATTCCTTCCCCTCAGGTAAGTCCCAACCTGAGGGACTGAATTTACTGAGATGTTTGCTATTCATGTATTTTTTTTCCTTTCTCAGAACACCTGACTTTCTCTGCAGTTCCAAGTTTCTGGCTGTAGAAGCAGGTGTTGAAGTTTAAAATGCTGGCATTATAAAATTATGGATTGTTGAGAAGTAACCTGCTTAAGGTTCCACATTATTACACCTCATGACTTACTATTCATGATGGACAAGCTTTACAGGTGATCAATAACCCTTCTCCTACCAAAGGAAGATACCAATGAGAAAGTAGTGGCCAAGAACAGGACTGGTCCCAAACCAATGTGCAGGCTGTCCCCACATGCAGGTTCAGGTGAGAAAAGAGGACACTGCGAATGGGTCTGCTGGCCTCAATGGAATTCCAGAGCCTGTCTTCCATGGTGCAGGGCTAACACACAGTCCTACTGTGCACACAGACAAAATCCATTGTGTCAGGGAAACATTACAGCACTGAGCACTTGTGGATCAAATACCTGTGGAACAGGTACCATATGGAGGAAAGTCAAAGCAGTACTGAACACTCCTGGGTGTTCAGCTCAACTTACAGCTATATTCTGCTCTTTGGTGCAAAGGAAGGAAAAAATTAAGGAATAAAGACCACCATTTGTTACTCAAACAGTAACTGGACAGGACCTTTCCAATCAAAAAACCTTCATTAAAGGCAATTTCTTCTTTTACTGAAAATTGAAAATTATTTGCGATACACAGGAGATAAGACTAAATGATGAAATAGTCTCTTGTTGTGTTAGAGACCATATGACTGCCCATAACAACTGTGATTTTGTTTATAAATTTTTTCTGCACACAGTCCTGAGATCCAGCATATGTTGTGACTAAGCAAGACAAATACCAGAAATACTTGTATGAGATTATACATACGCATGACTCTTATGCAGGCTTCTTATGGGAACCAAAGGAGAATTTTGAAAAGAAAAAAATTAAAAGCTGTGACCATCCTGAGGAAATCTGATAGCAATGAAGGCAAGGCAAGGATATCAGAATATTTGCCAGGAAACGAGCGATTTGTTTATACACACCCATTATTACATCAGCTGTTGCGCTGCAAGTCACTGCTAATGAGTTTTGAGAAAAGTGGGTTTGTCACTGACTGAGATGATTCCAAGCTTTAAGGGCTTCCTAATTTCAAAACTGCTTCTCAGTAGCTCTAACCTCTGTGCATAAGAAAACCATCAATAGTAAGTCATGAGGTGTAATAATGTGGAACCTTAAGCAGGTTACTTCTCAACAATCCATAATTTTATAATGCCAGCATTTTAAACTTCAACACCTGCTTCTACAGCCAGAAACTTGGAACTGCAGAGAAAGTCAGGTGTTCTAAGAAAGGAAAAAAGATACATGAAGAGCAAACATCTCAGCAAATTCAGTGCCTCAGGTTGAGACTTAAAGGACTCTAAAGAATTCTGAGGGTTCTGAAACCAGAAAGACATCCATGTTAAGCTATCCCAGAAATAATAGGACTAACAGAATCTCATGTTAGAAGCTAGTGACACGTTACTAAAACAAGGAACACTTACAATCAAAACACCAATTTCAAGATCTCAGATGATGCGAATTTTATCGTTAGCAAAAATAAGTTCTAAAGGATGCAGAGATATAGTACTTTGTCTCTTTTGGGCCTGGTAATTGTCAACATGAAATTCTTGGGAAAAAAAATATCTTTCAAAGACCTGCTTAGTAAATATTGACTCTAATTCCAATACCAATGCCATTTCAGAATTCTCGTCATTCTCAATGAGAGTTGACCATATCATAAGCATTGACACTGAAGATACTAATTTGCAATGAATGTACCAAGGCAAAAAGGAATTAGGAAAGAATATTCTTATGGAAATACCTCAAACTTTGAGGCTTTTTACTATATTCTTCTCTGCAGAGAGGGTATGCTAACCATGGATATGATCACTCATGGCAGTTCCCTTACCCTGGTGAGAGGATTTCTTCGTAATGCCTTCACCAGAGTATGACAACACAGATGTAAAGCAGTGTGATTTGAGAGACCTCACACAGCTTATAGAGTGACAGACTGGCAAAATTAACAGAATACAGACATTTAACATCTGGCTGAACTGACAGTGTCGGGAACAAGGTTTCAGATCCATTCCAGAAAGGAAGAATGCTTCTGTAATGCAAAGATCCTGTATAAGAGACAGGTTTCATCTGAACCTTAGGAAAACTATCATTTTTATTTTTATATGCCACTGTGCCGGTGGCACATAAAAATAAAAATAATTATAAAAAAAGATCACAAACAAGACTTTAAATCACAGAATGCAAGAAAATCATCAGGTGCAGAAGCCAGTGTGGTACTATTACAGGTAAAGATACAGAAGTTCCATCTCTCCAAGAACATGGTACTGATTAAAAAAACCCAAAAACTCGATAAAGAAAAATAGCACTTTTTATTTCATAAATACCAATTAATTTGATACTTGCAGCTCCAAGCAGTTTAAGCTTTCCCCTTCAATGTTTTGTAGTACATTGTGAGGCATTGGACTGGGTGCTGTGGTTACTTCTTCAGGCAAAGCGTCCCAATGCTCATCATCCCTGAATCTTGTCTTTAGAAGTTACACCTGTGACAAGCAAAACTGAGGGAAGCAAAAGGCTTAAAAATTCACAGAGATAGACTCAACTCAGCTTTTGTAGCTTTTCTAAACTTATTCAGCTGGCTTGTGTGATAAACCCCCAGACCCAACACATATTTAAACTAATTAGCAGGGAAATGACCGATCAAAAAACTTCCAAAGTACTCCTTGAGCAAAATCAGCCAAAAAAATTAGCATATGATTCATGTTTAAGTTGTCCCACTGCATTTTACAAGACTTCCAAAATAGCTAGACGATACAGCATCATTTATATGATGTGAAAGATAGCCCAAATTAGTCAAATATTAATTTTCAAATTATTATTTGCAAATATTGCTGCCATATTTTCATATTTTGTAGCACATTACCAAATGTTTAAAAAAAAAGTACAAACTTCCCTTTCTCTGAACACATCATTTATTTATTACACATCATTAAATACATGCCTGAATAGGATTTTTGACTAACAGTGTTATTCACCCTGAGGCCATGCAATTGTGACAAAATAAGGTGATTATAAAATCCCATCTGATCTATGCCTTTAGATGAAGTACATGTTTCTCAATAAGAAGTTTTGGAGTGTAGTAAGATACTAGCACAACATTCTGAGCAAATGCAATTTAAATGTGGAAGAGGATTGACAATACAGGATAACTGAAATATTTCTGCATGGTAACAAAAGAATGTATCTGTGTACAGTGTAATTGCCTATGTACACAGTTACAATGAGAGAATATTTACTTAGGTAAATGGACAGGTAACTAGGTAGGGACTTTATTACACAAAAGCTGAATTAATTAGTATTAGTTTGCAAACTTAATAAATCAGTAGTAACAGCAAGAGTCCTCTGGCGCTTTATTTTATTTATGTGTATGATAGCCATGATGGGATAGTACTGTTCCTCAGTCACTCTGCTGGATGGCTTGCTCTCTGAAAGGAGCAAATAGAGGTGGAACAGCAGGAAAATAAATGCTAATGAACACTGAAAAACCCAAGATGCAGGAACATAAAAGCAACAGGAAAACTAAGAAAAGAACTCAAAAAAGAGCTCAGAAAATATTTTTTTTTTGGTACAGTGGTATACACCAGCTGATCTTAATGTTAATTTTGAAGAAATATTTGAATAATATGGTGGGTTTGAAAAATGCAGGGAACTTTTGACACATTCATACACTGAAATCTGCTCCCTGAAACAGTTGCCTTCACTTGCAGACAGAAACAACCTGTGCATACAGAGAAAGAAATCTCTCAGCTACATGTCCTTTCATTCTTTTCCTGCTTAGTCTAAGAAAACACTCATGGTGAGGCTGTTAGAGCAAGTTCATTCATCATCTTAAAAACATTATTTTGTTAATACAAAATACAGTGGATGTGACTTTGAGACTGAAGAATACTTACTATATTTTTGGCTAAAGAATTAGAGATGAGTCAAAAGGAACTTCTTGTCAGTACCCTGCCCCAGGCAAAGTGAACAATCTGTGTATTTTACAAACAAGCTCAAGAGGAAGATGCTGCTTGCTCGTAACTCCCTAGATAGTTTAGGGCACGTGCAGAGTTTCCAGACTCACACTCTGATGTTTCTATCAGAACCTCTGGTGAACAAGCAGAAGCTGATTCTCCCAGTTGCCAGTGGGAGAATCCATCTGGTTCAAACACTGCTAGGCACACCAGCATGATGCCATTTCTCTGAGACCTGGTGTTAATGCTTGGTTAAGAGTTCTCTGACTGATTTTCTGATACATTTGGCATTAGAAACTGTCACCATTCCCATAACAACACTCCCACTCTCTGTCTCTCTGGTGGGCAGAATGCCAAAAAGAAGAAAACAGACTAGATGGCTCTTACCATTTTAAGCCTTCCCCCACAGGCAGCCAAACAATCAAAAAACTCTATTTAAAATCTTTACAGCTATTTTCTGTGAACCACACAATTGTCCTTTCCAGCTTGATCACTTCCTTCTCCTCTCATGTACATTAAATAAATGTATTTCCAATGAGACATCCATATTCTAACCAGTTTTAAATATGCCACATACAGAGAAAGGAAGCAGTGATTTCCTAGGTTGGAACTACAGAAAGATCCTCTCCTCTTCTCACAGAATAAAAGAATAGCAATCAGTCCTTCCAAGTAAAAACAGCTTCAATAAGCAGCATCGCCAACAAAAACTTATTGTTATGCAGTCACAAAGTAAAGTGATGCCTGTCCAAGCTTGTGAACATTTACTCAGTATTATGTCATATAAATCCTATTTAAAAGTAAAATTTATGTTTTCCTAAATTTCCAGTGTGGGCTCTATTTCCACAAGAGAATTATTTTGTCAGCTTACAAGTAAATACCATTGTCTTAGTTATGATCATCGACAATTAAGCCAGAAGGAGTTTTTTAGATGGTCACATGTGGTCTTTTTTCTTATCATAGGCTATATTAATTTGGCATTGCGACTGTAAAAGTCAGGAAATTTTAGTTTACTGGAAATTATTCTAGCAATTTTATTTTTTATGAACATACTTAGGGCTAAACAGCAGACTTTTATCTGCTTGCACAATCCTGTAACCCATGGCTTACTCATGCACAGTGCCTATAGTATTTAGAATCACCATCCTTAAGTGGCAAGAGTTGTCAAAAGCAAGGGAATTAATTTGTTTATCTTCTTGACTCAGGAATGACTAACAACTCCACTTCCTAAAAGTTGAGAATTGGAAAAAAACACTGTATGTTGTGCTCAAATATTTTTTTTTTCCCCTAACAGATGCATCTGACACTCCCTCCTTCTGCAAGTAAAGCAAGCCAGATGAAAAGCAAGGGAAGAACACCGTGTAACGTGGTTTTTGATGAACCCTAAAAGAATCAACAAAAGTATTGGTGTAGTTGGAAAGTCTGGCCATGCTGATTAATCTGAAAGGAGCAGGCACTTCACCGATACACTTTTCAAGTTCAAACACCAAGATGATCTTCATTACACAGATTTAATAATACTGCTGAAGTTTGACTGCAAAGCAGAGGATGGAAAAAGAAAATTCACTTTATTTTGCTGACATTGCTGAATGCTTATCTGACTGCTCTGCCACCATATCTTGTTTAGTCTAACATGAAACTACTCTTCTTGCCAGTGAATAAAAACTCCTACTCAAGCATTTGACTCAGATACAATCTAAAAATAGTATTCACTATCAGATACAAAACTCATAGAGAAAAGGTATCTTGAAATGGAAAAGAAATTAACATGACAAAAACTCACATCTGAATAGCATTTAAATAGCTTCCCACATATTAAAGCAAATTTTGGCTTGGTCAAGTCTACAGAAAGTTCCAGTCCTTAAAAAACCATGTTCAGAATGAGGTGGTCACTGATAAGGCCCCACATTCTGGCTGCATTTGTAGACTGCAATTCTGATGAGCAGCAAGACTTTAGCCCCTGCAGAGATTTACACAGAGAACAGCTTTAAAAAATAGCAAAATAAGTAAGATGAAGACCTTAAATAAAAGTGCATACTGATGCTAGTGTTTCTGTCTTGGAAGCTTGGGCTCCTTTTGAGTAAGATATGAAAGAGATTAGCTTTGAAAGAAGCTTATTTTCAGGCTTGCTAACTACAGACTCTTAAAAAACAGCAAGATATGGAACCAAGGTCTTCAAATAATACAGAAAATATATTCATTTACTTTGTTTTAATGACCATGCATGGCAAATTTGGGAAAAATGTGTTTCAATAGAATAATTTTAAAGTGAGTGAATTTATCTGATCTCTGAGTAAAGCAGAGTAACAGAAGACATTTTTGTCTCCTTTTGTTCACCCACTTTAGGGTTTTGTTGGTTTGTCTTTTATGATGATTGTTAAGCTATAAATCCCAGAACTTCCTCATCTTTCACATTTTTAAAGTAATACATATGACAGAAGCAAAACAGCTTATAATATATTCACAATTATTCCCAGCTATTTAAATGCTTATTGTGTGAGAGAAAAAATATTTTGCTTTGGGAAAATATTTAGTTTTGTTCATGTGACAGAGAGGACATGATATTAGAAACATTGCATTAAAAATCCACAGCAGATGACCTATATGCATCATTAATTCAAAACACTATGACGTCTGTTCTGCTTGTTGTAGAGGTAGTAGCAGTTCTGTAAATCAGTGCCATTCACATCCTAGAGAGTCCTGGATTCAGCTGGTTTGGAGGGGGTGAGAAGCTACATATCCGAACTGACCCTGAGAAAGTTTTCACATAAACATGTCTGTAGGAGCACCCTAAATAACTAAAATTTATTAGGAAACTCTTTGGTCCCCAGTACTCTGTCAAAGTCAAAATGTTCAGGCAGAAGTTAAACCATGAAGCAATCACATCTGCCAAAAATTTTGGCCTCTGCTTTAATATGCATAGTTTACATGCTTATTCAGTATATAACATTATTCTGGAAAGATATTATGTGCAAGAATTATAATGCATGTTTAAAAATCCCAAATAAATACAAGTATTTATCCAAACATAATTATACATATACATAGGTACACCAATAACCAATTTCCTAGGGAAAAATTACTCCCCTCCAGCTTTAGGCTTGCATCAATAAGGCTTCCCTCCTTTTAGCTTGGCTCAGCTTTCAGCAATTTTGTCTTCAGTAGCCATGTGAGACACAAACCACATATATATAACAACCATTTGATGATAAGAGTATTGTTTAAATTCTTTCACTTATTTAATTTGAATTATTAATGCTAATTGTATCTAATTGCACGATTATTCTCTCTTTAAACACAGGTAGCAGGATTCCAGTCCATTTTCCTCATCACCACTGCAGCTGCTAGCATGTCCTACAAACCACAGTGGAGTGTGCAGAAAGCTTTTCACACCAGTGCTGTTAGCAGAAAGCTACAAATCTCCACCCACTAGTATTTCCTGAGAGAACCCACAGCTTCAGTCCTAAACTAAGGGTCAGTTGCTGGAATAATCTCTCAGTCCAGAGATTAAAGCCCTGACAATGTAATTCCATTGCTATACAACTTCCACATGGGGAAGGAAAGAACCTTTGGCAGAGACCAAGCACTTTCCAGAGTAAAAATGTCATTGTTTACTCCTTCCCTTTCAACTCCAGGCAGAGTTACCAAGCCTGCTATGCTTGGACCATTGCCTGGTGGTTTGATCAGCCTGAGGCAAGCAGGAGGTGCTTGAAAGCTCGTCCAGATCCATTTGCAATACCACAGTTTACTTTCTATGCAAAGAACAATTGACAGTTACTTCAGTTGATTTTTTGAGGTTTTTCTATTTAGATAATCTTTTGCACTGTTTTCCTTCAGCATTGCAACTAGAGGAGAAAATATGAAAGTTGCTCTTTCTGCTGTGGCAAAGTCTCAGATGCACAATTTTTGGCCTAGCTATAGTTCCAAAATATCCTAATGTGGACATAGCTTTTATTGGCAAAAGAATACTAGTTAATGTCACAGTTTGCTGAATTAGGCTGAGCAGTTTTTCAATTATTTATACTTTTTCCATTTCTACGAGGTTTCAGCTGTCCAACAATTTTCCTAACCCGTGTCCTTTAAATAAATATTCTCCTCAGCAACAAAAAACAAATTCCAAGTCAGGGCCAGATCCAGGGTAAAATTTACACCATTTAAAGTCACTTCCTAAAGAAATGGAAGGACAGAGTGAGTACTTATTTAACAGAGTATGCCTGTATCTCCATTTCTGCTTCCAAGCTTTGTGTTAGGATAATTTTATTTGGGTGGACATACAGTAATGATTTTCTGCATAAAATAAGTATTTCCACATTAGAAACATTTCATGTGTCTCTCCTGAAACCTTTTCATTTCACTCCTGAATATTTCACATGGATGTGCATTGCCAAATTAAAAAACCAACAAGATGCTTCCCTATCTTCTCCAATTATTTTTTTCTAGATAAAACACAGGTGCAATGATGATAGCTTTTTGACTTTAGATAAAATATTAGTGAGTGCTGACAACATCCTGAATACGTGTAGATAGTTTGCACTTTTGTCGGACTTGGCACTGCTTAGAATTTGGACAGGTACATTAAAGAAAAAACATCTAACCAACCAAACAAAAGGAATTTCATTGAAGGGTGTCTCTTTCTTGACAGAGGGGCAAAGAAAGTGAGGATGATCAGGATCTGAGCTGGTCTTTGTAATGTAGAAAGGACTTTCTAAGCCACTAGATCCTTCCACTTACATCTTCTGGGTATTTGCTTCATTTATATACTTCTTTCTAAGTTGGTAAGATGTTTGAGAGATTTAGAAGAAGGAAAAACAACTGTCAGCTGTGCAAGCTGTTAATATTTGGTACACAAAATCTCTTTAACTTTCTTTTAACTAGAGTCAAATCTTCCAGCCACAGAGCAGTGAACTGGTGAATCTTGAGACAATTAAACAATCATAAACAATACCTTATGTTAGTTCTGAATATTGATATTAATTAATTCATCTATTTATTATGATAAGGGGAGAATACAGGCAAAATATGAAATAGGCATCCTTCAGCATCTAGAACATTCAGGCTATTGCAAGAAGAAACTGCAATTCTAGGAACCAAAGGAGTAAACTGAAATTGTACCACAATTTACTGATAGTGGAAGAATAACCTTGGGAATAAAAAACTCTGCTGTTCACAGAGCAGCTGAAACTGTCTTGAAGTGAGTCAGTTTGAAGTTACTAAACCAGGCAAAGTCTTAACCACATCAGTGGCAGAAATGACCAGTTACTGCTGAAAGTGTAGTAGAAGGCCTATAATTACAACACCGAATTTATATTCCTAAACAGATTGTCCTCCTCAAGAGTGTTTTTGAATACCCTCTTCCTGTTCTTCTGCAAAAGTGCAAAACAGTGTGGTGGTGATGAAGAAATACAAATTCCAAAGGATTTACTTATTCAAGCCATAACATTGTTTCCTTACTATTATGCCCTGAGAATATGAAGCATTAAGTTTTTGAACAATCTGCAAACATGCACTGAAAAGTTTATTTCATAAAAAATCAGAAAGGTGATCTAAATGATACCTGTCTAGGAGGGCAAGGAGATGACATATCACCTAACACAATGGTGAGTTGGACACTCAGTATCAAAATCTTGGTACTAACTTGGGCTTCTTTGCATCTCCAGACCTCAATACAGTGAGCCAACCCTTCTAAAATAAATTTGAGCATATTTTGGAAAATGCCATTCACAATTTTTGCTTAAGTCAGATCACACAAACCAAGCTGAGAATAAGATTCCAATCGTCTCTCCTGGCCAAGCCCTGCACTAGCTCTCCAGTCATTACTCATCAGCCAGCACCCCCTTGGTTCACAGCTGGGAGAAGGTGCAATTTAACAAAGAGCTATTACTACAAATGGAAAACCCACAAATTCCCAGAGGCACGTGCAATGTGTGTCTCACAAACCACACCCCTACTGACAGAGTACACTGCGTTCAAAGGCTCACAACTTCCTCAAACACCACTTCCCCTCAGAGCATGCCAAAATAATAATCCCAGAAAAGCCAACACCCACATGAACTTTTAAACTGTCTTTTTAAAAAGAGCACATTCATTACTAAGTTTTTTTGTCTTGCCTACTTGTAATGACTGAAAAAATACTGAGTTAGACCAGAATGAAAGAAACATGACAAACAGGAATTACACTAACTTGATTACAAATTTAAATACACAAGGTAAAACTGAACACCATTAATACCAAATGGAAAGATTTAATACATTGATACCTACTTTTATCTACTTAGAGAATATAATCTGTAAAAGTATCCTTCAGCTTGTATTCCTCAAAATACAAGTATAAGTTTTGGAAAAAAGAGACAATGCAACAAAATGTGCTGATGACCTAGCTATACAAATCAGAAAAAAAAAAAAAAAGACAGTTGAATTAATAAAAATCATTAAGAAAGAGGCAACAGAGAATATCACTGTGCCTAAGCACTGTATAAAGCACAGAAGGTAGAACTGATGCAGCTGTCTCTGCCCCATGCCCCAAACTCAATAAAGAGAAGATGGCAGAACTGAAAAGATAAAGAAAAAAAGCAACAGTGGGCAAAGTTTAGAAGTAGATTCCACATGAAGAAGAAATACATTTCAAAATAAATGAGTAAATTAGCCAACCAAAAAAAAAAAGAAAAACCCACCCAAAACTTTTCAACGGGGGAAACAGCAGCTGCAGGCTCCTACACTAGATATGTGACTCAGTAGTGGAATCTTAAAGGTGAATGGGAAGCAATTGTTTCCTTTCTCCCTAATCATGAGGCCAGAAGGCGTTGAACTAAACTTTCAAGGGCAGAAATGAAACATGCCACATGTTTCTTTTTTTCTCCTAAAATACTTACTTTAAAAAATAGTATGGGATTCAAAACAGCATGTATACAGCAATTTCTCTATCTACTTTCTCCCAGGATGTTTACAGAATCTTAATATTGCTGCAGCATAAAGAACATTTATGGACAACAATGTAAGCAAAATATATGCTCATAACAGCTTCATTTTCTTAGAAAATCAGACCAAAAATGGTACATTGGTCCTCAGACAGTTCTGGTAAACCAAGTGCTTCAAAATAGTTTTATTCCATGTGCTGTTCTTCCATGTCTCATCTGGTTCAAATTCAAGTGTACTATGGATGGTAATAGTCTTAAATGCACTAATATATTATAATTATATATTAATGTACTAATTTAAAAAATCTACAGTGTGGGGAGGAAGGTAAGTAGATTGGAGGAAATCTCTTTTTACACAAATCTCATAGCTGTTCTATGTTCACACTTTTAATGGGTTCTAAATAATTTCCCAGAGTAAGAAAGATTAAGATAAAAAAGTACAGACAACATACAGAAAAAAGTACAATTGTGAGACACAAAGCTGTGAGTTTAGGGAATATGAACAAAATCTGGAGGATTGTTTTCATACCCTGAAAAACTACACCAAGTGGATTTTTACTTTCATCTTTTGCGGGTGGATGGTGGGATCCAATCCAAAGAAAGCTATAAGGAAAGTCTTAGAATGTATCATATACCTAAACTAGAATAAAAAGAAACCCAACTATTTTAAGCAATAGTAATACTGGTAATTTCAGCACAATTTTTTATTGTAAAACTAAAAAAATATTAACAGCCATTTATGGAATATAAATATCCATGGGTTTGAATGATTTGGGTTTTTTTTTAAGTTAGTTAATTCATATATGTCATCCTTTTCCAAAAGTAATATCAGTTTTGACAAATGCAGATTCTTAAAAGAAAAAAGAAATTATCTAATATTCCAGAAAAGTCTGGATAAAAGGTAAGAGCACTTCACATCAAAGAAAGGATAGTAGAAAGTAGCTTTAATAAATGCAGTACTTTCTATGGAAGATTCACAGAAAAGCAGTGACAGAAGCTTAAATAAAATGCAGAGCCTAGAGTTGCCTACTGTTACCTACACATGAAATTCTTTAGGGGAGGGAAACACCAATGGAGCTAATTCTTTGATACCAAAATGAAAAAGCATAACCAGGGTAACAGCTTGTACCAGTTATGAAAGATCACACTATACACGGTATTGCTTATGATACATAAGCAGTATGCTTGTTATAAGTGGCAAAAAATTTCCAGAGGACACCACAATTTATTATTTATATAGAAAATGTTACTTGGGGCTAGTTACAAGAACACTTGCCAAAAGTGAATCCCAAATGGAACTAATTTTGAATTAGCCTGAGATTATGAGATCATCAAAAATATCTCACTTCATAATTGTACTTTAACTCATTCATGAATCATGAAGTTAGCGTTTCAAAACTACTCATCTATGCAGCAATCAGATAAATAGAAGTGGAATAAAAACTCAAAGATGTGTACCACCATCTTACATACTAACTCCTGAACCTAATTTTATATAAAAATCCTCTTGATTGTATAAAGGAAATTTGATTCTAGAGAATACATAGTCAACTTCTACAGAGCTACTAACAACTGGATTTCACATGCATAATGTTAGTTGATCAAACTACTTAGGACAAGTTAATTCTATATGCAAATTACTGTGAAATATCACATACCATTTATCCTTTACATTTTGAATTTTCTTCAATCTTATGAACATTCTCTCTTGCTGAGCATCATAAATGTCAAGATGACTGATATTTCTAATTTCCTGATACATATATTCAGTTGAAGCATTTGTATTTTTACATCCCCTTTAGACTAAATTAGCCCTGTAAAGGGCCATGGCAGCAGTAGCTGGTATTGTTTCCTGTGGAACCCAGGCTTTCCAGAGTAACTGGAAGAAGCTGCACAAGAAGAAACATGATAACTTTCAGATTACTGGCAAAGTTCTCCACTCTGTGCTCAAGAAGTTCTAGCAGTGAATTTCTGAGGAGCAACATACTACATCATGACAAAGGGAATAGTAAAAATCTACTTCTGGGAGGCTGTGACAAAAGGAAGGAGATACCTCCAGAACAGTGGTGATCACCAAAGAGGGATAGTTTTGTACACTCCATCTTCCCAGTAAGTAATCCTAATAACCCCAAGGCCATATTGCTTCTAATGTAAACACAGCTGATACCCACATAAACACAACCTACAGCTCCTGATTATTTCTTAACAACTGGAAAAGCGATGCTAGGCTCAGAGATGACTGTGGACAAGAAACCAGTGCAAGTCATTTAACTCTGAGAGACATCTATTTTATGGAAACACCCTCTACTGAGGGGCCTGGAGACTGTTTTGATCTCACACCAGGGACAAAGACACAAAAGAAAAGTTCTTGGGGAACACTGAAGTTGTAAAATACAGAAAACTATGTCACAAAGAGTGAAAATAACTGGTATAACTGGTTTACATCCACAACATTTTTAAAGGATATGAATTATTGAAGACCTAGGCAATAAAAATAAAGAAAACTAAAATATAAATAACCCTCAAACTGCAAAACATATTTACTAATACTACAAATAGCAGTTGCATTTTTTTATACCTACAGATGTATCAAAATATAATCAATCTAAGCTGACGAATCAATACCAGGTTTCACTACAGAACACTGAAACTTAATAAAAAAACTAGCTTTGTCATTAACAAATAGTGTTTATAGTCATAACATATGGCCTTACTACTCTGAACAGCACTGTCCAAAAACATCAAAAGTTAGAACTGACACATGAAATAATAGAAAAACAAAACAAAGAAGCAGCCTCACCCCAAAGAAAAATCAAGCTTAAGAAAAAACCAGATTAGTCTCAATGAAAACAGATACTGATAAAAATAAAAATCACAGAAGTTTCAGATTGATAAGCAATGTAAATATGAACCTCAACATCATATCAACATAATTATCATCTGTTGTTTGATTAATTTAAAGAGATCATATACATCCATCTCTATTTTAGGAATTAAGATAACTTTACTTAGTCAAACAGCAAACCAACTCAGCAGAAATTCCCTAGGAAAAATTTAATTAGACTTCTTTTCTTTTACATTAGACTCTGTTGTGCATCAACACAATGACTGGTAAAAATTGACACAAACAACAATCAGCTTAACCTAGGCTGGAATTGCAAACACATTAGTGTTCTCATAATTATGAGGGTTTTGAATTACATGATCTGTAAGAAAGACTAAAACTAAGACAGCAACCTAAATACATTGTTTCAGATAATATTTTACAGAACTTTATAGGCCATTGTTATCAATTGACATTATAAGTGTATGCAGAAATTATTCTCTGTTCTGGTCTAAGTACTAAAAACAATTGCCTCTTCATATCAACATCTGCAACAGCTTGCTGGCACCCTCCTCAAAATCTGGGGTGGTGCAAGGGGAAAACAATACACAGTCTACTCAACTCGTGACTGAGGTTCATTTGTTCAGCAGCACTGTGACTACATAAGCCATCCTGGTAAGTACAAAAATAAACAAAATAATTAGCAAAGAGGGGGAAAAAAAGACCGTCTGTGGCACCTGTCCCTACAGTGTCTCAATGCTAATAATGCAGTTCACTTCTAAATGGTTAACTTATTTATTACACAAACATATTATGTCACTTCATATAGAGGAACTTAAAAATGCTAACTACATTTTTTTACTACATGTAATTAACTAAGTCTGTGGAAAAAGTCAGTATACTCATAGTTATGTATTAAAGATTTAACTTATCATAGAGTGAGAGAGGTCAAACACCTCGCTTGACTCATATTACCCTGAAGGAAAATAAGGACAACTAAAGCATTTAAACATTAGATTTTTGGTCAGCAGTCCAGACTTAGTTAACAAACCAAACAAAAAAAAATTACAAACCCCAGAAAAACATAACAAACCAAAACCAAAAATATGCCACTGTGCCAAACCAGAGACTTTTCAAAGGATTTTTTTTTCACAATTTCCCACAAGAAGAATCACAATTTCTATGATTTTCTCAAGTCGAGATTAAAATAATTTTCATAATACAAAAAAAAGAAGTGGCATTTGATCTACTTGGTGGCAGATATAAAACAATATACAATATACTTACACAGCTAAAACATTAGATAAATAGCTAGATCAAGCACAGCCATGTTTAAATGCTTGGCCACATGTTAAGTTTAAAAAGTCTGTTGAATTTTCATGACGCAGGACTCTCAGATTACTGGTGGAACCTGTCAGAGTACATGGATTAGTGTCTCTTTCCATTAATATGTATTGCTGAATATGACATTTGCAAGAAGATACATGTGCGTGAAGCTGCACATGGCACGTGAGAAGATACAGCAGAGAAGCTGATTCAGAAAGAACAAGTTCAGTTTTTAGTATGAACTCTTCCAGAATGTCTGGTGACAGCACTACCTGTTTAATGCCAAGTTTGATGCCCAACCAATTCAGCTGTTTATTTAGGAAAAGCTGCCAACAAAGGTATCAACACCATAAACAGCAGTTACTTGTGCAGTTTGGAGAGCTGCGTGCTGGGAGTGGAACTGATGCAAACAAGACACAACAGACTATGAAACAAGCATTGGAAGACAGTTTTAGACACAAATTTGTATTTGCATGGGGTTTCATGGATGCTAGTGCTATTACAAGGCTGAATGGAATTTCAACACTTCTAGCTGCAGTAAAGCCATTGTTAATAGATTATTAAAGTTTACCAGATATAAATCAGTAATTGAGGATGTTGAATTAGTCCAGTCTTTAGCTTACAGATGTTAATTCTATGCATACACTTCCATATCCTCCAATTAATGTACTCTCCATATCTATTCATAACATCTCATTTTCTGTCATTAAAATAGATGTAGTTAGCAATGTAGGAGCCAGCTGTTGATTATGTTCTTTGAACATTGTCTCAAATCACAGTCCACACAAGCACAATACGCAATCCAACTTCTACATGCCAAAGGGAAAAACAACAAAAGATTACTGCATAGCTTAGCCTGTGTAAAACTCCGAAGGTTAACTCTCAAAGGCTAAAAGTCTTTGAGGTCTTAAAGATTCAAGAAGTTTTGACCATGGCTGGCACCATATTAGACTGTGTCAGAGGAATTAACCGGGACAGTCCTATCTGGGAATTAAACCAGTACCATACAGACAGCTTAGAAAGAAACAACACATGAGAGAAGCAGAGGAAAAGTTTGCCATTAAATGGTGAGCCAACGAGTCAGCACTCAGACATTCCACTTTGGGCTGATCTCTCATCTTTCTTATGGGGCTTATCCCTTAGGGACTTTCTTCTATCAGTCCAGCATGTCAAGAGAACAAAGTTTGGAGCAGTAAGAACCAGCCATCAAGCCGTGGAACCTTGAGCCCTTCCCAAAAGAAACAAGACCTCTATGTTATTTTAGGATTGCTTTTATAAACAAGTGATTTTGCAACTTAAAACAAACCTCAAAGAGCATACCTTAAAATTTAAAGAGAAAAACATAGAAAGAATAATGTCTTCACTAGTTCAATCAGTTCTCAAAGCAAGTGACTATGGTAACAAAAATAGAAAAATTTTATCTATGTGCATAAATCACTCTGTCACCAATTCTTTTGCCTATTTCAGTATTTCCAAATCACTGTACATCATCACACCATAATTTCCCTGAAAACTGAGCTATTACCTAAAAGCATAAAGGTTTTGAAATTATTTGAAAGCAAGTCAGGAAATAGAAAAATATGTCACCTCTTACCCCTTTGGAGCAGCACATTAACTGCAATCTACAAGGCATGAAAAATGTCATCATTCTCATGTGGGATTTTTTTTTAGTATTAACATACATAATTTTCTTTGTCATAGTACGGTCCCAATTCTATTATTCATATATTACAGCCAAAAATATTAAAGGACAGTCATGGTTCAATGGTAAGGGCTTCTTGAGGTGTAATAAAGCATTCCAAAATTCACCATCAAAAGAACAGGTTAAAATAACATGCAGACTCTATAAAAGAACAACTTTTCTATTAGTTCAACTTTACCACCTTAATCCAGCAAAAGGCACCAATTCTTAACAGAAAGAGCAAAAGCTATTTCTGCTTCTGCCACCTTTTCCCCTTCATTCCTTTTGTACTTCTAAACCCTGGAGAGGACAGAAGTAATAAAAAACGAGCTTTCTTTACTTGCAGCTTTGTCAGCATCATACTCACGTGACAGCGATATACTGCTTTTGAGCCTTTTTTGTTTGGTTAAAAGGGAATCCAAATGTAGACATTGCTTACATTGGGAATAAATTTAACCAATGATGATTAAATAAGGAAAAAATGGAGAACATTAAAGTCCTTTCTCACCAGATTATATTTTGTCACAAACATCATAAGCTATTTTTAGGAGAGAGTGTCATAAGTAACAATGCTTTTAAGTTTTTGATGTTCAAATCTCTTTTTAAAGAAGATAGCAGCTGGCTCGGCTCACATATATTAAAAACATGAGGATGCCAATGTGCAGGTTATTTTCAGAAGCAAAGATGAGCAAAAGAATTAAGAAGAATCTTAAGACTACTTGGCTCTTTTACTGTCTTCCCTATCAACAACTGGAACATGCCAAAAATGTTTTTGATATTTATTAATGTTACATTATTTGTCAACAGTTAAGCTTAAGGAGTTTTTAGAACAGCATAGAAGCAAGCAGGGCCCTTAGGTGTTCATAACTTTTCCTGCTATTAACTCCCACAGCTTTTTAAAAAATAATAAAAAACCCCAACCAACAAGTTAACTGGGCAAGATATTTGTTATCTCAGCAACTCGCAAAGGTAGTTCTACCATTTTGACTTAGGTTGCAAAGTAAAATGTAAATCTCACCTCTAAATAATCACTAGAACAACAGAATCTGATCCTCCGGTCATCAGGCACATACCCACATCAAAAACTCATTATCTCATACGTATGTCACTATGTTGGCATGGCACTTCTGTTGAAGTGACTCTTGCAGGCATTATTTATCATTTAAAGATTCTGGAAACATGCTGCAAACATAGAAAATGTACTGAAGATAGTCAGAGAGCCCTTGCTGCTCTCTGTCACTCTACCATACACTTGAAGAAAACATGCTACATCATCCTAATTGTAGCAACAGCTGCATTTGCATAATTGTTTCTGCATTACTTTTTATGAATAAAGCAGGATGACAGAAGAATAATGATCATCGTTTCGAAGATTTCCATTACTTGAATCACTACTGTTGGCTCTGACTCCCAGCAGAGAGCCGAATGTGGAAAGTGTCATAGACAGCACTGAAAATATTGTAATGCTGCCCCTACAGAACCTCCCTGCAAGCCATGCTGGATTAATTCTTCCGTTTTAGAGACATTTTAGAACAATTAGAATTTAGAGCTCCTTAACGCCAGTGCAGCATCAAGAAGCAGGCATTAACTGCAGGCCACGGGGCACAGCTCCATCCAGTGTGCGTTCCCATCCTCTGCAAGCACGCTGCTTGCACACATTCCCCACAGACACATGCATCACAATTCCCAGAAGTTCATACATATTATAATTAGTCATTACCATAAAACCCTCCCCTGGTCCAGCCCCTTTCACGGTCTTGCTTTGGCTGTGACTGCGTTCCTAAGCCAGATACACTCCCCTCCAAGGTTCCTTTATCTCCCTTCTGTCCTTGCTCAGTAAGCAGATCCTGTGCACCCTGTTTCTTTGCTAAGATGCAGTAGAACTCCTTGTTCTTAGATTAACCCTTTGGCATCAATTCTCCCTTTGAAACTTCTCAAATTCCTTAAGGTCGTTTGATGAGTCTCAACTCAGGTTTTATCTACAGTACCTATATTCCTGCAAGATTAAGGTCAATCATTTTGTGAACATGACCAATAGCAATGCTGATAATCATTACAATTATAATCACCATTATAATGGTTTCCTGTACCTCAGCCAGCCATCCTTTCAAGGACTGTTCTCCTATTTCTTGAAGAATTTTATTGAGCCAATTAGTTTCAGAGGCTGCTCAGATAGTATTGCTGTCAGAAACTTGCTCTATTTTGTTGTCTTTGGAGATCTTCTGTTACATTTGGGATGTGTACACAACAATGTTCTCTATCCAATGTTTAATACCCACAAACCTCTTGTTCTTTGGCCAATAATAGATCCAAGGCCATTCTGTTTTGTAATATCATTTTAGTATCTATTTAAAATCTGGAATCCCCTTTCTGCAACTTAGGATAGTTTCTTTACTTACCAAGATCCTTTGCTATTGCATTAGTCAGATTGTCATATTGAATCACCATTGACAGATTTATGGGGATAATTCTCCAAGGAATATGTTGCCCTTCTGAATTGGGGATAGGGAGGCAGGCTGCAATGCTGGACAGATTACACATTTTACCAAACCCTTGGATTAAAGTCAGTATTAAATTTCACAGTAATTCTTGTAGTCAACAGAACCAGATAAGGTCTTTCCCAGTGCTCCTGAAGTGGCTCTGATTTCCAGGTCTTGATGTATACATGATCCCTGGGCTGAAATGAATGAACTGGAGTGTGTAGGGTAAGAGGTTCTGAGAGAATGATAAATCTTTTAAGTTAATTCAAGGATTTCCCTAATGAAATTAAATGAAATTAAATATTCTATTTCCTGATTTCCAGTTTGTTCCTTGGACCCAGGGAAGGTTGCAATGGTCTCCCAAGCATAAACTCATACAGGCTCCCCTTCAGGAGAGTTCAGGCCTGTACTCAAATTCATAACAAAGCTAGTGGCAAAACCTGTGGCCATTTCAAGAAAGTTTCCTGACACATTTTGCTAGTGTGTCCTTTTAAGGTTGGATTCATCTGCTCAACCCTTACATTAGACTGTGGTCTCCATGGACTACGCAAACCCCAACTAACACCCAACTGCTTACTAAGTTCTTGTAACACTTCAGATATAAAATGGTGTCCCCTATCAGATGACATCCAAACCTGGGTATGATCTCTTTGAGGAGTACCTTGGTGACTTCTACACCTTGTTGGTGCAGTGGGGGAAAGCTTCTGGCCACCTGTAAAAGGTATCTACTAATACCAGGAAATACTTGTATCCTTGTTGGCGTGGTAGCTCAGAAAAATTAACTTGCCAGTAACCTCCAGGAGAGTTTCCTCTCTTAGCAATTTCTGGAGGCAGTCTTTTTAATTCAAAGTATTATTTTTAAAACATATCAGGCATTTTTCTGTAACAGACCTGACAATTTTTGTCATACAGACACCGAGTATCTGAGTCCATAGACCAATCACCATAGCATCAATTCCCCAGTGGGTTTGCTGATGTTTCTCTTTCACAATGTGCAACATCTGTTGTGGTGGGAGTCACCAACCACCCATCCTCTTTTTTCTGAGCTTTGAGCTAAGTAGTTAATTTTGAATCAGCTTGACTATATCCAGGGCTAACTTCTGGAAGTGAAATGACTTTCTTATGTCTAATGCTTCTTTAATGCTAAGATGCCTTGTTGCATAACCTCTCGTGCAGCTTTCTCTGCGAATCTACTTCCTACATGGACTTGGGAATCCCCACATTGGTGTGCCTTGCAGTGTAGTTTTAGGGTAATGCTTACAGGCTGAGCTTGTCAGAACACCCTGGAGCTCTGCCAGCCCAAATCAAGGGTGTCACTGCATTTTCTATGGCTTCTGGTATTCCTCCACAATTGTCTGGTTCCAGTGTTCCCTGCAACATAAAATTCCTTGTCTTGATGGCTTTAGTCTTGGGTACCAATAATTGTTTTTCCATCTTTAAATACATTCTGAGCCTCCAATATACAGGTCTCTTCTTAAAAGAAGAACCAAACACTCAGGCATGTATAAAAACTGGTGTGTTATCCACTGTTTGCCAAATTTAAAGTTAATGGGGTTAAATAATATTTGTTTGTCCAGTTTCCCAGTTGCACCAAAAACATTTACAGTTTCTTGGCTTAATTTCCCCTGGTTGGTATTTAACACTGAATAAGTAGCCCTAGTGTCCATTAAAAGTCCTTTTTCTCTTCTTTTTCCTCCTTCTCCTTTTTCCTCTTCCACTCAGACACACAGCACACACACACACGGCACAGAGAGCACACACAGTGTACACAAGGCTAGCACGAGACAGCATCACCTGTTGAATGTTCACCTTCAAACCTCTTCCAGCCTTGCAAAATACAGTCTAGAGGTGAACTTCTTGGGATTCCTCTGTCTGGAGCCTGTGATGAAAATTCTAAACCCATACCAAATCTTGCAATCACTATGACTGAAACAAGAGGGCATTTCACACCCACAGATGCAATTTCAGTCACACACACAGAAATCAAAGTACAGTTCACAGCACACACCAAAGTTGCCACAAAACCCCAAAAGACCTTCAGCCACACATCAATAACTGAGCGAACGAGCAAACGAACCTTACATCGCGGGTGTCCCGGTGTCAATCCTACGTGCCGGCAAACCTAAATCAACACACAACTCCCTCCCATACACACACACTCCCAGAGCCCAGAAAGGCCTCAGAGCATCTGAGCAAACTCCACCACAAACCACAGAACAGCATCAACCATTGGGAAGAGGATACAGCAATGACCTCAGCCAGGGAGCCCACAGCAGTCTCTGGGCTGTAGCAGGGCAGCGCCACTGCCCAGGCTCTGCTGCTTGGGGCAAGGGGAGCTGTGTTTGAACTCCTGAACTTTAGGGTAATAGGACAAATGTGTCCCCACAGAGACTGTCTATTGCAGAACCCAGATAACCTGAACTCCTAAACTTTGGAAGAAAATGACGGGTTTGAGGGGGGAATACATGCTAGGACGTTCGGGAAGGCTGTACCTTCCTAGTACCTCAGCCAATGGGGCAATGTGCACTGGGGGTTTGGGGTAAAAGGAGACTGTGTCCTCCCAAACCTTGAGAGAGAAACCCCACGCCCCAGTGGACTCTCTCCCTTTATTCGAGCAAAGGTGCAGAACTCTGGTGTCTCTTTTGTGAGCAATGGCTTTTCATAGCATGATTTTCCACATGGCAGTTTCTTCTTCTTCTTCCTCTTCTTCTTCTTCTTCTTCTTCTTCTTCTTCTTCTTCTTCTTCTTCTTCTTCTTCTTCTTCAAAATAATAATAATAATAATAATTTATTATTATTATTTCATAATTATGTGCAAAAGGCATTGTTAAAAGGTACTTTAGTATGCAGATAGAGTGCAATTACCTCCAGTATTACCAATAGATGTTAGCACATAAGTATAATGCTGTAGCTGCAGTGCTTTTCACTGTGCCCAGCCCAGCCCTGGTGCCTGAGCTGCTGCCTCCCGCTGGCGGCCGGAGCACGGAGCAGCGGAGCCTGCGGGATGCGCTTGGATCAGGGATGTCGAGGCTGCTTGGCTCCCACCGCCAGCCCTCGGCGGGGCCTGTGCCTGACCCAGCGTGGCAGCCGACAGGCTGAGACTGCCCAGAGAGCCCGGCTTGGCTTCAGGGTTGGGCATTTCCAGGCACCCTTGTGTGCAGGTCTCCGGTTCTGAGAACACCGCGCTGATACCCGAGCTGTGCGTGTGTAATGATTCTGTTTGAAAAATAATCAAACCAGCAGCAATGGGGTAGGGACTTAAGCATCTCCAGTGCACAGTCCAGACTGGACATCAGGAAAAGATTTCTCACAGAGAGGGAGGTCACTGGAGCGGGCTACCCAGGGAAGCGGTCACAGCACCAGGCCTGTCAGAATTCAACCGGTGTCTAGCCAACACTCTTAGCCATACGGTTTATTTTTAGGTAATTCTGTGAGGAGGAGTGAGTTGGACTCGATCCTAATGGGTTCCTTCCAACTAAAGATACTCCATTATTCTATTGGTACTTCAAATCAAATGTATTACTCCCCTCTTACAGCAGCATTGAAAAAGACACAATCACAGCTGCTCCAGTTCCAGTGCTGGATGGGACTGGTGTCACCATAAATTAATAGAGAGGACCAGATAAACCAGAGGGTGAATGGTTTTTTTGCATGGCTGTCAGGTGTACATTTGGCCTAGCAAACAAGTTTTTGCCTAATAGCCTGTGTGCTGCTGCTCCATGGAGAACATGATGGAAAGGTGAGCAGTAATTGTAAGAGAACTGGTGCGGGCAGCAAACCCGTAGGCATTGATACAATAGCAGTGCAACAATATATACATATAGTAATACCAAAATCCCCAACTGCTTGTCACTCCAGGCTTTCTCGTTTTAATCTTCGATTAGGAGAGAAAATCTGTGTTTAAAAGACCTTAAGTTGTCAGGCTAGAAAGACTTCTGCAGGGGTTTCCTGCTAGTGATGTCACTCACAGAAATGTCATGGCTGGGAAAGGGACTAGTCCTGAGTAGTCAACATTCATTTAGGACTTTAGTAGGTCAAAACTGCTCAGCAGGTTGCACCAGCACTACATCCGTCTGATGATACTGTGGTAAAGCAACACTGTCCTTCATCTGACTTACATGAATGTTAACAGTGGTTTGCACCCCTGTGCTGCCTGAATCTTGTTTTTGAAATACATAAGATGCACAGCTGGCATTCATAAAGCATTATGTAAAATGTTTCTTGGTTCTGTGCTTGCAAGCTGTCAACACCCTTAAGTAGCTTACTGGTAGTTGAGTCTTACTCACTGAGAAATCTTCATTGAAATTAAAGCAGGGATTCCCTGAAGCTGTTGGATTTAGATTTGTTGGGGGGTGTTTGGTGTAGGGGTTTTTTTGGTGGTGGTGGTTTCTCTGGTCTGAGGTTTTTTGTTTGTTTGTTTTAATTTTTTTAATAGAAGAAAAGAAAGTTCTTCTGTTTTCTTAATAGAAGAAAAGAAAATAGAAGAAAGAAAATTGAAGAAAATATACCGGCAGTGTCTGTATCAACACACACAGAATTATAACTTGAATGCAGGCAAAATGGGAGAATGTTAAGTAAGACAGCTGATTTTAAGGGATAAAAACAGGAGGTGTTAAAGGCAAATGCTTTCTTTTGTGGGGAGAACAGGTTTTGTTAACGTTTTATAGACTGTCCAAAATGCTACATCTCTTGGACTTAGTACACTTCAAGAAGTTGTAGGAAGAAAAGATAATGCNTTATTATTATTATTTTTGACTACTGTTGCAAAATAAGATCAGTGAGAATGAAGGAAATGTTCATTTATTGTAGGAGATCTGAGGTTGCAGAAGATGGAAGCTGGGTCAGTAAAAACCTGGAAAACAATTTGAAGCAACTACTTTTACCTTTAAAACTACTTAGCAGTCCTGAAAACAGAGGTAGTGAGAGCAGTTAGCAGTTTTGAGATTTACAGCAGCATCCCTGCACAGAAGAGAGGGGAGTTAGCTGAAGCATGGAACTGCAGGGAGCAAAAAGAGATGAGCCTTTGAGAGGCATCACTGCTGGCACTTCATCCCTTTTTTACGTGTGCTGTGAGACATGCATTTCTGAACTCTTGGGCCCTGTGTAGAACTGGATACTGTCTGAAGAAATTTCCCAGTACTCCACCATCTTCAGGTGGAAAGAACCAGTATTGGTTTGTCTGTTCTTCACATCAGGTTTTAACTCATCAAAACAGATTTTTTGCTTTGCTCTGGAAACCTGTGTTTTAATCCCTAATCCTGGGATTAGATTTAGACCTGAAATGCAAGGCTTCTGTGCTTTCCAGTGCTTTTTTCCACAAGCTTTTAGCTGTGGATACAACAGCTAATTAAGATTTATTGTTCTTTAAAGTGGGTTGCGACAGCAAAATTTCTTGAGTTTTTATATTGGGGGTGGTTTTTTGTGTGTTTTGTTGTGGGGTTTTGGTTGTTGTTGTTGTAGTTGTTATTATTATTATTATGTTGGGGTGTGTGCCAGTTACATGAAAAATTGGTCTTCCAGAATCTTCAAGAAAAACATCCTGTTACCAGAATGAGGATGTGGAGCAGTGACTGCACTGCTATGTAATAATGTAGGAACTAAAAGCTGCTTCCATCATCATATTGGCCCAGCAGGGACAACAGTAATGTAGAACTTCTTGGGAAGTAAAGTAAACCTTCCAGTTATCATGGGAAGCAGATCTATGGGTCAGCAGAGCCTTAGCTCAAGTATAACTTGCTTGCTTAGAACAGAACCTTTTGAAATAATGGCAAGTTTAGCAGTGGATGTATTTTTTTTTAAGCTGTATGATATTTAATCAGGGGTTTATGCATTGCCATACTGAACATGGTTACTGAATTTCAGTTTCTTAGATGAAAACCTGTAGCACTTCACAGAATGACCCAGGCTGACTGCAGGAAGAATTCCTTGCAATACAGCTTTTTGTCCGGCCATTGCTGGTCGCTCTGAGAGGAAAAATGCTGGGGGTCACTCAGGACTAGAAGATCAGCTTTGCTTGAATAGGATAAAACTCTCTGAATGGTTATTACTTGTGTGGCCACCAGACACCCACTCTCATCTGTGCTTTCAGCTGCTTCTCAAAGCACACTGATGAATGCTTTCATAGCTGATGGAAAGCACACACCCCAAAAAAATAGGCAGTGGAAAGCACACATCCCAAAAACAGGTGCTCAGAGAAAAAGGGAGAAGAATTGGCAATAGGATGTGCTCTTTTTGCTCATGTTGCTAGAAGCTGGGAAGATGTTACTCATCTCACATTTCCTATCTTTTTGGTCTAGGAGACAGGTCCAACTCAAGTTGCCATGCCAGCATTTGCATTGCAGTAAACCCTTGTCATTTACACTCGTGCAGATTTGCCCACATCTGTTCAAGTCCAACACGCCAACTCTCCTCTCTCCTCCCACACACACTCACCCCCTGCTATAATTAGCTTAGCAGCTACAGGTTTTTTGACCCTAAACGTTCATTTGATCCCTGTCAGCACAAATGCAATAAATTAGACTGACTGCATGCAGCTCCACAACTGGAATGAATAATCCTTCCTGCACTTATAAGGAAAAACAGCATATGGGGGAGCAGGAGGCCCCCAGCCAATGGAAAGTATATACCACAATAATCCTAAACTGACCTTCCTTCTAACAGATTAGAGTGTCATTTGGAGAAATGAGGAGCTGTGATTATGTTCTTGCTGTGATTAAGGCATCTCTTCTTTTTTAGTATACACATTTGCTCTTCACAGACTTTCCAATTCTAGGTAACAAAATCTGATTCTTGGAGACTAATTTTTTTATATCCCAGTTAAAAAATGTCAAGACCACAAACTAATTGCCGTGTTTAAAAGGAAGTTAGTTTGAACTTTGCCTGTCTGCTCTGGGATCTAAGGACATATTCTCTGCAAGATCAGAAACATTTGCTATCCAGTAAAATTACATAGGGAGTAGGCAAAAAAGGGAGACTTTACATTTAATGTTTGTATCAAACCAGTTGCTACCATTTGTTTGCAAAATGGTGTTATTTTTAGCTTTTAAAAAGAAACCAAGCAAACAAAACTCCTGCACGGTAGCAAATGGGTTGTGCCCAGTTGCAAAATGGTGAACAGCTTTCTCTGCCTTCTAGCAGTATTCACAGGACCAGTCAGTGATGCACAATTTCCAGTCAGAATTTTTCTGTTGTGGATTTTAGTAGAAAGTGGCAGATTTTTCTAACCTAATTGTGGTTATATCTTGAAGATATATTTCTCTCCTCAAAGACTTCAGTAGAGGACTGAGACATGCATATTTTCCTCTATAATTAACATTTTTTCTGTGAAACTGTAAATACATAGTTGTTTGCTGGAGAGGTATTGAATTAATTGATCACCTAATCTTGTAGAGTACCATGGCATGTCTTTAAGACAATAATTATAATAAAATAATGGTGTGGGCAATGGCAAAATTTAGGAGCTTTCTTCTATTCACTCTTCCCTTCAGTGTGGATAAAATGATGCAAATGAATTAAATGAATACTGCATCTCCACTTTTCTCTTGGAAATTGGCTTTTCCTCTCATATTTGACATAGCATTTATTAAAATTGTTCTTGAAAGTTATTGTTGAAGGGAAGTCTTCCATAGTAATTTGGGATAACAGTCTAGAGGTAACAGTCTAGTCTGTGCCCTGTCCTTAAGACAGTAGGTATTGACTACTTCCCTGAAATTTCCTTCCCTATTGTCCCATATTCAGGCTTTCTTCTAATTAAAATAGTATGCTCATTCTTTGAAGTGCAAGTACCTTTTCTAATGCATCTCTAGGGCACAATGTTAGCAATAATATAAGACTTTTAACTGTAATTATCATTTGTATAGGTATAAAAGTAAATTACTTGGAAAAGCATGAGTGAAACAATTCTCAGTTAAGTACCAGCCTAGAAATTCCAGCAGAGTGTGCTGTAGGTTGTATGCTTAAATACATTTGAGAGTGAGGGAGTAGAAGCAGTGTGGAGAGGCAGGTGAGTGTTTCCCTGTGATCCAAAATGTGAAGTTCAGATAGCAAGGCAGAGCCTGTATACATGCCTCAAAAATTTCTCAGATATTATCATTAATCGTTAAATTTGGTAGCTGTAGAATCATTTTATTTCTTTGAAGCCATCACATTTTATTATTCAGCCTGAAATAATAGAATAGATTGATGTCAGCAACTCATTTACACTTAACTTCTTTATTCAAGGTTACCCTGTTCAGGAGACTAAGCTGGTGAAGTAGATATTGAGAGAAGGAGGACTCTCTTTCACTTCAGTTACTTTATTGACTCTTTGTAGCTTGTGTTAGTGATTGATTTAAATGGAGGGAGTTTATTTTATTTTAGATGGAAAACTTTTCTGTCAATAATACCAAAATGCTCTTGATACTGTCAGAGTACCATGAAATACTTCACTTTCACAAAGACTGATCTTTGCTTGTCTGCTGCCTTCCTAATAGCCAGCAATGGTCATTCCTGTATGCCAAACTGGTATGCACCACATCAAACAGCCTTTATGCAGAAGCCTTCTGAACTAAGGCCTTCTGAATTATGTTTGGTTTTGAGTCTCTCATCTTTCCCTTTTGTCCCAAAGCACAAAAGGTGAAAATAAAATAGCATGAGACTTTCTAGAGAGATCTCGTGAGAGAGACTCAGGTTAACAAACCTTTAAATTCAGGAAGCTGTAGTACAGACACAAAACCACACACACATATCCTCATACCAAAGAGGACAAAGCAAATGCCCACTTTAAATATGCTCTTTTAAGTGCACTATTGAAAGAAGTCTCCTATGCTTTAGGAGCAGCCAGAAGGTGTTGCTGGAAAGGCATCAGCTGATTAACTAGCATTTGGGTTGGTTGCATTCCAGCATGTCCTACCATCCCTCAGTTGCTTAGTCAGATGGCAGTCTATTTTTACAGACTTGCTGGTTTGTTGCCAAATGGGATAAAGGGACTCATCTGACTGACAGGAAAGCTTAAATTTTTCCAAGCCTGTCAGGAAAGAAGTCTTGTAGTAAGGGGAAAGCTTGCACTATACCATTTGCCAAAGACAGGACTGACAGGAGGTAAGACTATTAAATAAATGGATCAGCTTTCTTTACTCAGAAGCTGTGCAGGAATGATAGACCATCTGCTCTCCTGATTGTCCTTAAAGGATAAATGAAAATGGAAGAGAAGTTTGGCCAGGTTTTCTCCTTCATTCTTTCTAATAAGCCTTCGTGCTGCTAGTTCAGCATGCAATTTTAATTTAAGACACTTACTTACTCTTATGTCAGTTGACAGCTTGCATAGACCCTGACACTGTGGTTAGTGAGACATGAGGTGAATCATGTAAATGCAGAGAATTTTGAACATGTAATTTGGAGGAGAGGTAATATATGTTTAACAGGTTATATGATCTTTCATGAACCTTTATTTGTCCTGCACAATTGGGGTTTGAGGTGTTTCTCTACTTTGCTTTTCTGTTTATTTTTGGTCAGATTTAATGGCTTTTGTTGGGTTTTAGTTTTTCTCTTTTATCAAAATTCATTTGTAAAGCTTATATATGAACTTTCTTCAAATGTTTAATGGACCTCTTAAGCACCCAAATGAGGCACTAATATAATATTTGTCTAATTATTAGAGGAGAACAATTAATAGATTGAGGAAAAGGTGTACAGAGAAGTATAATTTGGCCTACCATTAATCTGAGAAAGCTTAGTACTTCTCTTGGTTCTATGGAAGAGGATGTAGGTGCTCCAGATTTCCAGATCTTTAGTAACTTAGCAGCTTGCCTAGAACAACATAGAAACCCTGTGGCAGCTACGAATGTGGCCCAGAGCAGAGGAAACTGAACATGATTCTGTGAACTAAATATATGAGGCCAGACATAATTTCAGAATATGAGAATGGTGCGTTTACAACTGCATAAAAAACTGGAAATGTGTTATTTCTTCTCTGTGTTAGTTACATACATACAACAAAAGAAGTTACATTTCCTTTTCTTAGTTTTGTAAATTTGGATTAGTGGGATTTTTTTTAAGTTAGCAGCACTCATTGGATACATCTGTTGGGTAGATTTCCTTCTGGGAAAGCATGTTTGTGGGGTTGGGGTGGGAAATCACCCCAATCACCCCAGTCACTCCAACCATTAAACATGTTTCAAAGAGGAAGACAGGGAAATCTCCACAGACAGTTGTGGACAAGAGTTTTCTATTGGAGGTGGTACAGAGAGTGGGACAAAGGGTGGTGGCACTAAATGGGTGGGATGGCAGTACAGCGAAGCAGTGCAGTGTAACACAAGGTAAGTGTGTTCCTGGAGGCAGAAGAGGAGTCCTGGTAGAGCTCCCAGGCTTATGAGGATGACTGATCAGTGAAGGAAGTGTAATTGAAGCTACTGCTTAGGGTAACTATCTAAATAGTGCTACACTGAATAGCTCTGAGGAAATGTGATGAGCATAGAAAGGCCAGTGGTGATGGGCTGAAAGAAAAAATATCAAGCTGATGAGAGAGATCAGGTTCTAAGGTATTACAAAGAAAGAAATAGCAGGCACAGGCTGGAGATGAGACACACACGGAAAATGCTGTGGTCAGTGTCACAAGCTGGTTTTGTGGGGACGACAGCGAGTCTCTGGTACCTTCTGTCCTTCTGGTTTACCTTTTGTTAGAAGAGCACAAGCTTATGTTGAAGTTTTGTGGTCCATTTCAAAGCAAACTTTGTCCCTTTATCTCTTTTCTAGGATTCCATCTAGTTTCAGCCAGCTTGTAATTGTATTTAAACAGGTGTCAAATGGTTGCTTTTTTGGTTCTGGTTTTGTATGTATGTTGTTGTTTTTCTCCTGGAAAACTTGCTAGAGCAGTGCACCAGCTGACAGAGAGCCTTAAAGAAGCCATTTGTTTTGATGAGAGGCAGGAAACTTGTCAGGACTATCTGAATGCAAGGCTCAAATTAAGCAGTCTTTCCTTCTGTCTGTGCCACAAATACGTAGATGAATCTGAAGGACAAAGGCTGTGGATTGAAGTCTTAAATGGACAAGTGTCAAGAAAATCCAAAACTGGGCTGTCTTTCTAGCAGGCCATGCAGATATGGGAGGCAGCTGGGCCTGGGCACTTTCTGGTCCTTGAAATTCTTGAGTAACTCTTCATGCATTGCACTTCATTTTTGGAAGAGCACCCCTTGAAACTTTGCACATTCATTCACCCAGGAATTCCACTGTGGTTCAGCAGCTGTATAATTAATAGCATGCTAGAGCTGGAAGGGAGAAGTCATTACAGAGACCGAGGTGCACACCGTGTTTAAACTACAGCCTGGAGCTTGGTCACTTTGAAATAATGCAGACTGTTCTCTGTTGTACAGGGCTACTGTTGGCTCCAAATATTTGGTGACTGAGTAGTCACTGATGCTTTATTTTAATATGTATATATTTCTCAGAGTAAGGATAAAAGCCCAAAGATACCTGTAAAAGTTTAGCAGATGCATGAAAATGTTCCCTGGGGAGCCCTGCCAGACAGTGTATCCAGGCACAGGTGGCCAGACCAGGGAACTGGTGTGCCTGGAGTATGAAAAGACATAATATGATTTGTAAGATGGTGTGTCTGGCAGATCTCAATCTCTTTTAGTTATTTCTAGCTTTGTCTTACTTGGCATGTGTTAATCATCCTGATAAAACAGGCAAAGGAGAAAGAATAGAAAGTTTCTAGTTTGGATTCATGCCTTTGATCAGTAGTGTTTAAAGTGTACATGGGGTAACGAAATAAGAACTCTTATTGGGGTTTTTTTCATTAAGAGGCTACAAAACAGCAGGTGCAGATTTGCCAAGGAAACTTAAGAGATTTCTCTGATGCGATCTGTGTTCCTGGTCCTTACATGATGTGAAGGTAGCTGCATTCAGCCTTAGCCAAAAACACACTACTTGCTCTGGAATAAAAACAGAGCCTTAAAGAAGGCAAGCAAATTATCCTCTGGCTATCCCAATTTCAAGTTATTCAGAGAAGCTCCCATATGCCACTAAGAAAGATTAGATATATTAAACAGCTAGTAACTTCTGCTGTACATAAAGTGATTTTCACATTTCCAAGTGATAAACTAGCAGGAAATTCAGAGGACATTTATGTACCTGTTGCTATTAATTTTAAAACTGATAGTAACTGCTTGCATGTTTCCTACAATATTAATGATAATATTTCTTTTAGAAAAAACCTTTCTAACTCATAGGGAGAAATTGGAGCATGAGAGAGCAAATTTCTAAAGAAACCAGGTATCTCAAACTTGGATGGTACTCTTTAATTAAAAACCATAATGTTCAAAAGAACTCATGGAGGCATGGAAGCTAATTACTTCAGGCTTCCTTGTTATGGGTGATATGAGAGCTGCTAAATGTGAATTATTGTAAAGTAGCACTGCTATAGCAGCAATGATTTAAGAAGTTAGATAAAGCTTTTAGAAAAGGAGAATATTGTTACACCTACTGCTTTGGGGGGCTGTGATGGAGGAAAGGAGTAGATGAGATTTTGGGTTGAAAGGCATCAATCATCCTGTTCACTAATAAAGGGAATAAAATATGGTAGATCATAATTTAATTTCTGGTATTGGGTGGTAGTATCATTTGGCATTCAGCTGTCCTCACTTCTCAGGTAAATAGACTGGTTATACTGGGGGAAGAGTGTTCTACCCCTCTTTGATCTGTCTACTGAGAAAGCCAAGAAGACTTCCAGTAATGGTGGTGGATTTTGTGTGTGTGAGATATAAACACCTGTTCATTTTCTATAAAGTAATAAGTCACCAGATGGTAGAGGTTTTTATCCATGCTTCTCTAGCTGGATTTGTACCAGTAAATTGGAGGTGAAAGGTACCATATGCTGCTGCTAATTCCCAAAGTATTCATTATTCCTAAAATAATTTTCAACACCTTTTAGTGTTGACATCTCCCTTTCACTAACATCCATACTTATTTATGTGGGTAATGTTCAGATGAAGTGTAACTTAGAGTATATGGGGTTTTCTGTGAGTGTTCCTGAGATTCAGTGCCAACTAGAAAATCAGTTGTCCTCAGATAATGAGTTGGTGGCTTATGTGAAATGAGTTGGTCATATAATTGCAGTCTCCAGTGGATATGGACTGTCACCAGCAGCCTCAGCAGAGAGACAAACTGCAGATAAGAGTGATAACTTGGGAACTGATATGTGTTCAGGTGGATTATAGCTAATTATTACTACCAAAAAATGTTTTCCTGTGGGCAATGGTGCTTACTGTCACTGCTGGCAAGGATCTGTATGAGACTGTTCTGAGGTTCTAGATACAGAGCTTATTGAAGACACAGTTAAAGATTGAACCTTGGTGACTGTGTGGGTCGATGGCAGTTTTGGAGGGAGGTGTAGAGGAAAGGATTAGTGTTGAAGGAGTTTACCTAGATCATAATTTTTCAAGACTGGGTCACGATCAATTCTGGGACAACACTTAGGGGTTTGTTCAATGTCTGGATGTTCTTCAGCCTAGTAAGTGTCCAGGGTGACGTTCAGCCAACTTTCTGCAGAAAGCACCCTGACTAAAACACAGTGCCTCTAGAAACACCTTGTGGCAGATTTCTCAGTAATGTGTCAATATCTGAGTTATCAGGTTGCTTTTTAAAAGTGATAGGCATAAGATTTCCAGCATGATTTAAAGAAATAATTTCAAAGCAAGTAAAATGTCAAACCTTATGCTGACAGGTGGAATAGGACTGCATTTATTCAGCCTTCCTTTAAGAAGCAAAGGCTGTACCAGTAGTTGATGTCTTCTGCAGAGGAGTCAGTTGTGAAACCACTTTCCATAATAAGCCATGAGGTGAACTGTCAGACCCTGAAACCAGAGAACACTTTTGTCTTTGTAGTTCTGTCTGCTCAGGAGACACTGGAAAATGTCTGTTTGGCAGCTGCAGCGGTTCCACCCTTGGCAGTGAGCAGTGCCCAGGACCCTTCCAGCCTGTGCCATTTGGAGAACCAAAAGTACAGTACTGTGTGTGCCAGATATGAGTACCCACCAAATCCAGGGCACCCTTTCTTGGCCAAACTGAAGTGCCCTGTCATCACTGCGGAGTGAGCTTGGCCTTCCTACCCACAGGGAGGTGTGGATAGGGGTCTTGCTGAGAGGACAGCTGCCATCAGTGCAGGTGAAAGGACCAGGGTGATGTGGGTTGCTCCATGGAATGATCCTTTCCAGGACAGCAATTGCCAGCTACAGCCAACCTGCTTTTCCAGAGCTCAGTTTCTGATCAAGGCAGCAGATCAGCACTGATCAAACCATCACTTGTGTGTTCTGTGAGGTCCCCTAGTCTGGCAGCAACCTGAGAAACCTTACAGTCCATGTAGAATAGCTAATCCAAGAGGGCAAGTTATCCTTCACTGAACTTCATCTGTGTTACCCTGCACGGGATCTTTAGACCATTGCCCTGAACCCAAGCTA
Source organism: Leptocoma aspasia (assembly GCA_013399835.1). Lineage (NCBI taxonomy): Eukaryota > Metazoa > Chordata > Aves > Passeriformes > Nectariniidae > Leptocoma > Leptocoma aspasia. The sequence goes on along the minus strand of VXAX01001527.1, from coordinate 1,656,073 downwards.
AGCTAGCAGTCTTCCCTCTTAGTATGATATCAATTGTTTGTGATCTGCATATTTTATGGCAACATTACTGAGCTGAAACTTGCTTGGTAGGCTGTGGTTGCTTTGGCCTTTCTTGCTGATACTCAGGAGAACCCTGTTTTTCCATATGGTATTTTGAAGGCAGCTGCAAATGAGATTTAATCAGCTGGAATCAACCAAAAACCTTTTACCTAGAGTAGGCTGATATCAGTTCTTTGTCCTGCTCTTGGAAAGACCCTATAAACACAGGTGGATGAAACTTCTTTCCGTTTCTACAGTTTCACATAGACTTGTATCTGAGCTGTTGTTCTGACTCAGACTGTAGCCAAGCTTTGTCTTTTGTCTTTCTCCCCATCTTTTGCTCCTTCCTCCCAGCCTCAAAAGCACTCCAAAGTGGGAGCTCATTGATACAGATGTAGAGCAGTTAGTACTGCTGTTGCTAGTGGGCTGGTCTGCTTTTTTAATTTGAACCAAGTTTATATTAGGCCTTTCCAAGCTGGAGCTCTTTAATACTAACTGGAGGGAAGAAAGCTCAGAGTGGCAGAGTTTTGAGGCAAGTACATTGGAGATCAGCAGATGTCATGAAATGATCAAATAATCCCAGATGTGTGAGACAGCTGATGGTCTCAGAAAATGCAGCCAGACAGAGTAAGTAATGACATTTTGCTGTACCAGTTCTGTTTTCAGCATTAATTTCCTGTGGGATTTTGCATGATCTTTCATTTAAAGCTGGATAAATACTTCTGATTTTCAAATTTGGTCCCTGAATGCATCCTCTGTTTGATGACTGATCTTGCTAAATTTGAGATTTCCCATTGCCCAGAGTAGAATGGGGACAGGTCACAACCATTCTATGTCAATAGGCTTAGTTAACTAGAGCTGGTTTAAGAAATGGTCATGAGAGGTTCACATGAGTGTTGGAGAATTCTCATCTGTGGTTTTCTATATTACAGAGCTGAACAGCTCTCCCATTTTTTGTTGGGTTGTCTTGTGGGGTTTTTCCCCCATGACCAAGTTTCTCATGTTATAAAATCACCTGGTTTTTGCACACAAGTTATTAAAGAGTGGAAAGTTTTGTTAAGTGCTTCTGAAACATACTGGTCATCACAGCTAATCAGGTTTTTATATCATGACAAGGGGTGCTGCAGTGCTCTATCTGGAGAGGAACAATGCATAGTTTGCAAGTTTGTTCACAGGCAGCTGAGCGTACTTGATATAAGACAATTTTTGAATAGGTGCTGAGCAGTGAAGCTGCTCTACTGGGTTGTGCACATCCCTCACTAATATTTCAGAAGTAAAATTTCTCATGTGGCCTCCAAGGATAGATGCACACAGCATAATTAATCCTTCCTCCCTGCTTATCTCTGGGTGTGGCAGCAGCAGGCTGCAGAGGGCCTGATTGGGCAAAATGGACTGCTCAGAGCTCTGCCCTCCCCTTTGCAAAGCAATATTAAGGATAATTACATAAAAGCTTGACTTGATGGTTTATCAAATCATAATGGTTATGGGGTGTTTCTCCTCTTCCTCTTCCTTATATGGGAAAAAACCTTTAAAATATAACCTCTTTGTTTACTTTGTTTTTCCTGACATTACTTTATTCCATCTTTCCAGGCAAAATTATTCCCTTTTAGAGACTGGTTTAGTCTGCCTGCAAACTGTGGACTGGTTCTCTGCTTTGAACACCTTACCAGGAGCTTCTATTTCCTTTATTTTCTTGGCAGATGAAAAGCTCTCATGTGCTTTGCTCTTTGAAAAATATCCATGGTGTCATTGATGTTCTTAGAGATAACCCCAAAGCATTTACCATCCACCTTACTCTCAAGCCACATACCCACTGCTTCTGCATTTGTTAGCTTGGTGTATTCAGTGTTGCATTAGGCATGTCCTATCAGGAGCTATCTGCATAAAGCTAAAGGTTTATGTCTCTTGAAAGGTCAACCTCTGTGTTTGTGAGGCTCCCATTCACATTCCCTGCCAGCCTTGGGAGGACATTCCAGTGTGGGATCATTTTTGAAACTTGATGGGATTTTTTTTTAACAGATATTCACGTGCTGACTTTATAAATGTTGCTGTGGTGGGAAGAAGAGCTAAGTGAGAATTCCAAATGGAAAAGCTCTGTAGACCACACTGCCTTCCCACCATGGCTGTGGGTTTGCATCCATGCCTAAGGGGGGCAGGTAAAAAGCAAACCCTAAAAATAAGGGTGGGAAGGTTTTGTTGATTTTTGTTGTTGTTGTTGTAGTTTCTGGTTGTTCTGACTTAATTTTTTAATCAAAACTTTAAATAATAAAGAACAAAAAAGGAAAGAAATAAAAGCTGTGCAGCAGTCTCTGGTTTACTGGAGGACTGTATAAATCATTATTTTGGACCAAAACATTCTGATCTTCCCATGTGAAACTAGGGATGGGAAGAAAAGCCCCTGCCTTACTGAGCAGATGATCAGTTAACTGCAGTGTGTTACCTGTAGGTCACAGTAGATGAGTCCTGTGCTGCTGCTGGAAGTGTTTTGCAACCCCCTCCCTTTCTGAGACAAGAGATCATATAACCACTGTGTAATCCTCTGTAGGTGGGGCTGAGTGAATTTCCTTGTAGCTGTCTCCCATGAGTAGATGGAAATCTTTCACACTTCAGATTGCTTGTAAGCTCACCTCTGAAAATCTACCTCTGCTCTCTTTTATCCAGCCACATACCCGTGCTACTACATGGAGTTTTGATGTATAGCCATATCCTTTATTGCTCCCATTTTCATTTCTGTTCAAGCTATGTCAGCCTTTCCAGAAAGGCATGGTTTCCCCATCTGGTAATCAGCTGTGGAGATGCAACTGCAAGCCTAATTAACCTTAAGAGATTTTTGAACAACATTTAAACCTCCAATGATTCAAGACAGATAGTCATATTTTGTTGGTTTAGTTGTATAAATGAGAGCTGGGGGCAGTGTCCCCTTCTAAAAGGTCAGGCTTTAAGTGTAGTTCACTCCAACTTATATATTTAGCACAAAAACAAAGCTCTTATATATGCTGATGGTAGAACTGATTTTTTAAAAAATATAAATTGGCATCTGTCTCACAAAATTCTAGTATTAAGGGTATTTCTCATCCTGAAACAACTAAGAGTTGAAATCTTCTTTTGTGTTTAACTGGAAACACAAGAAAACTAAAAGCGCAGGCTCAGAACAGCTGTAGCACTTTAGGCAAGGTAAAATTTTAGTCCTGCAACCTGCTGCCATCCCCCAAGCAGAGCTGCCTACTCAGTGTGGTGGGTGATCCAGCAAGGAGGGTGAGTAGCAGCACAAACAAGAGTCCAAGAGGATGAGAACTCAATGAAAATTCCTGGGGGTCATTAATAGCCTGGAATAGGAGACCCAATTAGTGGTAAATACGGCAAAACCAAAACTTTCCCACTTGGTCTGGCAAATGAAAAAAATCCTGGCTTAGGAATAGATTTGGAATTTTTTTCCAGCTGCAAAACCAAAGCAAATGGATCAATGTTATGTAGAATTAGATGCATCTGTTCCCAAACTGGATCAAGTAGTGGAAGGAAAAGACAGAAATGCTGCGGGTGTTGTAGTACTCTTCAAATAAACCAAGCACCACAAAAGCCCTGTGAGTTTTCTACTAATATTTAAAACAGTAACAATGCCCTGACCCATTTCCTGTGATGTATAGAGTCAGTCTGTGTGTCTGTCCTACGATGCTTACAGATAGATAGATAAATTGGTATGGTGAATAATTTTTGTTTTGTGTTTTATAGGATGAGGTGACTGTCCCTATGCTGGAGCTCTAGGACCTTTGCATGCCTCTCTTCACAGAATCCATGTGGCAGAGGGCTCAAAGTCCTCTCATACTCCTGCAGGCTTCAGAATAAGGCCCAGTTCCAGCAGGCCTGATGAGAAATGTGAATTAAAGTCTTGATTATTAAAGGATTTTTTCATTCTAACATTTAAACTGTAAGTTCTTAAAACTAAAAAGTTTATTCACGCACTTCCTTGGTTTGGAGGAGATAGGAGAAATTTGTAGTTTCAGCTGTCTCTGAGAACCTGAAAAGGCCTGTTTCCTGGAACTAAACTGTTATCCAGCAGTACATGAAGCTCACAATCTGGGGCTTCATGGAATAGAGACTCAGTTACTTGGGATCTTTCAGCTTCTTGCTGGGCAAGGCTCTGTGCTTTGTGAAAAAGCAAATACGAGACAAGCACACACTTCCCGAAAGGCTGATAGCCTTGCAGCTCTGAAAACTTGTTTCCTGTTAAAATTTCCGGCCCTGGTAGAATTCTACCACTGTGGATTGGTGCCTTGAGGTTTAAAAATGAGGCCTTGAGAGATCCAGCCTGGGCTTCTGTGTGTTTGACACCCTTTGTTAAAGGGGCAGCTGGTAGCATCTGGGGGGCCTCGTTTTCTTCTGTGTTTCCAGCCTTGAGGGGAGCCACAGATGCTGATAGACCTGTCAGCATTTAGTAAACAATATCTGCTTTTTTCCATGCTCTTAAATTAAGCCAAGTCATTCAAACCTTCACTTTTTACTTTTACCAAATGAAAAAGCACATGCTAACTGATAATAGACTGATAGATTTGTACACAGAGCTAGTGGGGTGGTGGTTGGATTTTTTGTTGTTTTGGGGCTTTGAGGGGGTTTCTTGTTCGTTTTGTTAGGATATTTAGAGTTCTTTATCTTTGCCTTGGATTGGGAAAGTCAGTCAAGGAAAGTCAGTCAAAGAAAGTCAATCAAAGAGAAGGCAGTCATTCTTTAAGTTCTTGGCTTTTTGATTAGGATGAAACATCTTCAAAAGAGTTTAACTGAAAGCAAAGTACTCAGGCATGTGCTTTCCAGCATGAATTTTCAGAGTATAACCTTGCAAGTATTAATGAACAATTTGGCACCTTTGTTAGCAAAGGAGTTTAACAGCTTAACCAACTCTGTTAAAACAAAACTGTTTTCTGATCCTACACAGACAAATGCTCATGGTGAAGATACCTTCTCCATGTCAAACTCATAGTCTCCACATGAATGTAATAGAAAAATATTTTGGAAAGAGTTTTTTATTGTAGTGAAAACATACCAGCATGTTCATATGCATACACACACACAAAGAAAATATCACTGTATATTCACTGAAACACCTCACACTCAGTGTAACCAAGCCTCGTCTCAGCTCGTGCAGAGCAGAATATCTTGAAAACCTCTGTGATCCCAGCTGCCATCCACTGCTGCACCCTGTAGGAGCAGCACCAAACCTCCCAGGGCTGGCAGCTGAGCTGCACAGAAACAATCCCAAGCTGGTGCCCACCCTGAGCCCAGCAATTCTCTGCTCTGATCACAGGCCCTGGTGTTAGGGGATGGCTCAGCCGTGCTGCTGCAGGGCCACGAGGAGCGGGCTGTGCCTCAGAAACTCTGGACCAGCTGCTCTGACAGCCCGTGGGCCAGCCAGTAGAACGGGGCCTCTGTCTCATAACATCTGGTCACAATGTTCAGCAGCACCATAGTGTTTCCTGCTGTCTGGCATTCTTTGGCTTTCAGTGGTTTATAGAAGCATTTCTTTGACAGATGTGTGGCTCTGACACCCATCCCCTGCCACTCAAGGCAAGAAGATAATACACAAATGATCCAGTGAGGTTCTCCAGGACACGTAGAAAAATTGCATTGAAATATTCTGTTGTTTAGCTAAGCTGCCTAAAGACAATCGAGTAATTCTCACTATCACTTAATTCTAGAAAGTACCAGGTGGCTGTTGGCACATGTGGGCCAAGAACTACAGACGTTGTAGAAATAGATCACTTGGCCTTTTTTGCTAGCACAAGCTAATGTGATTGTAATTGGTGCCCTAATCCTGACAGCTGTGTTAATGACTTAAACAAGAGACCTTGGGTGACTGAACAGAGCCCCAACACAACTTAACATTTAGTCAGAACTCTCTTCATAACTTGAAGAAAAAAATTCTATTTCTTTACTTGGAAATCCCCCTCTCAATTCAGCTATTTCAAAATGCTTTAGGCTGACTTCTTCTGTTTAAGGAATTCTATACTGATTTCCAATAAACTAAGAATAATTTCATTTTTTTTCTTCCCTGCAGGAAAGTGCTGACATCTACCAAATGTGCATGGACTTAGGTACTTGATTTTGAAAGGGAGCTCATGGCAGGCTATTGCCCAGTTCAGTAATTTCAAATATTAGTTGGCTGAATTCAACACTGAGTAAACACTAAATATAATATAGATATAAAAGAATGGGCACAAATGCCAGTGTAGTATTTCATAATTAAAACTAGTCATCTTTCTATTTCAACAACTAAATCCATTATGAAAACAAGCTGGGAAGGAAACACACGACAAATAAATAATGCAATTAACTTACAAAATATGAAACAAAATATCTACATACAAAAAAAAGAAAAAAAAGTAAAAATCAATGTTAGTCACTTAAGCTTCACAGAACATTTGTATTTGTATGATAAAAGCCCTTCTGTGCCCCAGCTTTTGTGTCTGCCAGAATGAGCTGGAGAACCAGCCATCCTGGCTTTAAAGACACTGTAGTGTGCTGCAGAAGCTCTGTCCTGCCTGGCCAAGGCTCCCGGTGGGGTCACTGACAGGCAGTGGTGATGCTGATTTCCAGGGAGAGCCCTCAGGGGGGAGCAGGCTCCGTGCTATCCTCTGCTTTGCTAATGCCAGGTGGCAAAATGTACATCAGGCATCTGTACAGAAGAAAAGCTTTTCCAGTGAGGTTTTGTTTGTGTCTGCTTTAAAATTTTGTGAATGCTTCAAAATAATGCTAACATGACTCTAGCACAATAGTTCTCCCCTACAACTCATTCCTTTGTAATTCAAATATTTCCTTCTGCTAGTGTTTTATACCCATAAAATTGCCACTGGAACCTCCAGTGAGGGGATAAAATGCCAGGCAGGGATTTTCAACGTGCATTTTATTTTGGTTGTGCATGTATCTTGTCTTATCTAAGGAGATTTTTTTTTGCCTTTGTATACAAAATCTTTCAATGTCCATTTTAAAGAAAAATGAACTTTCATAGCCTCTGCCACTTCAGATTACCTCTTAAAAGTGTCAGTTTACACAGAAAAGCCAGAAGAAATTGAGATAAACAGACATCTGTACATTTTAGCCATTCATTTAGAAAATATCTGTATCCATCCATGCAATGTTAAGACTATAAGTAACTTTGCAGTTACATCTGAGCCCGTTGCTGGGGCAGTAAGGTAGCGTTTCTCTCCAGCATGTATTCTATCAATTTCTTTTTTTCTTAAAGCAGCTTCCTGAAATGAAAAACAGAAAAGCAGTGATTAAGTTCATCTCTTTCAAACATTGGAGTCAAGGCTTATATACAAGGCAGCCCTTACTGCTTTCCAGCTGTGGAAAATCTAGACCCTGCTCCTTTTCAAGATGAAAAAATGAACGACTGACATGGGAAAATGGGAACTGCTGTTCCGTTCAGTTAAAAAAAATTATTGCTGAAGATCTGGGAACACAAATTTTTTGCTACTGTATATATTTTTAATAGGATGCCAAGGAACTGTACTACAGTATCGTTCAAAGTAACCCAGCAAATTGTGGTTTGCTGCTCCTTACAGCAGGAATGTGGTCCATGTGACTGTGTATGCTAACGATTCAGTCTCTGAGGACCTTCCTTGTGCTTGGCTTTCGCCAAAGCACACAGCTCAGACTGATTATTTGCTCAGAATTGTGAAGTTTCTGTTACAGTTGGTGCCCACCATACCAGACAGGACTGTACCAGTGATCTGTGCGGTGTTGGTCAGTTGCCAAATCTTGAGAACTCAAGATAAATTAGCATTTTTGTTTTGGGTTTTTAAAATTGCTGTTTTTAAACAAAGCACTGGGCAATGGGAATTAGACCAGAAGAATTAATAAGAGTCTATCTGTGCTTTCAAGGACCTAAACTGATGTCAGAACTCTGACACCCATTAACTCTGGGATTCCTCTCCATTGTTTTCTTTCTTTCCCCTGGGACTTCTGGGATTAGTAAATACTGTAAAAGGGTTGAGCCTCTTCAAAAATAACATTGAAATCTTAGCCTCTAGTGCCCTAGCATCTCTAGAACCTTAAAAAATAATACAGTAATGTGAAGGCCACAGGACAAAATATCAAAAGAGTTAGTTATCCAGAGAAGACATTTCACTCACATTTGGTGCTGCCTAACAAACTCTGCAAACTGGCGATCTTTAGCGTAGAGCTCTATAATTCGAATTCTGTCCTGAATTTCCTAGAATACAATAAACAGAACTGTAAGTACATAATAGAAATCAGAATGCTACTGAAATAACTGGTTTCTGGGTTTTGGGAATAAAGCTACTGTGTGTTGCAATTTCAAAGAGTGGAGCTTGAAACTGGGCACTCCAATGCTAAAATTCTTCTTTATTTTATTTATTTTATTATAATTCTTCTAATTGAAAAAAAAAATAAGTAAAGCACTTCATTTGAATTTGGTAATGCTTCACTTTTAAATCAAAACCAGGTTTTGGACAGAGTGTAGGATTTCAAGAGGCTTTAACAAAACCATTTCTCTAACAGGGATACTTTGTCTGCCAGTCAGCCTACCAGCTACATACAGGATTCCCATCTCTCACAGTTGCTTAAGGATCTGTGGCCAGTTCTGGGATGAAAATCCCTTCTCTTTAGCCTTCTAGAGTAAACCTTGGATACTGTGTATACAGGAAGAAATAAGATGTGATCTAACTTGCAGCTGATAGAAAGACTTAAACTTTAAAAACAATCAGAAAACACCCAAAACAAAAGCACCCTGTGAAAAGGTCTAGATGTACCAATTTTTCACTGTGCAACTACTCTTACATAAGTTAGTTGGCTTTAAAAGGTAAACGTTGTGTCAAGTAATACATCAAACATCCCCAGCTCCCATGAAGGTATTTAAAGGGTCAGCTCCTTTATTGTGTGAAATTCATTAGAGGTCAGAACAAAACCATAACTTTCTCTAAAAGCAAGCAGGGAAAGCAAGCTTTTCTGTCTTCTTTTAAATAGTTGCAGCAGCTGCAACCTGTTTATCTAGACCATAGACACTGGGGGAAGATCGGGCCCACCTCTGAGGTTAGAAGTGTGGAATAAGCTTACTGTTCCCATGATCTTTCCCATGCCACTATGAAAACAAGGTCATTTACCTCCTTAGTAAGCTCACTGTTTTCATAAATGTGCCTGATCTCTTCACTGCTGTAGTCTGTGGATGTCTCTGCACTGGTGGAACTGTAGGACGTGAGCTGTGGATATCTCCGGTAATAATGGCTGTAGCCAGTCGTGTCACTTTCATACATGGGGTTGTATTTAACTGCATTCTCAATGGACGAGAGGCTGTCACCCTGCCTGGGGGAGCAATAAACACACTGTCAGCTTCTCTGCAGCCTGGAAGGGCAGCAGACAGACTAAGGAAGCCTGGCATTTGGAGGTGCCTGTACAACCTGCTGCTTGTAAACTGTGTGATATAAGACTTATGACAGAATTATCCTTGTTGTAGCCGACGTGTTTTAAAATATTAGATGGTGTCACCTACCCCTGGGAGTCCCCAGTATCACTCTTTGTGTACTGGTCTCGAAGGGTCCTGGCCAAGAAGAAGATGACAGCAGATGCCACAAGAAGGAATCCTGCCACAGAAGCAATTGCAATACCCACAACCAGTGGCTCAGACACGTACTCCTCACAGTGCTCCCCTCTGTACCACCAGTTCTCTCCCACACGGCACCTGCCACAAAGCAGCACAGGGAAATTACACACCAGAAAAAGCTTTGGTTAATGTATTTAAGTTCCTGTTATGATGTGCCCTCAGTTCACCCCAATAAATGTATTTGCATTGTCCAATCATCAATTTTCTTTATTATTGTTATTATTATGGACAAACTTTTTGGTAGATAATCATGTAGCAGTTTGAGTTGAAAGAGATCTTTAAAGGTCATCTAGTCCCCTGCAATGAGCAGGGACATCTTCAACTAGATCAGGTTGCTCAGAGCTCCATCCAATCCAGGGGTGGGGCATCTACCATCTCTCTGGACAACCAGTTCCAGTGTTTCACCACCACCACTGTAAAAAATTTCTTCTTATATCTAGTCTGAATCTACCTTCTTTTAGTTTAAAACCATTATGGCTTGTCCTATCACAACAGACCCTGCCAAAGGGTTTGTCCTCACCTTTCTTTTAAGCCCCCTTTAAGTATTGAAAGGCCACAAAAAGGGTCTTTCCAGGAGCCTTCTCCAGGATGAACTGCCCCAATCACGGAATTGAATGAAGGTAGGTAAAACAGCAAAAGTGCATTTGTGGTGGAAAATACCTGTGCTTTATGAAATTTACAGTACCCTTTGAGGTATTCAAACTGGAAGGTGTTTAGACTGAGGAAAAACTCCCGCCCTGATTGAGCCTTGCATGTGACATATCAACACCGCAAAGGTAGAAATGGAACGTGCTTGGTTTCAGATACTTACCTGCTTCTGATTGACACTGTGACACAAATGTTTAAATGTATAATGCATCTGTGATAGTATCCGATTTTAAAGTTTTAAAACCATTTTTATTTCTTCTGTTAACTGTTAGCAGTCTAAGATTGACTTTAGAGAAGTTCTAGGTAAACTTTAAAAAGAAAAATCACATGAAGTAACAAATAACTGCTAGTAGTAATATTATTGTTTGTGCTCATTTTCTTAATTTTTGTTGATAGATACATTTTATTTTTAAAAATAGACTGTTACATTGTTTGAAAAGTAAAAAGTAAAGTGCCGTGTCAGGGGCATCACCAATTTCTGTGCATCTTGCACAAAGTCTTTTTAATTACCTGCAAAACGCAGCAATCCTGTTCAGATACATCTGCATCTTTTTTTTTTTTTTAAGCAAATATCTGGGGCCTGTTCCTTCATCCTTTTAGGAACCCCCATGACTTTTCCCAAATGTACAATGATTTACTTTTATGCTTTTTTCCAGACCAAAAGCAGAATATTTAATGTATTTATGCACTATCAATGTGATGTTCAGATATAAATTTCTTTTATGGAATTAACTCTCATAGGTGACATGACACTATCAAACACTTTGCTACTTGAGAAAACCTCTGGAGGTAAATTCTGCCCCCAAAGGTCAAAAAAGTGATTTGAACAACTGAGTGTGTTCCATGACAACTGTTATCCCTAGTTAGTTTTATTTCCTGATGTTTCTGTTCTAATAATTCTGGTCTATTAATTTACTGTCTCATTTATGATATATACATAGGAAAACTAATGTTAATACTGGGACTTGCACTGAGCAGCACAACACGAATGATAATCACAATCTACTCACTTGTTACACAATATTGTACAGAATCTTGGACAAATCTTATAGAACACTACAACAGAGGAGACAATAGGATGTGCTTCATCCAGGAAGCACAACTTCCAGCAGCAGCAGGATGACCTACCTACAGATGGCCCCTTGCCCAGGGCTTATGTCACACTTGCCATCGTTCAGGCAGAAGTTTGGTTGCAGATCACAAATGCTGTTGCATGGTAGCCCATCGATGCTGAGGTAGCCAGGATTGCAGACACACTCAGCTTCCCCACTCCAGCGATTTACTAAGCATTCAGAGAACTCATTGCAGGCCTGGAACTTGCAGGGATCTGCTTGCTCACCTGACAATACACAGAGCAAAAACTATTAATGAAAGGGGAGAGCCTTAACTGAGACAAGGGGCTGACTGCCATCTTTAATGGTCTTTTCTTAATCCACAAAAATCCAGTGTGCATCTTTCCTGAGTAACAAAAGGTTCTGCTAAGGTGAACAAGCACTAGCAAATACGCTTTTGTCTGCACATACCAGTGGCATGGCTAAGACCACCCAACAAGCAGTCAAAAAAGCAAGTATGTCTTTTTCATACTGGAACAGACAGTACCTCATATTTTCTCTGTCTGCTGGAACTCTATTTTACAAATGAGTAAACCACAGACAATGTCCAGCATTTTTTCCTATGGAAAACCTAGGCAGCATATGGGGAAGGGCAGTGGGATGTCAGGCACTCACCATCTGCCGTGATGGGATTTGTCTTTTTGTCTGCAAGGAGCACAAGCTTGTAGCATTCAAGATATCTCACTTGTATCAGGCTTAAGAGGCTGGCATACAGCTAAACAATCAATATCAGAACATTTTCCATGCTAATTAGACCATCTTTATAAGAGACCTATCTGGGAAGAGCAGCTACCATATGCCAACAGGTGAGCGCTCTTATTTTTCTCTAACCTTAAAATAGGAGATATTTCTGGGTTGCTTATATGGTAAGCTACTGGCTAACTTGGACAGGGGAAAATCCCAAAACAACCTTCTCCCTGTATCAGAGGAGTGAAGCAAGAGGCCCTGTCACTTTTTAGTGCAACCAAGACCTTACCTCAAGCATGAGGCAGCAACTGTTACCTGTGCAGATGCCCACCTGGCAGGTAAACTGGCTACCACCTGCGGGAATAACCATGTGGAGTAAGTTCAAACCACACATGAAAGTAAGCACAAGAGAGATGGGCACCACTGTTCTCCCTGAGCTGTCTGCTCCTCCACTCCCCAGGTCGAAACGGGGGATTATACAGAGTCTTCCATGAGTTAATTTTTCTCCATAAATCTATATGGACCCTGTACAGCTTTCTCTGTCTGGGTCCCACTTTGACTTTTATTTCTTTAGTCCCAGAGCAGATTTTCATTTGTTTGTTTTTACTCTGTGAAAGACTGTCTTTCTAAAGCCCAGCCTGTGAAAAGCAGTGGGCAGCCTCTGAGCTGCTGGGATCCTTAGCAGTTAAACCAGAAATTTTTCTGGATCCCTTGCTTTAAGCTGCATTTCCCTACTGTCCTTACCCGATTCCACATCCAGGGAGTATTTATCAATGGCCAGGTTCATGGTGTGATATGCAGTGTTGCAGAAATCTTCCAGGATCATGTACACAGCGTTGGTGACATTCCGAGGCACAGGTTTGGCAAATTTCATTCGACTGTTCACCACAATGCTGCCATTTCTGAAGTTCAGGATTTCCAGATTCTGGAATCCTGTCAGATTTGACTGAAGGTAGGGCACCAGCTGCAACACAGGGGATATGACAGAAAAGCTGAATCTTTGAGTCTCTCTCTACTTGAGCCAGTTGCACTGTTACTGCAGCAGACAATTAGAGTCTGAATTATTTTATCCCAATCCTACATCAAGGGCATTTACCTTTACCCAACTGAATTCTATGCTGGCAGCCTGCCAGGAGCCTGAGTACTTCAGGCAGTTCTTAAAAGTATAGCAATTTGCAAGGAGTTTCTAAAAATCTGCAATTCAGAAACACATTTCTCAGGACACATGTTGTGTTCTCCCTTGATCTAAGTACCTGGAATACTTGCCATTTCAAAGGGTTTTTCCTTCAAGCATATCCCTCTTCCATCTCTCTGTTTTGCTCCCTTCATCTCTCACAACAGAATGTCTGTTTCAGTCAGATGAGGGGAATTTCCCAGTTAAAATCTGGCAGTTTTTGCTGTGTAACTCCTGTGAGGCTTTCCAAGTCATCAGTCAGGTTAAGAACAGCTTAGTTCCCTGAGCTACCTCTTATTTAGGACAGGTTGAATGTGTTGCAGAAAAGTTATCTGTTCACAGCCCCAGGTTTTCTTGCATCTTCCTCCCTATACACTAAATACAGAGCACTCTGGAAGCAAGTAGGGGGAGTGTAGTAGTGACTTCAGCTACACTGCTATATTTATTGACACCAGCAGAGCAGCTGGTCCATGATGCTGAGGAGTTCTCCTTTAGAGAGGCTATTATCTGAATAAAAGATGAACAGCATCCCACCACCCATTTCCAGACAGAACTTTCCCCACAGAGGGACACAAATCTTACATGTAAACACCAGTTTTGAGTTGCTCTCTGAGAAAGAGAGATGACTAAATATAATTTGCCAACAGTTTTTGTCTATCTGGTAGTGGACATTTAGCACAGAAGTGACTCTTACCAGTTCCAAGAATCGCTGCTCCAAGGCTTTGTATTCAGGGGAGTTTTTATTAAACAGGTCCTCTGAAAACATCATGTTGGTAACCCGAAGACTGAAGAACACAACTAGAGCTCGGGATGGGACAGTACTACTGTAGTGAGTTTCATGTGTGGCCCAAGCCACACTGGCCATCTCTGTGGACTGGACACGAGTTGTTAGCTCCACATGACTTTCAGTCATTCTCCTTCCCTCTTCGGTCTGCTCAGGAGAAAAGTGGGCAGTGCTAACATGACCCAGGTCTACTGAAACATCCAGGGCTCTTGTTGTTTCATCTCCCAGCTTTGTTGAGGTAGCCACAGACAATGATGGCATGGATCCCACAGGAGGGAGATGGGACGGAAGCTCAATGGTGCTTGTTGTTACACTCACTGTTTGATAATCCATAACAGTGCTGAAGCTCATGGAAATATGTGTGCCCTGGTCTGTACCATCCTGTCCAGCAAAGCCCTCTAGGACAGTGGTGTGATCTATTACAGAAGGAGCTGCAGCCGAGCCTTGAGTAACCACTGGCATTTCTGGTTGCACTGTCCGATCTAAGGAGGTTTCTAGTGCCCTGTCAGTAGGCCAAACATCAGCTGGTTCCTTCACTGCTGATCCAGGAGTGTCTTGGTCTGCCAGTGATGAATCTAGGGCTTGCAGGTCTTCTATGGAAGCATCAGGCTTTACCACAGAATGATCTGCAGTCAGAATAGTTTCTAAAGAGATTGTGTCCAAGTGTCCTGTTGTAGCAGCTACCATTACATCCAGCTGCTTCACTGTGAATAGTTCTTCTACCACTGCCCTGTCTTCGCTTTGGTGTTCAACTACTTCAGGGATTATGTTCTGGCCTACACTAGACTCCTCAGGTTGCTCCATACTGACAGTCCCTGTAGATGTATGGAGACTATCTTCCACAGACAGATCTGTATATGGTGGTGAGACAGGGGCCTCTCCAGTTGGCATGACAAAAGAAGAATCATACATGCCCAGTGTTTCTGTCTGTGTAGATGGTTCCACAGACGATGGCTCTTCTGTCTGTAACAGAGGTACTTGCAGAGTTGTAGTCTCTGGAAAGACAAATATTTCAGACTCATCAAGGAAATCTTTTATATTGACTATCCCTTCATTCTCACCTTTGGAAAGATCATAATCTAATTTATTCCCAGAGTTAAGAATATAGTCTAAAATCATGCCTTCAGGAATATCCTCAGTTTTGATTAATAAAGACTCATTGTCATCTTCAAGCCAGCTATCAGGACCAGGGTAGAAAACTGGTTCCAGGGTTGCTTCTTCCCAAGGCCAGATACTTGATTCCATTTCTTTTCCTGAACCATCAAAAGCTGAACCAGACCCATCATCATATATAATTCTATCTCCAAGAAATATATCAGTTTCATCTTCCATAGGGGGCACTTCTAAGGGAAAAGTAATTTCTTCCACAGAGTCTGCACTGTCACTGCCCTCAGGACTACCTTGGATTACTTCTTCCTTCTCTTTAATATCAGTCTCTATGACTGATGAAGAGGCCACTGTTGGTGCAGAAAGCAGAGGAACTGCATAGTCATCAGTAGATGGAGATTCTTCAGGCACAAGGTGAGAAGGACTTAAAGGCAAAAGTTCTTCAGGTGGTCCAGTATCTTCAAACATTAAAAATAAAAACAAATTGACAATTAGATGTTGTTTATGATAAAAGGTGTCAAATTTCATTAATTTTATTATCTGTAGATGTGTGTTCCACTTCCACATTTTCCATAATATATCCCAGCCATTGTATGCCTTGGACCTCTGTTAACCTCTCCCACTTTCCATTCAGGTATTCTATGGGCCATGTCAAGACATACAAAATTACTTCTATGCTATTTAACAAGTGCCATGTACGTATCATTTCCAGAAGAGAGAAACAGGTATTATTAGCTATTACAAGCATTTTACCTTGGTGTATAGCTCTTGGATACATGCACATACAAAAGGTAAAAACTGGCAGAGAAAGATACTCAATTTTCAGACCTTTCTGAAAACTCATTTCAGTGAACTATAATTTGGTCAGTATCAGGAAACACTGGTATCCAAATTTAAGCTTCAGTCAATGGCATTAACTTACCATCTAAAGAACTGGGGGCTGAAAGCCATTCCAGAGAGTCCATAGAATCATGCTCTAACACTGGTACAGTGACTAAATGAGAATCCTCTAAATTCTGCCCATCTGGCAAAGAAGTGACATCAACCTCTGAGGAGAGTGGAGCTTCAGGTGCCAAACCAGCCTCATAGTCAATGTTCTCTGGTCTTGGCTGGATTTCATTGTCACTGGACTGCTCACTGTCTGAGGTGGAATCTGGTTTGGTGTAATCAAAGGGCAAGGCATTGCTGACAGTTGACTCATCTGCAGAAGGACGTTCAGCTAAAAAGGTGCTGTCCTGGAACATAAAGCCACTATTAATATTTCCACTATTGCAGGGGAAACACTGATTGTCTGCATTGGGCTGAACACACAGAAGGGGTTAACAGCAGGCAGTGGTCAAGTCTTGGACTACTGCCTCTAAGGGAGCAATGCACAGCAGTGGGATGAGTGGCAAATATAGACCCTTGCTAATCTTGTGCAATATACATACAAAATGCACATCCTTCTGACAAATGTCATGTCCAGTCATGTCCATCAAAAAGGGAAAGGAGCCATTCAGATTGTTTGGAGTGCAGAACCCCTTAGCGTATTAAGAGATTTACCATCTATATCCAACCCCATCTCCTTTCCTGAGCTGAAAAAATGAATCTGTCCATCTCCAACTATATCAAAGATAAATGTTGTCTGCCTTCCTAAAGCATGATGAGGTTTTAACAGCTATTATTCGTCAGCCACACAACCAATACAGTAATTTCTAATATTTCAGTTACTATGATACATGAAACAGGGTAGAAAGTGAACTTTGATGGATGCATGCCCAGTCATGGCATGCATCAATGATCAATAAATATCATTTATTGATATCTTTTAGCTTGTGGGTGTGAGAACCCAGGAGAATAACAAAGACCAGAATGTAATGAAGAGCATTTAGAACCTGAAATAATTTAGCCTCAAAGCCAAGATACCTGTGCAGAAAAAAAAAATCTATCAGCAGTAATGATGAACAACAAAGTGTATGCAGAATGGATTTGTGAATTATTTGAAATGTGAAAAAATAATTTGTTGTTACATCTCCAATTTCCAAATGTTTATTTACTATCCTATGTCCCAATCATTAGTTGGTTTACAGTTAAAGTAATTAGTATATTTCATCTTTGAATAATAATCTCCTACTATGGTGTCTGATGAGGTAATTATATTAGAAGAAGGCAATAAAGATATTAAGTTATTTATTTGGTCAAGGCTACAAAAGCAAGCTGATAGCCTAAAACTCAGGAATTAGTACTTTATGTGGATACCTGCCCACATATAAATGCTGTGCAGCAGTGGGATATGGACCAAAAACCCTGTAGGGTATGAAAAATTGCCAAGAAGCAGCAATTTGCTAAGGGCTAACAAGCTGCCAATGGTGACGAGTAAAGTTAAGTGTAGAGTGGACAGAGGTTTCTGTAACACATATTACAGTTCAAAACCACTGTAATCATTTCTGTAGCTCACCATTCCTGTCAAATCTCTTTCTGTTGCTTGACCAGCAGGAATGACAGGAAGAATCCAAATACTTTTAAATTTGAAATTTTACTCCTGGTTGAAGTGTGGGTGAATTAAATTTTCAGCTTAATTCAAACTGCACTTGAATGCTTTGGAAACAGATCAGTTAAGATTTTTTTTTCCTTGAATTACTTGTTTGCATGTATTGATCATATTTTAAAATGCCAGTTGTTATGCCACCACAATCTTGTCAAATTTTTTAATTTATATGGTAACAATCAGTTGAAAAGTATGTATACCTTAGAGACATGTGCTCCAGCAATTTTATTTTTGGCAAGAATAACCACTATAAATAAAGCTTTAAAAAGAGTTACTGTACAAAATTAGAACTAAATTACACATATAAATTCCATAAAGAATGAATTAGGACTACCAGCAATCGCTCCTTGATAAATGTATTTAATGTAATCATTTAGTTGCCAGGGATTGCACTTCATCATTTATTTGAATGTGGATAAATGCTCCCATGGCAACTAGCATTATTCAAAGACTCTTGTTACAGGGCAATATATTATACTAACAAGTTTAATATCCTATTGGCTAGTTCTGGTTTTCAGCAATGTAAAAGGCTTACAAATATGATAGATGGCTGTAAACCCAGAACCCCTCTCCCTGATTTTTCATTTTCTGCTGCTAGAAAGGCATTGTATTCCTCAAGCCAGTGCATTCTACCTGTTGGAACTCAACATAAACAAGAAGAAAATACAGATTTCAAAAACTAGACCTGATTTTTGCTTCACTTTTAAAGAGAGCTGCAAAACTCAAAAGAATTAGTGGTACCATCTACTAGCAATTAGATGGTGAAATCATGAAAGTCCCATGCTATGTCATGATATTGGTATGCTAATACAAATCCAGCTCAAATCACCTAAGGAAAACTAAAGCAAAATTCTTTTCCATAGGTAACAGTTCTATTTGAGAGCATCTACTTGAACCATAAAGGTTCAACATCTGTGGAAATAATTGATCAACTGCGTACTGTTTAAGCATATTTAGGATTTTCTTATATTTATCTGATAAATAAGATACTTATCTTTGAAGATTACCTGTGTATTGCAGATTGTATACAGCTGGTTTGGGGATATACTTGATACCTTTTACATAATCAGAGTTTTTGACTGAAGGCAAGAACTAGAAGCCTTTATTCATAGTCCATGATTAGAAAAATATAACTGCCACAATTTTTTGTCATAATAATATTCCCAAAACCTGGTTTAAAATTTATTATTGCAAAGCTACCACTACTCTAAAATATCTTCCTGTCTGCACATCTGTCAGAGTACAGAATGGCAGAATTCTTTGTCTTACTAAAATAAACATCTACAACATTTTAGGCTAGGTAGATGTCTCCAGGAAGATGTCTTCAGGAAAGAGAAAGCTCTTTTCTGAAAGTTAACTTAAATTCATGTTTATCTACACCATGTTTAATCCATTATGGCAAATCCATGTGATTTTTATTTTAGACATCAATGAGTAGTTTTTAAGACTCAGTAAAAACTATCATGAAATTATGGACATTAGACCTACATCCATTCTAACGATATTTGCATTCTGTAAAAACAAATTCTGCTTACATAAAAATTTCAGAAGTTGGCTAAAATTAAATGTTTCTCTGTTCATAATATTATTTCATAATGGACTGAGTGAGAACCTACCATCCAGCACAAGTGGATCTGGATTTTAGGGCATGACTGAGATAATTTCTTGTTGAAAGCACATCTGTGCTACAGAACAGAGTGGAGAGCAGGAACCAGCTGCTCAGACAATGATTCAGCACTCAGAAGATCTCTCTGTTGGCAGAACTGACTGACTTGATCTCAGCATTGCTGGCACCTAACTCAGTATCTTTGTTTAAAAGTCCATTTGTACAGACATGCTCAGGGACACCAAGTCTCCTGTCCAATATGGAACTCTAGTCTGTGTCTTGCATTTATTCCAGAAGTAGTCAGAGGTGACAATTACAATTTCAAGGGACAAAAAAAAACCGAACAGTGCCAGTTATTTTCCTCTGCTGGTATTAGGAGGATGGACATAATTTTAAAACCAAATTGAGAACTTTCTTTGAAAGAAATGCAGTAACAAAAGGAGCTTATGAAACTTAGTGTTTTATCTTTCCTAGCAGCCAGCTTTAGGATTTACACCTATTTCTTCTTTCCAAAGAAAGGTAGTATCACAGAAAGAAGAGTCACCTCTTTAGAGATGTTTACAATCAAAATATGATCACAGAAATCCGTTGGGCAGCAGACACTAGTATTGCCACATGAGAGATTTCACCAGTTTTTACTCCAAAATAAGGTGCACCTTCATTAGTACTTACTTTACATGAAGAACAGGATGGAGAAGCTCTGAGTGTTGGCTACAATTCTACCTTGCTGAACTAAGTTGTTCAAATGTGTCCAAAGGCCACTGCTCAGAACCATACTCACATCAAACTCCGGGCGCTCCAGCACAACTGGATGCTCCGTAATCCAGGATTGGTCTTCCGATGTGGGGTGCAGTATTTCCTTCACTGTGGAAATATAAACACTTAGGATCTAAAGGCTGCAGTAACAGTGTGAGGAAGTTGTGTTGGAAGACTGACTGAAAAACCCTCTCTGATTTCAGATTTGTAAGTAAAATCTTCTCAAAAATATGCCAGAGAGATTTTGTTCCTGGAAATGCCTCCAAATCTCTGACAGGAAGTGGAGGGGAAAGATGAGAACAGCAGGGTGACAGCACTATTTCATCACCTCTAGCTGGATCATTGAATATTCAACAATAATCTGGGTATTTCCTTTGTGCTGCCTAAGGCCGACACAGAGCTACTAAGTTGAAGGTCACCCTAATGTGCACCACGTGAATCACCTTTCCCCCCTATTAATTTTTGAAAGTATTACTGAAACTGCACACACAAACCTGTTTCAAAATAAAAATTAAAATAAAATGGGGGGCTAGGCTAATGGATCAAGAATAGGACGCTGCTGCTAATGACTTGGCCTGGTTAAGATCAGAGCAAAACAGGCTATACCATGGTTGATTTTGTTCTGTTTAATTTTTCAGAGGACACCTGAATAATTCACTCATCTGAGATTTATTTTATAAGAAGTCAGATGTGTGGCACACCAATGCATCATAATTAATACTCACCATTAGTAAGCTGAAGAGAGTTCGGATCTAAAGAGATGGAAGCATTTTCAAGCAGAGCATTTTTCTGGAGGATCTCAGCAATATAATCTCGGAAATCACTGATGGTATACACAACTGTTGGATTATCCTCTATGCCCATGAAGGAGTTGTCCTCCACCTTGTTTGAATGAAGGTTAATCAGATCCCAGGTGGCATTGCTGATGGCTTTTCCATCAAATGTGACAGCATAGTGAACTTCCACTCCACTTCAGTTGTACACAGAGAAAGAACACAGATGAGAAATTCCAGGTTTTCCTAAGCAAGCAAACACTATATTTTTTCACAAGGGCCCACATGAATACCCTTTTTAATATAAAAATACATGGCTTTAAAGGATGAATAAAAACTACTTGATTCTTTTCACAAAGTTTTCAAGGGAAATGCTACCAAGAACTGACATCTGGTCTGGTCCCAGTCCCATATTTCTACTAGTGAATGGCAGACAGACTACAAGCAGACCAAAACACTGGCTTTCTGCAAGCATTATTAGTGGGTCCACCGGCATGCAGTAGTGAGAGTGGTGATTTTAAGGTCATGCCAATAATAGGAGGGGCTCTGAGGTGTGAAAATAGACAGGAAAAACAGGTTGTATATAGTAGCAATCTATAGCAGCAACTGAGAGCCCTAATCTCTGTCACTGTGCAGCATTAACCTGCTTGAAAGAATGTTTTTAGTAGCAATAAAATAGTATTTAATCCATTAAACTGTGAAAATTTATCTAGACTCATTTGATCATTTATTCTATAAATCAGTTTTTTATCTGTGTACCATTTAGGATTTTTTTCATATTAACTCTCCTCCATTTTCTTAATTTTCTTTTCCTGAATACATCTGGATGTCCTTTTCCACACGACAGCTTAGACTGCAATCAAATTTATCATACACTGGACAGAAGCACAAGGGAACTTAAGAAGATATAGCACATTTTGGCTGTAGACAGAACACAGCAAGAAAATTAAATAACCTATGAAGTGTTAGAAAAACGTGCTCTGAATACAGGTTTTCCTGATTCCACAGAGCTGGATTGGATTTCTAAAACAATGGCTCTGTTCAGAGAAGTCTTTAAAACTCCAGTTCCAGACACAATAGAGACAATCTGCAAACACACTGACTAAACCCAGAAGCCTGAGGCTTTGCTGCTGGCTCCATCAGTGACATGAGCCCACACCACAGGCTCACCATGGGCACTGACTGCCAGCAGAGGAGATTGAAAAGGACAGCAGTAGTGAAAAGGCACAGCAAACATGGAACAGAATACACTCCTCAAACATGACACTTCGGTTTAATACAGCTGTGCTATCATTCATAATTCCTAACAAATAACTACAACACCATCCTCTTTCTGGAAAGGGCCAAACATCTGGTGCCTGGAACATAGCCCTTGTGAGCAATTGCATATAGTTTGTGAAGAGATTTGTGTTTCTAACCTTTCTTCAAAAGTAAGAATGCTCATTCTCTTTAAACTTGTTCATGGAAACTGGCTATGCTGAGATACACAGAACAAATTGATACATCTAGTAAATTAAGGCTGCAGTTCTTTTTCTGTCTTGTGACATTCTTAACATACTAAAGAAGGAAAATTCTGGATTCTTAGCTTGCATATGTCTGATGAACAACAAGTCCAGATTAATCCCATGTTCTGCTAAAGAACATTTATTAAAGTTCTGCTAAGATCTGTACTACCTCTGGCCTTGAAGCTAAGGCAACAGCCTTTCCTGGAGAACTGTGGGTTTCTTATCTACTTCAATTTCAGCAATAATAATAATCTCATATCTGTTCAAGACTTTGCTGAAAAGTATGAAGACTTTGAGTCATTGTTAAGCAATTTTGTTTTCTTCACAAAAGAGACTGTTATACACAAGTTACCCCAGTAGCTGACTTGTGTTTAGGATGATTTTTCCTGAGGTTTTTTTTTTTTTTTTAATATGACTTAAATAAGCAAATTAGGTTTATCCTTAATCTAAACAGATCAGTTACTTGCAGTTTCTGGTAGAACCCTCTCTCACAATATTTGTGTTAGATAACCATCTTGCTCTGAACACAAAACTACAAATCCCAAAAAACAATGCCCTCCAGCTAAACATGTTTTCCCCATCTGTATTATGATCATATATATATAAAAGTTGTCTTTACCTGTCTTCCTCAGAAGGGCTGATTATAGAAACAAAACAGAACAGCAAAACCTGTTAAATCAATGTAATAACTTCCTTTAAGTCTTAAAACTTTAACAAGTGTGCTTTGGTATTCTACAAGGCATAACCATTTGAAAATGGATACAGGAAAATCCTTTTAACTTGCATAGTTATTCAGTTATTCAGCTACATAACAAATTGTTCTGCTTTTAGTGAACTGAGATATTTTCTATTGATCCCAAGGATTCAGCAGAGCAGAGCCATCTCAGATTATTGTAAATAATGCAGTTAAACTGCTGTCAGTACCAAGAAGATCAAGGCTCACTTATTCTACCTAAAGGTTTAACTTACAGCCAATGGGTTTTTGTCATGCACAGCAGAGAACAGACTTTGCCAGAAATACCAGCCTTTAATTTGTCTTCTCAAATGAACCTAGTGCTTGCAAACCTACTAGACTGCAAATACCAAGATGCAAGGTATTTCTACCTTCCAGGCTGAAAACTGGATGTAGCCTAGGGTTCCAACCACAAGACCTCTCTCACTACAGCTGCTTTGTTACCTTGTTACATGTATGCTAGTTAAAATAAAGATAATAAATTCTAAGAAATACAGCTTACAGCCTCAAAAAAAAAATTAGATTAACTCATGAAAGCATTCATTAGATTCTTCAAGTTATATCTAGTCCATTCAAGAAAAATCACAATTTGTGAGTCCTGTACTCCAAAAGTCAGACATTTTACATTTGATGCATTAACTTAACAAATTAACTTTATATGTCACTGCAAAGCACAAATGGATTTGAAGGGATCAGGACTTTAAAAATATATTTCCAGGAATACAGAGAGTTAAAATATTCCATATCATTTATCAAACTATCCCCCACCTTTTTTTTGATCCAAGAGAGAGACCTTTACATATCCTAAACACGAACCTTTAGAGCCATCCCAAATTAACATTAAGAATTAGAAAAAGAAATTTAAATACACCACGCTTTTCCAAAAATATTTCTGTGTCCTTCTTTGTTTAATACTTGGACATATTAGAAGTAGCAGATGCAAATATATCTTTTAATTTTGGGATAGAATCTTGAACAATAATGCCTTGTCTTAAAATCACAGCAAACACTTCATGTGAGATTCTCTTGAGAATGCCAGAAGGAAAAAGAATTAGTCCTGTATTTCTATTTCAGTTGCATATATGGAGGTACCAAATGTGAGAGCACTTGGTTAATACATCCTAGGAGTTCCCACACACACGCCTGACATCCTGCCAAACATCGTGTCAGCTCATTGCATCATCATACGTGATCATGTTCAATTTCCATATGTGCATCAGGATCTTTTTACCTGTAATCCAGGATATGGATGTTTTTGTATCCAGGTAGTCCTTCAAATATGCTTTTAATCTATTTTGACGGAAAAACAAAGAAATTAACACAGATTCCCTTCACTTCTGCTCATGTGGTGAAAAATCAGGAAGTGTTTCTAGCATTTTCCAAAAATGTATTTGAGCTGTTACATCTAATAGGTGAAAAACGGTTAATTATTCTTTTCTTTATGGAAGAGTAGTTTTGGTGACACTGTTTCATTATTAGAAAAAATGGAAATAAAAAGTATGAAGAACAACATCCAGCATTTCCCAAGAATAGAAACATTCCAAGGGGAGAAATGGAAAGAGACTGCCAAGACAATCAACTGTGCTACAGGACACAAAACCAAGATAGAGAATACTGAAAGTTCATGCTGGTTTAGAAAGTTTTTTTAGCTTCCAAAGATCTTTGCCAGTTGAGGATTATTTTTTACTCTGTAAATTCTTGTTCCCCTCTACCATCTCCTTATTTTTAAACTGTCTCTGGTGAGACTTAAACAATCACAGCGCTGCTGACTTTTTTTTCCAAGAGCTTCTTTATTCAAACTCAGAGAAAACCAGGCAAGGGATCAAAGGAGTGGAATATCCTTGTGCCAGGTGGACTCTGTCCCATCTGACATTTTTTACACACACACATACCATGGCATTGCTACTTGGACTCACAGCTAGGAAAACTAAGATGTCTAGCCTACACTAGCAACTTGTGAAAGTCATGGTGATGCTTTTTGGCTGCAGTGAAGAGTACATCTCTTTCCCATCTGGCCCAGGATCTGGCACAGGGTTAGCCCCAGTAAAAAGGATTCAGAGAACCAACCCCAATTAAATGGGGCTAAGAAGGAGGCAAAGCTAGAGAAAAGATAAGCCTCATGATAAGCAGCCATATGACAACTCAGATGCCTCTCCAAAGAGAAAAGAAAGACACACACCCTGCTCCCAAAATATGATGGTAATATAATTACCACCATTATAGACAAAATAAAAAACAAATATTGGAAACCATAGGGTGACACAAATCAGGAGCCCTGACACAGACGCTTTCTGCTGCTATTGCTTTGCAGAGCCAGCAAAAGGAAAAATGAAGTTAGGGAAGGGAATTACCTGAGAAATGAATCGTTCAGACAGCAGTTGATACTCAGCAGCAGATGGGTCCTTCAGCTCCTCACTGTACTGCTCACCAACAACCAAAATATTGAACTCAATCATCTGCTCAGTTACAGGTCTGACTAGCTTTTCATCCTGCTTCTTTATCTCGTTATTGATCTGGAAGGGAGGGAAGAAGGGAAAGAGGTACACTTGAATGACACGTGAATGCTGCAGTTTGAAGCACAGCCTGTTCACTCCTGGAGCCATCAGCACACCTGCTTGCCTTGCACTATAATGGAGTGCTTGTGAAGCCTCAGAGGCAGCAACTAATGAGGCAGTCTACTAAGCAAGAACATTTCCTGAGAATTGTCATATTGAAGATAATTCTGTTTTCCATTTGGACACCTTCAGTGTAAGCCCATCTCATTGACCTCAGGTACAAAGTGAAGCACAGGTGTGTGGGATGTTCACAAAGCAATTTAAAGTGCACCCATGGCTACTCAAACATCTCAGCCCAGTCAGTCTAGGCTGGTTTACCCAAAATTTACCCATTTATCACAAGGGTCCTACTTACTATTCCAGCTGGAAGACAAGCTGCCTCTGCCAAGTTCGACATTTGGAATAACACTCTGCATTGTTCAGCCTCAGGAGGTGAAGGATCCCCCCAGATATACAACGGGCACTGGGAATGGGAACTCTGCTGAGCTAAAGCAGTGGGCTTCAACTGCTGTGTCTACAGCTGCCCAAAAAGCCCCAGAGCAGTGGCTGTGCATCAGGGATGCATGGAGCTATCATGGCTGCCACAGGCAGCAGTGAATGCCAAGTTTTAATCTAATTTGAATGACTGAGGAGGCTTTCTGCTTACTTCCCTAGTATTTTTAAAACAGTGTATTATTCCTTGTAGTATACTGAAAGACATCAGAAAGAAAATATTTAAAAAATTAAAAAAAAAAAAAAGAGAGAGATTTGTCTGGGAGGGAAGAAAGGCTGGCTTGTTAACTTTAGCCACATGTCTTTTGCTAGAGGTTTTGACTATTGACATACATACTTGTTGCTTTTTTCCTGTTAAAAGGGGAAAAAAGAGCCAGCAAAACAGATCTTTTCAATGAAACTGCAGTCTCAGTTATGCATCATGCAGGAAACGGAAAAAACTTTCTCCAGAAAGTTTATCTGCCATAAGTGAGAAACTTCTACATTGCTTAGGAACCCTCTAAAAATTTTCAGTTAAATTCTTTTTCTGGCCCCTCACATTCCTTTTTCACTGGATAACTCTGTCCAAAGACCGTGAGAGCTGGTACATTACTTAAAGTTAGTTAGCATTTGAGAGATACACATTTAGCAGGCATATATATAGTGCTGTCATTTGGCTGTTTGCAACACCATGTAGCTTAAATCATTTATCAGCCCCCAAAACCTGGTACAGTCAACGTACAAAGTGCTTTGGAGGTTTGCTTTGCTCACTCTTGGCCTTGTAAACAGCAATGCATTTTGGCTGCTAAGTGCAATGGGGTGGGATGTAACTGTACAGAGTGAGAATGCTGCAGCAGCAGCAATCTAACTCTGCTTCCTTTCCAGTTTACTGAGTGGTCCTATTCTTTGCTCCAGTAGAAATATTCCAGGCAGTTCTGTTTCAAAAAAAGAATAATACTGTTCTTGGGACCAAACCACAAGTGTCCTTGGTACATAATATAAGGTACATAATATAATATAAGGCCAGACCCTGCACTTGAGTCAGAAGCTGTCTGTTTCATATTCTGTATTTATTCCAACTTCAGAGCTCCAGTCATCACTGAAAGCTCTAGAAGAAAGTACACTTTGTTTCAGGGCCACTAGATCTAATACTAGATTATTGAACAATATGGCCCAGTTAATGCCAGTACAATAAATCAGCTACTTATATGCAGCATGTGAAACTTTGTGAGCTTCTCCGTGATCCATTGAGAATTTCATTTTTATAAGAAAACAAAAGCCAGCTGATTGGTAACACTGGCTTACAAAATTTTTTTCAGCCATGTTGGCCCATGAATACTGCAGTTGGATTCTAGAATGTGGGATTAAAATTTAATCTGGAGGACCTGTTTCCTAGAAGCAAATGCTGCCCTGGGACCTACATGGTGGTCAGCCCACTTGTACAGAGATGTTTTAAACATGGGGTCTAAACTTCCCTGTGTTGTGAGCTTTGGTTAAATATCACAGAAAGAGTGACTTGTAAGTTGATAAATATACGTTTGCCTACATCAACAGAGGAAAAAGAGCAGAGAATCAGAGTCCAGGCCATCTCTCTGCTATCCTACACAACTGTACCCCACAGACCCTTGAACCACTACTACAGCAACCTAAGGAATATTGTGCTTCCCTATGAATAATAGTGTTCCACATTCTTCTTGGAGCTTTCAGAGCCACTAGGCATTCCCTCTCTAGAACTATGACACTAACAAAATCTAACAAAAACTAACAAAAACCTGATAGCTCAACTGATCTGTTATCTCCCACTGCTGGGGAAGAGGCATTTCAAAGCCTCTCCAAATGTTAAAATATCTGCCCAGGAAAATGTCTTAAAACTTTAGAAATTCACACCGTGATTTTATTGATGCCATGATAATTTTTTTCTTTTTTTTTTTTTTTTATATACCTCTTAGTTATTCTCAGTACCCTTAAAATCCATACTCATAATTCCTTAAGTCTGATATCTTAGCATAGTCCTGGAGACCAAACACCCTAAAGGCCTTGCAGCTGGAGGCCAGAAAGCCTTATGCTAACTTGAGAAACCAAGGTCCCCTCTAGAACACATCCTGTAAGCTAGGATTAGGCCCATCTAAAAAGGAACACTTTGGGACAGGGGGATGTCACACTATCCATTCAAGCCTTCATTGGAACATCTTTGTTAGATATATTAATTTGCAAGGTCTATAAAACTGTATGTACAATCTACCATGAGTGTGCATTTCAGTGTATTCCTCCATGGAGAATTGTTGCACCATAAAAATCCTTATTAAATACTGAGGTAAAAACCCTTTATCCCTTAACTGTGTCTGGCTCTTAATTTTAGGACCAAGAAAAAGGCATCATTATGAAATCCTAGTTCATGTAAGCACACCATATTTACAACACCTTTAATTGCTATTAAAATGTAAATGACCATAAGCAATATCATGTAGGGAAGGCAACAGAATGTTGAACCAAATGAAAAAACCCACTCACAGTGGTGTCTACGTTGTCATGCTCATGGATGGTATCACCTGCAGGACTCTCGATGGAGACCTCGTGAGGAGGAGGAACATTGGCAGCTGCATCTGAGTTTGAAAGAGAACAGTATTATTTTGTTTGGGTTTATTTGGTTTGTTTTTTTTTTTTCCTCTATACCCACAGAAACAATTCAGCAAGCATAAACCAACAGTCAAATTTGATTCCTATTCCCATCATCATGACAGCAACAGCACAGGAGATGCATGAAGAGCCTGAGGAAAAGTGTCAAATACACTAATCAGTATAAGATGCTAGCATTCTGCCTAAGCAGATGTATTTTTGGAAACATGAATTTAGGTGCAGTAAAACCAGCACAGAACTAACATCTTGAGTAGGATTTTCATGATTCATGAAATAACAAAATATCAGCATATAACATGATCTCCAGATTGTAAATGGGACTAAAGAGGTGTAAAAATTCAAAGCTCCTTCTGAAATCCAAACACACGAATTTCTCAATTTTCTGGTAACTCAGAATCAGCCTTAACAGCAGTTAGATAAAAACTGACCTCTCAGTGTGGTAACATCAGCATCCAAAGGTGGAGTAGGAGTCCCACTAGATAAAAAACAAATCAGAAATTGAAGCTGGATATGGTAAGATAAATGTAGTAGTTTTTGATATTTCTCTGATTCTGATACTACACCAAGAAGCACATGTGCAGAATAAATTTTTCATGATACTATTTTGCTTATAACTTCATAAAAATTAGGCTTAGCAGTATTTCAGCTATATTTTGCAACTTAGATTTTGTGGTCACTTGCATCATACAACACATCATCCGTGTCTCTGGATTGCTAAGCCTCTTATATCCCAAATGACCTCAAGTCCCATACAAAAGTACATTTTGCCTTCTAGCAGTTCTGTAAAGAAAGCAAATGCAAAGAGATAAAACACAAAGATAACTGGTAATACCCTATAAACCACTCAGTTTTTAAAATAGTCCCCAGTGCACAAAGACACCATAACTGCACTGAAATCGCTGCAAGAAAATGGGTTCTTTTCATAATAAATTTTATTCTGCTTATTTGGAAGTCTACAAAACACATCAGTTTCCAAACCCAGTTATGGGATTCACACACACGTATAAAATGACTCTGGGCCGAATGTGAAACACATTTCAGAAGAACAATCACATGAAGACTACCAGCCTCAAGAAAAGCTAACAGCTTTGACAACTCTTACAGTAAACCCAAGCTGCTTGGAGCAGGAGCAACTGTCAAGTTATCAAGAGTGAGAGACATCCTCTGACAGAAACAAGTCTTTCCTGAATGAAAGGAAAATTATTTTTTGAGTTTGTCATATTGTTAATATATACAGCACGAGCGGTAAGACTGGAAGTTTAACTGCTGGAGAGAAGCTGAACATGAACATTACTGAAGTCCATCGTATTGAGATATTTCTCTCACTTCTAAAGGCTCTCCTTTTTTATTGGTGATCATACTTGTGCCATGAAACACGCATTGCAGCAAGTCTTCACTCTAATATATGCAATTATTGCCGTGGTCCATGCGGTGACAAAGGACTCTTTGACAATAATATCAGAAGGCTAAATATAATTTATTAACATGACTCCATAATTCAGAGAATTGGGCTATTATCTGCCCAGTCCAGAGCACAGAAGCTGCTGCATCCAGCTCCGTACAAGGAATGCTAGAATAGCTTACGAAATCAGAGATAACAGGTTTTCACTTCATAGGTTGAAAGGAACAAAAACCCCCATCTCCCATTATCAGGAGACAGGGCAGAGAAACCTCTGTCCTTGAAACACAACTCAGAGATTTCTTTATAGAATCTTGTACAGAGTCAAAAAACGCTTTCCCATGGGAATAATTTTTCTGCAGGCCTGCCTGCAGAGAAACTTATAATATGTTCACACAACAATCCAACATCAGCCATGGTTCCTGGCCTCACCAGGTTTGTTTTATGATTCACATACTCTACGACTGGTCTTGCAGTCTATCCTATCCTCAAGCAAAACTCCACTCCAAGTGGGTATCTTGCCTCCTTCAGGCTGTATAGTTACTCTTTGTATTACTCCATAAAAGGCTTCCAGCACCAGCCAGACAACCAGAATTCACAGTTACATTCTACAGGTACCAGAGCACCAGCATTTGATCAGAGACCATAGGTTCACTGAGTTAATGACTGAAACACTTTCTCTCTCTACCCCTCAGAGACACATAAGACTTACGTGCCAATAAACCGAAGTCAAACCTGATGAACTTTCTATTTAAGTCAAGAATCTTTTCCCCCATCCTTTCCCAGAAGGCATAGTCTAATCCTCCACGAAATAATTAACTATAGCAAAACATAGTTCAGGTAATGTTAAACTGATAGGGTGAGATCCCCACAATAATTCTAAAATATTAACGAAAAATAAAAACTTCCACATGAACAAATCAGAAAATACTTATTCAAGAGTTTAAACAGTACCTTCGTGTATTTTCTTGCACAAATAAAATCAATGAGCTCCATGCAAGCTTTGAAGTGTAGTTGTGCCTGCTTCCATCTCATTGACACTGGTACCTGTTTTCAGCCAGCACAATGCAAGACTACTTCTGAGTTTGCCAATTCTTTGACAAATTCAGTAAATCTTTGAATCATTTCTGAGACTGGAAAATTTTACTAGAAAGTGTAATTTAGACAAGATAGCCTCTCTTAAGGATATTTTCTTAAGAATGCTGGTTATGTTTTAGAGGGATTTAGTTTCCTTACTCATTTGTCATCTTAGAACTGCAATAAAAACTCTTGCTTAATTATTAATTGGTCTGATGAAACGTTTTCCAATTAAGTTCACCTAACTTCAAGATGCCTCTTTTACCAGTTTCAATAGGAAGTATATTACATCTATACCAGAGTGTCACCAAATTACAGCATCAGAGCATTTTAGTGCATCATGTTTAATGTTCAGAAGCAAGAATGACTCTACTTTTTAGGAGAGGTGAACCAGTCTGGGATTTTAGTTCTTACAAACCGTTCAGTGTAACTAGGGTCAGAATATAAACTCAACAACAACAAAAAAAAGTGATGAATAGTAAAAACTCTGCTGCAGGATTTTTAATGTTCTGGTCAGTTCAAACCTATATATAGCCATTAGCTGAGTCTTGCATCCACCCCCTTTTCTAAAGAAAAGGACAACAAGAAACATGATTTGCTGTAGTAAGCCCTGATCCCGACCTGAGGCTCATGGGACTTGATCCAGGTGCCACAGGTTTGGTGCCCAGTATTCTTTGAGGGGCCTCCAGACATTCCTGACCTCCAGCTACTGCCCCACAGGGCACAGGTCACCCATGCACCCCACATCATCCCTGCCAGCCTTCTGCACACTTGTGCTGCAACTCAGGGCATCTCAAAAGGACCAAAATTACCATCTGACCAACTAAGCACCCAATTCTGGGGTGGGTTAGCCTTGGCCAAGGGCCAAACACCCACCCAGTCACTCTCTCACTCCCTCCATCTCCATAAGACAGGGGAGAAAAATGATGAAAAGCTTCTTGGTTGAAATAAAGCCAGGAAGACCACTCACCAATTACCTCCATGGGAAAATCAGACTCAGCTTAGGGAAAACTAATTTTTTGCATATTTAAGTACATTTGGGTAGTGAGAAGCAGACAAACATTAAAACACCACTTCTTCTTCACCCTTTCCCAGGCTCAACTCCACTCCAGACTCACACAGTGCACAGGGGCAGCAGATCCTTCAGGAAAGGAGCTTGCTCCTGCTTGCTCCAGTCTGAGTCCTCCCTTGGCTGCAGGGAATACATGATTTGCCATCGTGCAATGCCTTTGGCCTTGGCATTCCTCATGCCCCTGTTTCTCATTCTGCTCCCTCTTCCTCTGCCTGTGCCACGTTTTTGCCCTTTCTCACACAGGTTTTCCCTGAGTTGCCACTGCCAGGAGTGTAGGGCTCAACCCTGCCCGTCAAAGCCATCTGGAACCACCTTGGGGCAGCCCTGGATCCACCCAGACAGGAACCCCCTGAGCTAAGTTGCTTGAGTTTTTAAAGGAAAAATCCTCAAAGTGGACAAGTAGACAAGAAACATCAAACAAAATGCTGTGGCATAAATCCCACTTTCAAAAGAGGAGCAGTTTACAAATTGAAAGGTCTAATATCTTTCTCAAGTTCTACTTCTAAATCAGATTACTGGTTATAGACACATCGAAGTAAAGTTCTCCAAGTTTCAAAAGTCCAAGAGGACTTTCTCTGTCACTGACCCCAACAAATGGCAGGTCTCCAACAACAGGGCACTTGTGTCACAAGCATCACCTTAGGCACTGGCTTAGCCACATGGTGACAACCACAGCCCAAGCCAGACCTGATAGCGCTGAAAGGCAAGGTGAGAGTAAGGCCAGTGTCAAGGTGAGAGTTAAGGTCGTGTAGCAAACCCAGCTCCTTAAGCAACAACAGACCATACTCTTTGTCAAGGCTAGGTAATATATTCTTACTGGCACTGAGGGGCTTTTAAACACAAGCCCTCAGGAGCTAACAAATTTTCTGACAGAATTCCTGTGCACAGCTGGCTGAAAATTAAAAACTAAGCACTTAAACATCACCTACTAAAACCCCAATAAATCTAATCAAACCAGTCAAGCACCAAA
The DNA here is from genome assembly GCA_013399835.1 of Leptocoma aspasia. Classification (NCBI taxonomy): domain Eukaryota; kingdom Metazoa; phylum Chordata; class Aves; order Passeriformes; family Nectariniidae; genus Leptocoma; species Leptocoma aspasia. The sequence goes on along the minus strand of VXAX01001527.1, from coordinate 1,622,831 downwards.
TTTGGTCAAATGATCAGTTACCACTTTCTTCCAAGAGAATGAAAATATAATTTTAAGGATACTATGCTGTAACCAAGCTCACTTTACGCACAACATTGGTTTTTCATTACTTTACCAGAATGATGAGGTTTGCTTTCTTTTTGCCTTCTACTTCCCCTTAATATTTTTCAAACGCCTACTTTAATGATCACCTAAAAAAGCATCACCTAAAAAAGTACTGGGCACTTCTAAGGAAGTCACTCAAAATGCACATGGCAATGCATATACTGAACTGTCTGAACACATCACTTTTCAAGGTAAACACAGATTCACCACTTAAAATACATGTGATTTTTTATGGTTTTGCCCCAGGATTAATCCAGGGCCCACACTTGATTTTTTTATTCTACCTACACAAGCAAGCCACTCCAGGTAGAGGGACTGTATTCCAACATGAGTTTATTGTGAATTTGAGACACAGACATATGAAATGTAATTTCCATTGTCCTACCTGCATGAGTGATTCCCTGGATCATCTTGGCTGAGCAGTAAGCAAAATATAAAAACATACACATATGTATGGAGAGGCAGGAAGGAATACAGACAAGCAGATGTCTAAGCACCAGGACGAACAGCACTGCACTTGTGTTTCCTTGGCAGAAACAAGCAGTTTCAGATCACACAGCTCTGCTAGACACCAGGATCTAGGCAGGTGTAAGACAAGATCCATAAGGGCCTAGAAAGCTGATCTGAAGCAAATAGTGCTTATGGACAGCCTATACATATTAATACAGCAATCACAGCTCACAAATACAGCCTACTTTCCCCTTTTTTCAAGGCCCACGGTATGTACTTCTGTGTGACATCAGCCATGTCAGGAGAAGAGTCAATAAGTTACAGTCCACCAAAGTATAAACAGAGTTCCTCCGACTCATAGGGCTAAACTGGTTCTTTATGTGCAGCCATACTGTGTTATTAAGGAGAAACAACACTCTGGACCTGTCAAATGGGCCATCAGTGATACCATTTCACAGCTCCCCATGGAGTTCTATGAACGTATTAGTTAGATTTTTCTCTACATTTCTCTTCAAGGTTTAAGACAAGCTTTAAGACAAACCCAACTCTGTGGTTGAAGAAAGTAACCTCTTCAGATTAGTACTACATGTTCTGGACATCCACCAGTTTATCCATTATTTGTAAGACTGTTGGTCAGTTTGAATGTTCTAAAGTCTAACTGGCTATGTCAAGCATTTCTTTTTCTTGAACATTATTACTTCAATTCTCTCATTGCACAAAGGAGAGAAAATTTTATTGTCTGATTTTCTCATTTTTAAGTATTTCAATCACACAGCCTTGAACTAACTAGCATGCAATTTAAGAAGTATTTTTATGCAATTTCAGAATGCACGGCAAAGCCTTGTATTCAGATTCTCTTCCTTTTAATATTTACATGCATTTATCTTAATTTTCATTTAAGTAGTTCTTGAATTTTCATCTCTTTTGGTTCTAATTAAAACAGGACAAACCTTTCGTATCTGCTGCCAGACAGTAGGGAGCACAAAAGAAAATATACAACTGAAAAGGAACAGTGTGGAGCTGTTCACATGTGGTAAAGCTGTGCAGATGATAAAGAAATTTCTGAAATGAGGAATATCACTGCCAAGTCCACATGCAAACAGTAAAATAACTCGGGTGTGTTTCTATGTCACTGCAGGCAGAACTGCTGAACTGATGAAATGATCCCAGCACAGAAGACAAACTCTCAGTCTTTCATGAAGCACATTTAGATAAATTGTACAAAAGCCAAATTAATACATCATTATCCATTGCTACCACTGCTGATAAAATACGGATTCTAGATTTGCCAATGTATTTCAAGGCAGAGAACATGGACAGAACACAGGAGGTCTGCACAAGATTTACTGCAACTAATTTCAGTGAGTTTAGAATCAGCATGTACCATCAGAAAAGACACATGCATCTACAGATTTCATTATACATTAAAAAATGCTTCTGAATAAGTGAAAAAGTAGTGTGTTATATTCCTCCTTTTCAACTATCCCATCCTCTTTATCTTTTCCTCAGTAGGCTGTTGTGCATACAGCATTCAAACAAGGCTATAGCATAAAAGCTCTTGTTTTCCACTGCAATAATTTTGTGCTACTTCTTCGCTTGTAGCTGATGCTCAAGATCTGACTTTTAATCCCCCAGGAATTAGACAAAAGGACTGTCCTATTGTCAAGAGGCAGACTCCAATATTAAGAGACAGAACTCCATTATGTGAAGTGCCAGTGGCCTACTGAATAAAGCCACTAGTAAAAGTCTTTAGCTGATGTAGGGCTCTGACACTTCCAACTGGGGCAAAAACTCTACAACCTCCACTGTGCTGCTCTGTACACATCTGGATTGTGTCCCATATATTGCTTTTCCTTTTGAAGTTTTCTCCTTGGTGGTACTTAGTTCAATCCCTCAGTTCCTGAAAAGGCCAGGGTAGCTGAGCACTTAATGAATGCATGCTCTAAACCTTACAGGAACAGACTTTCATCCTGCTGTTACATCACTGTCAGTAATGCCAGACTGGGAGTTATTCCAGGAACTAAACTACAAGAGCACAAGGCACCTTTCCATAGGCTACGTTAAAACTATCCCAGCATTTAATTAGATGAAGTCAGCTTTTTCCAGCTAGAGTGAGACACCATATTGACATCTAGGTAGGCTTATACGAGTTGTATTAAACTACTAAAGTCACAGCTTCAATTCTATGGCTGTTTATAGCTTTTAGCACCATTTTGGTTTGATTTAGAGAGGTAGTATATTTAAAATGATGAACAAAAATCAAGAGCCTGTCTTCCATTCCAGATCAACCCGGAATTAAGAAATCGTTTCAAAGAAAAAAATTGTTTCACAGAAAAAAATTGTTTCACAGAAAAAAGAGATTGGTCAAAGCTTATGGAATAGTTTCTTGTGTGGGGGCTATGCTCTAGAACCTATGGCAAAATTTGTCTTGTTCTTATCAGTGGGGAAACAGACAGAGAAATATTCCCAGTGCCAGGCCTCCAAAGGGAAATGGCTGCTTCTGCACAGTCATCAGAGACACTGGATCTCACCACAGGACAAATCAGGGACTTCAGCTAGACCCTTACTTCAAGGCACCATCTGGAGAAGCCTGTTCTTCCCTGGCAGTGTGGAAATCTCACCTGAGTGTCTCATTTAGATACTGAGGACAGTCCTGCCATCCCTCGAGACACAACCAGAGCAGTTCTCCATTGTGACACAGGTGGCACAGCTGGGTGACAAGGCAGCTGCACTCAGATCCTAGCATTGCCTTGCACTGGACCAGCCTCTCTCTGCACATGTGGGTCAGCAGGTGAGAACAGCAATGCCCAGGAGAGGGTAGAACTGCACTCACTTTTCCTTTCTGCAGGAGGGATTTGACACTGGATTTACCATCCTGCGCCTTACAGGCTGATAGTGGTCCTGGGTTGGGTACTTAAGCTAATTTCTTACAGAACATTTTTAGATGAACATTTATTCTGATCTTTACTGGGAGGTCTGGTTATTTTTTCAGGGACTAGCATTGGCTGTTGGCAGTATTGAGATGGCGGATTTACTCCTCTTGGGACAACACATCTGGAGTTAGAAGGAGATATCTTCTACCCATGGCAGAAAATCATGGCTTTGTTTTTTTATAGGACTCTGGCTTGCAAACTTCGCATCTTAAACCATCAATGCTCTAAGATGTCCAGAATGGTCTTAGAGTAAGTTTGGATTTCATAATGGAAAAACTATTTCTACTAATTTCTCCTGATGTTCCATTCCCCAGGGCAAGTCTACCTGTTTCTGTCACTGTTTCAGTCCCCTATCACCCTATTTATGCTATAAAACACTACTGTTTCCAAGCACAAGACAAACAACAAATCATAGAGGAAAAGATACAGTAAACCCAAAGTTTAAACTGATGGCAATAACAAAGATCCCAACCTAAAGCTATAAACAATCTGAAGCAAGACATACTGAAATAAAAGTGGTGTATTTTTGAGACAGATGCAGCATAGCCCCACAGTGAACTGAGTTTGGTAAAGTTTGCCAGTTGTCTAGTGAAACCCCTTTAATGTTGCCATGAAACACTTCATAAGATGGCTTTTGGACAAGTACAACATTTATCACTCTGATCCACCTTTCAATCAATAGTTGGGCTTTTTGAACTGCTCCTTAGCTTAGCCCAGTACATGCAGACTTTAGATGCATTGACTCCAATTCCTCTCATGTATCTCTACATTTACTAAGTTTCCTAAATGATCACACAGAGGGATGCAGCAGGTTTTCAAACTCAAACTCCTTCAAAACTACCCAGCTGATCTGGAGGCTTCAAGGAGTGCTCTTGTCAAAGGAGTACTCAGCTCCACAGGACAGAGAGAAACTAACCTTTTAGGAATCACTTTTGCCATTAGCATCTCACATTATTAATTTTAACATATGCTGTGGTTATGAAATCTCTATGAGGATACCTAATTTGAGAAGTTGGGGGCTTTTCTAATAAATCTGTTAAATGATTACTCTTCCCTGTATTTTAATTACTCATATTTAGCATAGCTTCACGTGGCCTGTAAAGCAGAGAATCGAACCTGTCAGTTTTTCAGAGGAGTTTAGCACCAGATTGTTTGGGTTTGAATTACCCTAAAAATAACAGCTTAGATTAAGCTCTGAGTAGCAATGGAACAATAATAATTTGAACTTGTTTTCAGTTCAATAAAAGACATGAAAATAACAGGTCAAGTTCAGGTTTGCTTTAGTACAAAGACGCCACAAACCATTTTCAGTTTTATTGCCTCGTTAAAAGTATGAGGAGCCCAAACAACCAATTCCCTTGTAGATTCATAGAACACATCTCTTGAAAGTCTTTTAAAATAGCATTTCAAAATATTCTATTTTCTTTTTGTTTTTGTAATGATGACCAGGACCACCTGAAAGCCTTTGGGAAACATTTTCAAGACAACCATGACACTAACACAAGGAACTATGGACACACCTCTTTCCCAGAATAGATTTCCCCCACTAAACCTCTTCAGGTAAATGGCCTGTGTCTGTGCCTGGCAAGGCCAACAAGGTGATGACACACTTAAGCAGAAGTACAAGCCTCAGATTGGCTGAGATATTTTGAGCATGCCAACCATGCCAGGACAGAGGTTCTCATGCAAGAACCACCAGGTTTCTCCACCATACTTTTCTATACATCCTTTTGCACAAAGGTGGATTTTATTCATCTTCAGCGCACCAATCAATGCCAGCAGCAGCAAGAACCAGAGAAACAATCTATCACTAACCTTTAGAAAGGGAAAATTACTTACCCACATGACCAATCAGCACAGGAACTGACAAGAAAAAGAGAGAAAAGGTTACAAAATGCCACAGCTCACCCCTGTTGTTATCTCCAGAGAGAATAAAATGCAAGGAGAACACAGATACTCACCTGCCCATTGCTTCCTTTGTATAGGCCAGTTTCTGGAAAACAAAAACAAATCCTAAATATATTTGAGTAATATAAAGTGAAAGAAATTGAAATGCAGTTCATACCACTTTATTTCTTTCTGCATGCTGAAATAATTCTATTCTCTGTACTGTCATTTGTTAAGTTCAAAATTTATTAACAAAGTCCCTGCTGAAAAGGAAATATGTCTGATGTTTCCAAAATACAACTGAAAGTCAACATCAGACAGTGTAAAGAATATTAGGTTTGTCAGAGGCGCTCTACATTTCTGCATTTTCCTGCAGTGCTCTGCAGGTACAACATTCTACCACATTAGAGGACACCAACAATAAGAACCTTTTAAGGTCTTATCAAGCAGTCTTCAGAAATCCAGCATTACTTCTGTTAATTGTATGTAGATTTAAAACCATCTTTTGAAAGTAAAGCTACAGCTTAAAGTACCACAGCAGGATTAATCTGATGACTTTGTTTATGGTTATACAAGTGGCAGGGATTATGTTTTTTCATGTATTGGTGTAAAAAAGACTAAGGGCTAGACAATTCTTTTTTTTTTTCATCAAAATTCTCATGGTATTAGTGCTATTAGTTCTAGAGGAAAGTCAGAGACGCTTCTGTGAGGAACACCACAAGAAGTGGAGGAGGTCCTGAGAAATAATAGGAGCTATTGAGAAATAATGCTGTATCCTGCTGCTGTACCAGTGCAGAGAGAATATCAAATACTTACAGAAAATTATTGTCTATCCACAAAATTTCTGTTTCTCTGTTTTCGGTGGTCAAAAAGGGATTGTTTGATGGACTGCTTATTGGGCTGGCTTTCTTTGTATAATCAATGCAGGTATGTTTTTCAGTAAAAACAACAGGAAGTGAATCAACTCAAGCATCTCCTTTGAAATTAAATTACAATTAGCTTTAAACATATTATTTCCACTTTGAAAACGTCTCTGAAAAACACCCATAGGTATTCAGTGACCTAAGGACTGCCACTCTAAGCTATCCTGATGGTTCTTCTTGTGAAGGAAGGTTGAAAAAGCAAAAGAGAATTTTTGAGCAGGTTAGCCTGCTCACTCTCTTCACTTGTGCTTTCCTGTGTTTCTAGGAAAGTGAAGAAAATCAGCTGTTACTGATTTGGAGCCATGTCAGTGAGTAGCCTTCTTTCTAGGACATATTCTTTGACCAACATTTATTATACAACTCCATTTAATGAAGCATTTGGAGATCCTTTAGTATGAAAAACTAAGACACAGCAAGACTAGTTTTAAGTGACAAACAAAGAAACCAGGTAGTCTACAGTGGAAACTCTAACTTGGGGCCACTAAAGCTGTGTTGGACTTTGGTTAGATATTTTAAGGGCTCATTATGCTGATCTATACAGTGCCTATATATTCATTCCTAATGCACTGGAATCTACAAGGAAGAGAGAGATTGATTCCCTCTCTACAAGATTTTGGAACATTATCTGTAAGTAGTAGCTCAGTAAAAAGTGTTTTTTTCATTAGAAAAGGAGATGTTCTCCCACACTCAGCCAGTCAGGACGACTTGTAGGTGCTATTAAAACCAACCCTGGTTATTACAGGCCTCACACATCTTTGCAATACCTAGTGCTAGTCTGTACCCAGCAGCTTTACTCACTGCTCCTCAGAGGCCCCTGAGAGCAGAGCTCAGTGCAGTCCTGGCCACTTCCTAGAGAAAAGGAAGTGGTCAGGACACCCCAGTGAGAGGTGCCTGGGCCAAAACTCTGTTGCAGGGCAGTCTAAGGAGCTGGTGGGTCCCAAGTTCCCTGAATCTGGACTTAAGTTCCCTAAGTCCCTGGACTTAAGCAATACGTCTTGTTATTTCCAAGTCAGCCAACTTATAAGGAGAACTTAGAAGAACCAAACCTGAAACATCAAATTATTATTTTAATGGCCAAAGTCCACTACACAGTCTCCACACCCACATTTTTAATATCAAATTACTAAATTACTCATATAATTTCATAGTAAACTAGCACCCCCTGTTGCTAAACTAGCATGGTCTGCAATAGTCTGTAGTGTGACACTCTTCCTCTCTCTCAAATGTCTAATTTGCTTTACAGCCTGGGGTGGGTGCAAGCACTGACCTATTTGAACTCCATGGCAAACATCACCTTTTCCCCCTAATTAGAAGCCAAGGGCTCTAGAGTTCTGGTTGGCTTGTGTAATCATTTAGGACAGAATAGCCTTTCCCAAAACACCTCACCTCTCTGACTCAGTTTCTTCATTAAGATGGAGTTAGAAATTTACCTACTGCACACAGACTCCAAAGATTACTTAATGTCTTTACCCTTTTAATACTTGAAGTGATCTATGATAGTTCTCCATAACAGCAGCAACCACATCAAAGCTAAGGAGAGCTTTTATGCACTGAAGCTATCTCTGGCAGGTGCTTTGTACAAAATTAGTTCTCTTGAAGTGAGTCTTTCCTGACATTATTATACCAATTCCCCTAATGCTGGGAGCTGAGTTTTGTGTCTGCTGCTCTAGTGCTCACCTTTCTCAACAGTTAATTTACATAATGAAAAGTTATCATGAATTAATACAAATACATTAAACACAGGCTACAACAATCAGCAAATCACATGTAGCACCAACCAGATGAGCTTCTGTCAACTCAGGATCTTGCAGAAGCCATTATATAGGACATTCTTGCCTGATCCTAAGAGACTATCATTATGCACAGAAGACAAAATATCCTGAGGGTAATTCCAGGCAGGAGAAAAAGACAGAGGAAATGTCAAGGAGATCTGAAATAATCCCATATTAGTTTAATCCCATTTGTGTAGTACTGTACAAAGCATATTTGATTTAACCCAGCTATACACCTCATTTACAACAGGAAAGTCATACCAAGAAATGATTCTCCATCTGCCTGTCCTGATTCCCCACCATGGTGTATGGCAGAGCCATACTGTCATGAAGGCAAGGCCACAGCACTGGGGATCATTCAAGGAAATGGAGGACAATGTCCAGAACTGAAGCTACAGAGACAGGCCAGAATAGGGAGCGGTGCTTTGAGGCACATCCCTGACTGGTAAGGTAAAAATACTGTCTACAGTGAGTTAGAGGAGAGACAGCAGGAGCAGCTTAGTGGAACAGATATTGTTTCAACTATGTGCAATTTGAAATGAAGGCTAGAGATATATATATATGGCAAAGGGGAGGGCTTTCGTTCTAAACTAGAGGAGGCTAAAACTTATAATGCAAAGAATGAAAGTCAATAGGAGAACAGTAAGTGCATGGATAAGAAAACGGGTGAAGGAAATCTGACATTATGGCTCAAAGGAGGGCAATTGAAATTTTTTTTTTGCATGCATAAGAAGGGATGGGGGATGTGAAAGAGCAGATATGACCTGCTGTTTTCCAGATTTAGAAGAAACTAAAGGAGGTGTTCTATGCAAACAAAAAAATGTAAAGAACTGGAAAGAGTGGTTAGGACATTTAATTACACAGAGAAAGACAATGGTCAGCAAGGAAGGTCGCAGAATAGAGGAAGAGGAGAGACAGCAGAAGTGATCTTCCACAGGAACGTGAGGAATACAAAGTAATTTGCCTCCCTGAAGTATTCAAACAACAGCACTGAGAGTAAGTGGTTACAGATAATTCATATCATTGGGATGCTACATCTCACCTTCAAACATGGCTCTCAGAATTCAGGCAAAATCACTCATTTTACAGATGCTAAGTACCCATTTCAGCATGCTAAAGAGGTGTTTTGTTACACCATCCACTCAGGCATCCTCAGGCAGGGTTGCTTTCTCCCCTTTTGCCCTAATCTGTCACCGAGCAGTTTGTGCTGCAAACACACTGAAGCAGGTAGAGCTGCTCATGGGCTGGAAAGTCAATACTACACAAAAGTACTGCTGAGTCAACACCACTGGAGGGTTTGTATCTTGTCCTGGGAACTTTTTTAGCTGCCTTTTGGTAGGTTAGCATCTCCCATCACAGTTTTGGGGATTCCTGGGGAGATTGTCTGCCTTTTGATTCTCAGGGAAAGCTCTGCCACAAATGCCTTTCCATGCTAAATCTCAGTTTAACTCTTAGCTCTCAGACCCACCAGAGTGGGCAGAGCACAAATTTCCCTCTCACCAGCAACCAAAAGAATCTCACAGACCTGCTTCCTTTGGAAAGGATTCATAACCTAGTTCCTGTTTTCCATCTGCCCAACACTGTCCGATATTCTTTGTTATAGACACGGGGTTGTACAGCAGCCCTCAGCAGGTATGGTTGAGTATCAGCTCAACAGATTAAGTTGCACAGGTTCCTTTAATGCTTCATTTCTCATAACAGCTTTTCTCAACATCTCTTGTCATTGTAGATTGTCATCAGACCTGAAAGCAACGGCAACTCCTTAAAACTTTATTTTCTGAAATTTGATTGAAATCTGGGGAAATTGAAATTATGACACATATTACATGCCCACATTGGAAATGCAGAATACAGACAAAACTTTACACTGAAAGCCCTGCAGGATCAGGCTTTAAGCTGCCTTTTGCTATGGACTCAGGAAGGAGTCCTGTATGCCAGCTATAAATTCTCCTATGAACAGCACAGGCTGTGCTGCTTTGGAGCAGTTTTTCAATCTCATAGCAAGTCATCCATGGTTCTTGGGAAACCAATATTTACTTTTGTTTGCATTTCTCCTCGCTTGGATTTTCCAAAAATCGTCTAGCACAAGTGGGAACATGGCCACAATCACAGGGCAGAGTCAGGGCAAATTTGGCAATACTGGGATTCCAAACATACGTGTCTCAAAGTATAGAACGGGATGAATGAGGATGCTACAGAGGATGAATGTTACATTCTGTGTAACAGGGTTTTACTCCCCACTGAAATACAGCTACACAGTAAGGAACACAAGCCAAGTTAATTTACAGGAAATAATGTTTACATGAAGATTTATACTGAAAAAATCCCACCCTATAGATTGGAATTACCTACTCCATTTGCATTTCTGTCAGGAATTGAAACAAATATGGGTTAGGAAACTCACAGTTTCTAAATCTGCTTACTTTCCAAATAAATTAATTAGGATAGTGTTCTTCCTATGTAAGGTACTGTCAGTTAACATGATCACACAAATTACAATGACTATTCAAGGGGGGAAAAAAAGATAATTAAAATAATTTTTTATGCTTGGCACGAATATGTCCACCTGCTCATTCTAAAAATCTGGCAGGTGATCTGCTTAAAGAAACACAGGAAAACTTAGTATATATATTCTGTATTAGCACATTTGGAACCTGCATGTATATACAGATATTACAGGGAAACCCACAAAGGCAGACCTCACATCTCCAAGACAAAAAAAGAAGTATGAAAGCTGAGACAAGCTGGTCTAAGCTTCAACTGATATCCAGTAATAAAGTATGTTACAAGTAAGAGAAAGAGAATTTTTCTCAACATGAACTAAGTTAGGATGGAGCAGACATTGCAGCATCTGTGGGAATGTGACAGTGATTACTGGGGATTAGAGGAAAGGATAAGAAAGAAAACCAAGGAGGAAGGCTAATAAGATGGCATTTAATTACACTGCTAGTAACAGACCCTCCGCACTACAACAAAAACATCATGAAAGCAATAATTTTGCTGAATTATTGTTTATTAAGAGCAAACCCCACAGATTCAATCTGCCTAATTTCCAGATTAATCCTAAACACACTGAACTTCTTTTGAGAGAGAGGAGGAAAAATTCAGGTCATGCAACATTTCTAAAAATTAAATTTCATGTTACAATCAACCAAAAAGTAATACAAAAAGACACTTTGACATAAGACTGCCAGAATCTGCCAACACGCCCATACTAAAGAGGCAGCAGAGCAATGCCATGACCGTAACAGCCAGTGTATACCAAAAGAAATGCAGAATTACTTTTATGAGCTGCAGGCTCTAAACTAAACTGTTGAAATTAACCACAGATGATTTGCAGACATTGGAGAGCAGAGAAAGATTAGAAACAAGTGGTATTTAATAAGGAGTGTAATGGTCAAACAAAATAAAAAACACTGCAGGAGTGAATCTGCCTTTTAAGCAACAGTGTGGCCCATTCACATGTATCACACCTGCCCACTACAGAGTCCTGTGCACGCAGTGAAACAACAGCAGCCCTTTGGTGATAAGTGCTCCATGCTTTAGACATCAAACCCAAGGAATGGGGAAAAAAAATAGCAACAGCTGATCATGACCAAATGAATGAACATTCTGTAATGAGAGGGAAACAAAATCCCACTAATAATGGAAAGGCTTGACCATACAACTTGGTCTTCCTAGCTAAGAGTGGAAAGAACAAGACAGTAGGACACAGGGCTTTAGAAAGTGTGTTTGGTGCCACAGGCTGAGCCCCAGCTCTTACCACCACATTAGACCCGGGCAAGCAGCTAGCAGGAAGAAGGATGTTCTTAAGAGCAGAGATGTATCCAGTGCATCTGTTTGGACTTCACATTCTCACAGCTGCTTTAAAAAGGTTTCACACACTGACAAGAATTTTGTGCACAAGCACATACGAGAAAGGTGAGTCAGTACTAGAACGAGCAGTTAAATCCACTCTCTGACCCATGCATTTAAAAATACACCATTGGATCTTTTGACAGTGACTGATTGGGGAATAGGGTGCTCTTGCCTTCAGCCTTTGGTTCAAAGCCAAATAGAGTTCAGCTTCTTACTCCAAAAAAAGTCACCTGACTGATTTGTGACATTTTGTGGAGCACAGAGGTGACAGCATTCAGTATCTCTTATCACAGACTACTCTGCCATCAGTCCAAGAACCATCACCTTTTACCAACTGTGCTGAAAGAAAATACAAGAATAAATGTATTATTCTTCTTCAAGAATAAATCTATTATTCAATGCCAGAATATGGCATTGCTGAAGGGAATATATCCAGTACAGCAGAAAAGAAACCTAAATAAATATAAACCTTCTGAAAAGATCAAACCCAGAGCACTTTATCTGACTCCACTGAAATGCTGCAGAGCCATACCCAAAAAGGGAGAGCAGCAGTGGGAAGTTAGATGCATCATCCTGTATACAAGAGTAATTTTGATTTCTTTTAATAGACTCCCACTATAGAACATACTGTGAAAATTGAACACAAAACAGTTACATGCACTGTGTGCATAAAAAAAAATCACATCAATTTTATTTCTCTCTATCTTTTTTTTGCAAAGACTTCTAGGGGCAACAGCATTATCAAACTTCACAGTAGCAAACTTTGGCTAGCATCACCTGGGAAGACTAACATGCAGTCTCAGGGAAAAAAACTTCTCTCCACTATCCACAACAGTTTACATATTCACATCCCTTAGTGCACATTCCTAGCACAGAAATCCAATAAAAAAGCAGGAGGGGAAAAATCAGTGCATCCACAGTGACTGCACATTACTGTTTCTATGGGGTTACACATTTAAGACTTACAAGTTTCATAAAACTACTCATCCATTAGCTTGCAAAAGTAATCTTAAAGAAGATACATAAGCCACCACACATTTTAAGAAGCCTTTTATCCAGAGAAATTAAGATATCTACTGTATCTTAGATGAATACAAAGTTAAGCACTTTATTTCGAAATTCAGGAACTCCTGAAACTACATCTTTGTACTTCATTTGAGACACCCTTTTTTAGTTCGACTTATTAATATTTCTTTTATTTTCTTTAAGCTAAAACAAACTTGAATCAACAGAAAATATACCAAGATATTCAGCACTTTTTATTGACTTGTTTTACACTCGTATACTGATTTTAACCTTCAGCTTCCCATGGTGAGTTACCTAAAGTTATTTGTTGCCTTCATAAGACACCAAAAGTTACATTTTTACCTACACTCATTTCAGTCAGGCAGCAGTGCACAGACATCACAGACCTGTAGAATATCAAACAGGCAATTATGCCACAGGGCTTGGTAGCACCAGAACTACGGCTTGGAACTTCCTGCTCCCAAGTGCCATTTGTGCTGAAGGCACCTCAGTGTGCAGCTCAGAGCAGGGAGGCTGCTACACACCCCAGGGGAAAATGCACCACAGCCTGACCCACGCCTGGGTCTAGGCACCATCTCCTTGTCAGGAACACATCTACTGAAGATAACATTCTCTTCACCATCATTGCTTTTCCCTGCATTGGATCACCCACAGCTTTGTTTTGGAGCTGATCTCAGAACCACAGGTCCCAGGGCTGGAATACCCACGCCTGCCTGTTCTAAGGGCTCTGTCCATCACTGCCAAATGCGATATGCCACAGTTGCATGGTGCAGTGGGACGTGCTGCCCTTGCCCACGAGAACACTCCAAGCAGCTGCTGCACCCACCTTCACGATCAGGCTCCGGTGCTCCTCAGACTGACTGAAGTTGGTGCCCATTTCAAAGATGCTCATCATGCCTTCCTCACACAGGCTCATCCAGGTGTTATACTCTTCACGCTCCGGCAGTCTGTCCCAGAATGTCTTGAAGACCTCCCAGACTGTTTCCTGGCACACTGAAGGCACAAGAAAGGTCTGGTGTTAGTACAACAGGAGTGCTTCTGTGGCACAAGTGGCCAGGCTATTATTGTCCCAATGTTGTAAGCTTGTCAGCACATTAACACATAGAACACAGCAACCTGACATTGACGTGGAATTGTGGAAAGCATTGAAGTGGCTGAAATGAAGATGTGGTGGATCTTTTGCACTCATATTACCTCTCTCCTTGACTTTTTAAACTGAAATAATTTAAGAAAATTTAAGAAAAAAAAAGAAGAGAGCATGAGAAAACACTTGTCTCTTAATCATCAAGAATAACAGTATTTTCACTGAGTGAAACTGCCATTTGATCAATGAACCAAATTTTTAGAAAACCTAGAAAACCAAATACTATGGCAAATGTCCTAATAGGAAGTAGAGGTGGAGCTTAAGTTGTAAGAAAAATGGTGGCACTGATCAAAGTCTAGTAAGCTCAGTCGGTAACAATTCCTTCAGACTACCTTTACACAGAATTTAAAATACATTTCAGAAATTACAACTGCATTCATAATTCAAAAAACAAGGTAGGATGACGACAAAAGAATATGCTATGAAATAAGTCAAGCTTTACTGTACTATACATGTTCACTGAGAAAGAACTGGACAGCTCTGAACAGTCAGCCTGAGAATTAAGGTTTAATATCATATACAACATTGCCTACTTTAACCTCCCAATCCTGCACATGCTCTTTTTGCCAGTCAGATCTGTTAGTCACATGATGGTCAAGCAAGAACAACTCTGTGACCCAGGATAACTCAAAGAGAGAAAGATGTATAGGATTTTCCTTGTGTCCTGGAAAAGAGCAACATTAAAAAGCAATATCTTAAAATCATTCACACCAAATGCCATCCTGGAGGAGTAGCAGACAAACCTAGTTTTTGGCCTTAATCTGATTTCACTACTTGGACAGACAGTTCAGCAGAGAAATGCTTTGCATTCCAGGAAAGTCCTGAAATCATAAGCAAGCCCTTACAGGAGACTAAATCTATCTCCAAAAACCATTTTCTTCAATTAGCTTTAAAATTACCTCTGGGCTGCCAAACTCAGTACCTTGCTGCGGTTTTTTCTCAATACTTTGTTTTCCAAATTCCAAAGTTGTTTAAACATACATATGTAAAACTTAACACATAGATTACCTATGGAAACATTTTCATTCAACCAAGAGATGGACATTTTTCTTAAATGTAAAGGTTTTACAAATAACAGCCTTAAGGAACTGTTTCCTATGCAGGACCACCCTTAAAGCTGAGCTGACTCTGGCACACTGGATGGCACCATGCAGAAAAGGTTCTTTTTTTCACCCTGAATTTTAGTTTATCAGAGCAGTTGAGACCATTTCTCTGTTGCAGAACTCTACAGATACAAAGACATTTCTCATTTCCATGCCACACTCCCAGGTTTATGACATGGAGATTAGCATTGTAGCTCATCTAGTATGCATGACCAGAGAACAATAAAGTCCCCAAACTCTGCATTATTAACTGTCAGTAGTATATTACTGTTCTAGTGCCCCTCCAGCATCTAGGCAGTTAACTTTATCTGTAAAACACACTAATTTGGAAAGTAATGTCCATGTTTCCAATCAGTGTATGCATCCCTATTAAACAGAAGCCAATAGCCAAATTTACAAACATCCATGCACAATCTCACATCCTCCCCTCAAGTTACACTTGCAAACCTTTTGAGGCAGAGACCACGTTTCCATCTGACCTCTGCACAGACCTCAAGCCATAATCCTGCTCTGGGATTTCTGGTTCCTGCTGGAGTACTAATAAGCCTCCTGAAGCAGAATAACATCTGTAATATTCTCTCCACCATCCCACTCGTAAGAGCTAGGCACCCAGGAAAAGACTGAAGTCTAGTTTTAAATCCAGAAGCCTACACTAAGGAATATCACTTGCCCACATTTCTTTTGGTGCTACTTGTATCCTACATACCTTTCACTCCAGGTGCCACACTGTGGAACAACAATCCTGCAATGAGATTACTCCCTGTGGCTGGGATAAATCCTCAGCAGACTCTCAGCAACAACTGAAGCCACAGCAATAGCTTGCAAATACATTGCAGGGACACTGTCTCATCCTAAAGCTTTCAAATACCAACAGGCAAGGACTGGCTTTCCAGCTGCAAGTAACTGAAGATAATTTTCCTTAATGCTCTTAAACAAGTTTGAAATAAATGTGATGAGACAGTGTCTTGCCTGAATGCAAGCTGCTCCCATATAAACAGTTGTTCCAATCGGCTCCCAATAGATTAAGGATTTTCTGTGTGTCCTTTCATTTGGAATTGGACACCCCACTGAATTCCCGTTTGTGCCATCTGTGGGCTCCAAGCCCATTAATTAGACCTAAGATGTCAACACAGCCATGTATTCTGCAAAAGGAGGAAATGAGATGTGGCTAAGGAGTCACATTTTGTCCTCTCTAGCCTCTCCTATCTAGCTTTTTCCACTGAGGCGAGCAACAAGTTGGACAACAGAGTGCAAATTCCTTCTGTATTCTTTTCCATCTACACAAGTCCGAGTGTGAATTCTGACACACACAGAGGGATTAAAAACTCCAAGCAAACATCTACCACAATTGCCATTTGAACACTTCTGTTAGCCTTGTCCAGGAACCACATCAGCCTTGGTGAGCTGCTTGCCACCACAATCACGCTGCAACCTTGTTGACACACAGTCCATCTTGTCACCGTCTTGTTTATTACAACTGGCCAGTTTGTAAAGTTTTACAGGATAACAAATCCAGGCTGTAAGGGCTCAACACAAGAACCATCCTCACATGTGCTTACCTATGGGGTGCTCAAGAGTAAATTCATGGACTGGCTAAGTAAGACTGAAATAAAATTGTTCTCTTTCTTTCTCATAAATATTTTCATTGCTTTACAGTTAGAAGAGAGTTGCCATTTGAAGCACAGAAAGAGAACAACACGATTTATTCAGTGTGGCTCATATCACACACATGTAAAGAAAGAGACAAGCACAATTCTATCTTCCACATCTCCTTCAGAAATGTGAAAAAGGGAGCCAAATCTTACCTTGACCTGACACAGCCACCCAGGAAACTGAAAAGACACCACCCTCACAGTGCATTTAAGTTGGCTAATAAGTGTGATCAACCTTCTTTTAACTTGAAGGTAGAGCCCACCCTCTGATGAGTTTTCAGCTATCTGTAGGTGAGGGAGGTTTTTCAAAGCTTCTCAAATTCTTGAGAACTCCCATTAAAAAAACCATGCTTTTCATTAACTAGATTTTAAGCATTCTGGGACTGTAGACAAAAGTTGGAGGCACAAAACCAAAGTTAAACAGGACTTGACTGGAAGCTTCAGATAATAGCTATAATTTACTGTTTAAAATAATTCACTGTCTTTCCTTTCTGTCCTTCCAGAAACTTGCCAGTGTCTGTGTCAAATACATTACCTAGATATGCTGACAATAAATGAAGCAACTTTTGACCAAGATTTAAAATAGCAACACCATCAAACCTAAACAGAAAATGAAACAAAATGAGAGTCAAGGGGACCAAAAAGTTGACCATTGAGCTTGTCAACTAGAAATGCAACTCTGAGTTACAAATATAAAGCATTTAAAGGAGATAGAAAATGGGGGAAAAATCGGTGCCTGAGAGCTTATAATAAATTGCCAGGAGCCAAGTAGTTGAGAGTTATGATTGAAGCTACTGGGCAGGTTTTGCATTATGATCTTTCCAGGATTTAGTTTTCGAAGACTAGCTACAAAATTCTTAAAAACAGCAAAGCAGGCAGTCCTGCCAGCGTAAGGAAGCACTGCTGAGCAGACCCAGCAGCACTGCCGCCTGAAGAGCAGCTCAGCCCTCGGGCCATGCACAAAGAGCCTGGATCTCACACCAAACTTTCACTAGCCTGCTACAGGGGCACAGATATGTGGGACAGCATTAGCAACACCAGGCCCTGGAGGAGACAGGATTTGTGATGAGGCCTCTAATCCCTGGCAAACAATACTGATTAAAAGCATCATAAAATCGAGATCAATCTTTTAAGGCAGTGAGCTAAGAGTCTTGAAGCTACATGTGAGTGGGAAGGTAAGCTCTCCTGGAAAATTGTTTCCTTCATCCCATGGCTACAGGGATGAATAATAAATAACTTGTATTTGTAAGTTAGTTGACTTTCAGCTACCTGTTTTCCTCTGAAGAATTCAAATGTTAGAAAAAAAATGAAGGGTTATGAGAAGAGAAGCTCCCTGCTACAAGAGATGTGATCAGGTCCAGCTGACTACAGGAAAAGGAATAGTTATGCTGAAGACATGTAACTGACTGGCACAATAAACCAGAATTCAAACCGAGAATGCAAATCACACAGCTTGGCCTGCAGTTTGTCTCCAGAGTATATTTTGCATGTATATACTACATTTTTCATGTATTTCATCCTGAAACCCTCACAAGTTAGAAGTCACTTAACTCATCACTGAGACAATCATCTTCAATGTGAGAGAGGAGGTAGGAAAAATTAAAAGGTCAGCACATTTGGTCCATGCCCTTGTTCAAGCTTCTACTGAGCCAAGTATCACAGGCACTTGTGTTAACCTTTAAAGGCCAGGTTTCAAAGGCTGCTTCAGAAAGCCAGACATGTCATCAGACAATCCCAATGGGAACTGTCTATCAGCATATCTGCTTCAAAAGCAGAAAAGCCCAGCCCTGGGGAGCTTACCTACTTCAAATGAAGTGTCTGTGCTCAAGTAATTCTCAAAACTAATAGCCAGTATCCTGAAAAGTGTAAGATAATTGTGTTTCCATCCAAAAAAATCCTCATAGACAGACACAAGCTCTTTTCAGTCCTACTAATCTGCAGAAATTAATGAAAAAAAGTTTATTTGAAGCTTCCTTTCCCTTCCTTCCTTTTTGTTTTCAAAACCTCCAGCTACGATCTGTGATGTGATTAGATGACCTTTCTCTTGCTCTGAAATTCTCCAGTCTGGCTACCCCTTATGGGCCTGGGTAGAATACAGCATGCTTGTGGCTCAAGCTGTACCACTGGGCATGCATTTATCTCTCAAACAAGAGACAATTAGCCTATTACACTCAGTCTGTGCTCAGGGATTTCTGAGGTTAACAGAAGGGGCACCACATGACAGCACTGAGCACCCTGTAGGGGATAGGGTGGCTTTCTGGCCATTTGTGTAAGTGGGCAGTGCTGGAGCTTAATCCCAATTAAATCTCATTAGTGCTTCTTAAGAGTTGAATCGTCTGTGGTGGCTAGGAGCACTGAATCAGGCTGAATATTCTATTTTGAGGCAACGTGAGACCAACTTCTCTAACACCTCTCTAACAATTTCTGCACAACTGAACAGCTGAATTGCAGAGGGGTTTGATAAAGACTACAGTCACAGGGACAGACACCTCCTAAGAGGTCATTGCTGCAAAGGCTTTATTAGCATTTGTTAAACAAATTAATACACACATGCAGAGAAATCACTCATCTATCGCTGGAATGTTTCTCTGTGTGGCCCGTAACACAGCAACCCTTAAAGGGTATATAAAACAAACAAGGGGTTTAAATTGAGAAAATACTTTAATGCAAATTAGCTAATTCACATGAAAGATTTTTGATCTGAACACTGACATGCTAAACTCTAGCACATAAATTATTCTCCGAATAATATTTCAGTAAAAACTAACAAATGTCCTCCATGGAAAAAGTCAAGTTTCTTAGAAGCATATGCTGGTATCTAAAAATTCAAATGTAGAGGGAGACAGACCTTCTACAAATAAACTTCAGAAATGTATTGCTGAGTATGAGATATATGTAATATGTGCCAGGGATGTGGGGGAAACAGGGGAAAAAGGTCTCACTCAGACAGGCTCTTTATTTAATGTATGCTTTTTAGCCAGGTACTTTTCATAACTTTTGGCTCTTTGCTTTCATCATTATTAGCAAGATTGGAACAACTTGTAACATTATAATTTCAGTATCAAATTGAAACTTTACTCTTGACTATGTTCATGTGCAGAAAATAACACCATTATTTCTAATACTTCAGTAAACAGATTTGAAGGGACCAAAGAAATGGGGAAATGAGCAGGCATCGTGCTATGCCCAATCTAGGGATTACATTCATGCATAGAATTTGATTCCTGAGAAATGGGAATTCCTTTCAAAGTTCAAAAATGTCCATGTGTCTCATCAGCTACAGCCCACTGCAGTATCATCTATTTCCTTGTTTGGTCAGTACCTTTAAAAGCTGTCCTTAGATGTTCGGCTTTATCTGAAGCTCTGGCTGACAAGAACAGTTCTGGCAGGGAGACTATCTGATCTACTCATGCGAAAAGAAGATCAGTGCTCACAAAAAAAAAAAAAACAAAACAAAGCACTCACAACATACACTGAATAGTTTAAGACAGAAGGCCACAGTAGGAAAAAATTGTAAAGGGAATTTAGGAAAAGTAGCCACCAGAGTAATTACATCTCAGAGGTGGCAAAGAAGCATATTACCCTGAGCCATGGTGACAAAATCCAGCAGCCCAGTTAAGAGGCATGAGATAGCATGGCTTGTACTGCTTACCTATCTTGTAATCCTTATTTTTTTCCTGTTTTATATGCTAATTCAACTTTTAAGTCTACTACAATCCTCTACCAACAATTTGCACAACAGAGAATGGATAGATTCATTGAATTGTGCACCTAAGGTGACTGGTCACAAAAGACTTAGTCTGTGTGGGCATGGCTGTTTTTCCTGTAATAAATTTTATTTATCTATGGATCAGGCTACCATTTTGCTGTCAGCAGTAAAGAACATCATACCAGACACTAACATGTACAGCACACTCACTCTCTGAAATCCCTCTATTAGATTTCCACCTTTTTTTTGTAGAATCTCCAGCTGCCCATTGGACACACTTTGGGTCTATCACAGCAGTCTAGCAATGAACCACCATTACATTTACAAGACTCTTCCATCAGCAACCATAATGTTACACCATTTAAAAGAACATCAATTAAAAACATTCTAAGACCCAGCCCATAGGCCTACAGCACCCAGTCTGTAAACATCTATGACTGATTTCCATCCCACATTCCAAAAAATGAAATAGAAAGCCAACAGTAGCAACCTCCATACACAGCTACAAGAGATACAGAGGCAGGGCAGTACAGAGACAATCATAATCCAGGATTCATCTCAAACGAGTGAAAATAGCATCATCTGCTACTGCAAAACTCTGTTCTGGTTGTAGGAATAAAGCAGCACTTCCGAAATTTGTCTTCTAGACTGCAGGTGTAGAAAAACAAGTACAACCTTGTGTAGAAAAACAAGTACACTGCTCCAGACTGGTGCTTGTGAATATCACAAGGATAAAACAACCACCAATAATTATACCATTAATTAGACCTTCATATGTTGAAGAGTGATACTGCTGTTCTAGAAAACACAGATTTATTTCCAGATCCCTGTATTTTGTTGTACTTCCATTTTTTAATGGTTTATTATGTATTTATCATATTCTTTATCTTGTATCTTTTTAAATCTCAAAAAAATCCACATATTGTAGTCAAAAGAAAAAAAGCTGTACACTGTTAAGCCTACAGCGATATGACAGAAGCACTTCCTTAAACCCTATGACAGGAATGTTCATCTGTCAGTCTCTGACACTTAGAGAGGCTTTTGCCAGGTAGCAAAAGTAAATAAAGCTATAGGAGCTACAGACAGACAATTATATTCCCACCTGTTTCCTTCTAGGATAGATACAGATGGAATGAACAATCTGGATAATCAGCACATGCAAACCTTTTCTAATTTTCTAACAAGTTCTTACATCACAATAGCAATCAACCTTTCCTTCCAATGTAGTGGCATAGTATTGCTGGCAGTACCGCAAAACCAAGGAAAGAATAGATTGTATTAGAATCATCCTTTCCAGAGAAAGTATATATCGATATTGAAGTCTTTTCTTACTTCAACATATACAGAATAAAAAGAAAAAAAAAGATTCTAAAAATACATCACGAGATTGGAAAAGTCAGCAGATTCTGTGTACATTTATATTTATTCCCTTCTGGGGTCAGTTGTTTTCCTAGCCAGTCATAGTACCTGGTCTTTGACTGTTAAACAGTGACCACACTTCTTCCTAGGATTATCTTGTTGACAGTGGACTGTGGCTATCTGGATGGCTACTAAAAACGTTGCATACAATTCAGTAACACTGAATACAGACACCAGGTGCCCACCAAACCTGCTTTATCACTCCACTCTTCAGCTGGACAAAGGAGAGAAAATGTAACAAAAGGCTCATGGGTTGAGGTAAGGACAGCAAGTGATCACTAACCAGATTCTGTCAAGACAAACTCAATTTGGGGATATTCCTTGAATTTTTTAGCAATCAAATCTGAGCAGTACAACGAGAAATGAAACCAAATCATGAAACACCTTCCCCTCACCCCTCCCTTCTTCCCAGGCTTAACTTGACTCCTGGTTTTGTCTAACTCCTCACCTGCAGTGGTGCAGAGGGATGGAGGAGTGGGGCTGCGGTCAGTTCATCACCACAGTGTCTGCCACTACTCCCCTCTCAGGGGGAGGACTCCTCACACTCTTCTCCTGCTCCAGTGAGAGGCCTCTCCCATGGGAAATAGTTCTTTGCTAACTTCTCCAATACAAGTCCTTTCCACAGTTCTTCACAGGCTGCTCCAGCATGGGTTCCTTCCATGGGGTGCAAATCCTTCAGGAACAGACTCCCATGGGGTCAGAGGTCCTGCCAAAAGCCTGCTCCAGTATGGGCTTCCCATGGGGTCCCAGCCTCCTATGGGCATCCACCTGCTCTGGCATGGGGTCCTGCATGGGCTGCAGATGGATCTCTGCACTTCCATTGACCACCATGGTCTGCAGCACAGGCTGGGGAACCTCTGCTCTGACACCTGCAGCACCTCCTCCTGCCCCCACTTTGGTGTCTGCAAAGCTGTTTCTCCCTTATATTTTCACTCTTCTCTTTCAACTGCAATTGCTGCTGTGCAACTTTTTCCTTCTCAAATACGTTACCCAGAGGTGCTACCACTGTTTCTGATGGGATTGGCCTTCACCAGCAGAGCCGGTTGTGCTTGGCTCTGTTGATACAGGGGAAGCTTCTGGCAGCTTCTCAGAGAAGCCACCCTTGTAGCCCCCTGCTACCAAAATTTTGCCACACAAACCCAATACACAGCACATGAACTCTCATGACCTCAGGTGCCTACTCAGGACATCATTAGACACCACCCAACACTCCTGGAGCAGCAGTTGCTGCTAACAGAATGAAGATGACAAGCTGCTTGAACCAGACCTTGTGTGACTTGCTGCTAATTAGTCACCTCTACTATTTTCAGAAGTAGAAAATAGTAGAGGTGACTAATTAGCAGCGAAAGTTTTTTCAAAACTTTTTCCAAAAGTTTCAACTTAAAAGCACTAATGGTAATCACAGCCTCTCTTCTCAAGAAAACCTTGTGGATGGTGAAAGCTGTTAAATACAGTAAGGAAAGAGATGGACTAGGTGGACTTTTGGTTCAGCCTAGGGTTATTAAGACCTAAACATACTTTTGCAACCTAATTTACAGATTTCTTTCTTCTTTATTATCACTCACACCTTTGCTTAGTTGGTATTGCCCTAATGTACCCCTACACAGATAACTGAGGGGTGACTGCAGTTAAAGCCCATTATATGTATGGATTCATTTGGAACAAACAAAGAACGGTTGAGTTCTCTTGGGTAGAAATAAGAAACTGGCAAGGCCTGTCAAATGATCACCATCATCATCAGTGTCAACATCCCTTGCAAGCTGGGCACAATTCATATTTGAATGAGGCTGTAAAACCCCATATGATTCCACTTTGGTCTCTAAATGCATTGTTTATGTTTACTTTTATGCAAACACTAAGCAACTCCTGGTTGTCAGTGTTTTTCACTTGTCTGAGTAAATAACCTGTCACCAGTGAGAGTTTCTCTATAGGCAACCAAATCTCATCAAACATGGGTCTCTGAGCACCCTTCCTTCTCCTCTGACAGCAGCTCTGTCATTTTGCCAGTTTTGTACAGACACATTGTTTGTTTGAATGCTACAACACAAAGAGGAGAAAGTGCTGCATGATGATGCCCCATTCCAATGTAGCCAGACAGAAGGGTTTGAAATACATCATGTTACTGTAATATTTCATCAAGTGAAAGAAGATGTTAGTGGGAATATTGCAGCTCTTCAGAGAATCTGCCACACCAACTTCCACATCTTTAAAGAAAGGCTGCTTATCTATTATACTACAGCCTGACACACAGAGATTGTACACTTCGTACAACCAGCCATAGCCAAATTCACATGGCTGAAGTGCCAACGTCTCAGACTTGTCTTTTCTGACTGGTCCCTCAATGAATTCTGCTGGCACTTTAAGAACACTAAATAAACCAAACAAACGCTGTTATTTAGCTACTCTGTACATAGCACCTACTTTTCTTAGCATTCAAATTGTTCTGAGAAAGGATTATTTTAGTAAACAATGTGGTTTCAGGGAGCAAGAGTTCTTATGATATATGAGTGTAGAGAGATAGTGGTGGGGCTTTAGCCCAGAACAGCTCTCATAAGCAAGATTATCACAGAAAAGTAATTTTTACTAGTAATAACATATTTACTATGGCCTGATATTTATTATGTTTAAAAGCTTAAACTATTTTTTAATACGTGAATGTTCTTTATCAATTACCCATGAGATGTACTTACCTCTGAGCCTGAAATACTTCAGATGGTTGGCAATAGCCTGCTCAACAGATTCATCAGGGCAGATCTTAACTCCACTGGGAAACAGAATGGACCGCTTCCTTCGTAACTGCAAATGCCTGTGGAACTGCTCAGCATCCATGATGCCATTAGGCTTTTTCAACCCAGGAGGCAGAGAAGGGTTTGCCAACTGCCAGTCACTAGGCTGAGGGGCTGGTGAAACATCTTTAGCCTGTCCTCCTCCTGCAGCTGAATAAGCTTCTGCTGTGAAATTAAAACCACACAAATTTCTCAGATGAGATAATGATGCAATCATTAGTATCTTCATGCCACTTCTGTGGTCTTTGAAGGACATTGCTGTGCTTTTTCTGTTAACAGAACCTGTCTCTGACTGTGATGTTATAAACAACCTTAAGTTCTTTACAATATCCCATCAAATGGTAACATAGCATAAGGCTCTAACCCTTTGAATTCTAACACCTTGTGTTTAACTTCCCATCTGCCATTAGGCTTAAGTCAATGGAACTATATTTGTGAACAAACATGTATTTGGAAGCTTTCAGGGCTTTTAAGAAGTAAAATAAATAACTGAGAAATAATCCTACTCCATACTTTCTTTCCACAAGAGATTTGTATACCTTGCAAAAAGAAAGCTGCTTGAATTTACAGTTAACCTTCCATCACTGACACAGGTCTCTACTCTACTAGAGCAGGGGGGAAAAAGAGGAATAAAAGGGCTCATCAGCTTTATGTTGGGGATTTTTTGGTGGGAGTTTTTGTGTTTTTTGTTTTTAATTCCCTCTTATATTAGTTGTTTTACATCATTCCAGAGGAAACTTGAAGAAACAGCTGAGGTAAGAACATGTATATTGAGATTTAGTCTGACAGTCTAATTTTCTATCCCTTAAAGTCAGCTGATCTGAAATTATTTAACTCAACTTCTTTCACTTTTTCCCTAGAAAACATGCCTGAAAAACAATCACAACCAATCATTTATTGACAAAAGAATAGTAAGAAGCCTATGGCATTTGTCATCCAATAGATTATGAGTTTATTCTGCAACTTCACGGGCAGTAGACCTTTGACTTTTATGACTGGAAGATAAAAGGCATGGTTATTTTGATAGTATATTAATAATCAGGTCTGTTGCAGAAGATCACCAGATGGTATAGCAGATGCAGAAAGAACATCAAAAAAGGTCTCTAAGGCAAACCCCCAATCTTTACCAAACGGATGCATGTTCAGTACCGTTATGCATTTTTAAGATTTAATACAAAATTAATGAAGGAAAAAAATGGTGAAAAAACTACCAGTATTTAACATCTCAAAGTTGGAAAAAATTGCCTCCTATAGCTACTCCTACACTCAAGACAAATGTGCAGTTATACCACCTGGAAATCAGTCTAAGTATTCCATATTTACACTGCTATCACAGCACAGATTTGACCAAACATTTCTCTGAATTAGCCCCATTTGTTACAATTAAATCAGAGCAGTATTTCTAACTCTATACACTGCCACAGCTAAATTTGTAAACAAGAACATAAGAATGCTGTCTGCATTACCTGCAACTATTTGAAGATCTGTGTTAATCATTCCCAGAAGGCAAAGAAAGATTTTCCACATGAAGCCAAACATGCTTATTTGTGTAATAAAAAAAAATTTTAAAAAAAAGCAAAAATTCCCAATTCCTTTTAGCAAAAGAGCTGTTGTCTTTTCTGTAGCCTTGTATCAACAAAGAGCATTGCACTTCTTGAAAATGTCTTGACGTCACATATCATTATCTTTGGAGAAAGCATTAGGTAAAAAAAGTCAACCAATACATCCTGGCTCTGTTCTTTTCAAAGACAGTATTCTGCTTTAGTGAAGAAACAAGAAAAGGTGATCGAAGTAGACTCCTTGGAGCTAGCAGATGGACTGACACAATTTTTTAATTTTAATCTGGCCAGCTAAGCTCTTTACCAGGGCTTGTCATACCATTAACAGACAGTCCAAACAAGGACAGCACCTTTCACATTTAATTAACCACACTTTTTCATTGGCCTTTCAATTTCTGCTCTTTTTAAAAATCCCGCTGGCCACAAAACATCAGGAGGAGCACACCAATCTCCAGTAGAAAGTCTTGTGTGTTTTGTCTTCTGCTTGCACAAATATAAACACCTATATAAATGTATGACTCCCTTACCACCATTGTATATGTAAACACTAAAGCAGCCTCTCTGTGGGACTGTTTCTTCTGGTTACAGTGCTGCTGTTAAGTCAGTGCTAAAGGAGAAAGTCTCGTGCTGTTACACCACTATCCCCTGCATCCCAAAAGCTGTACTTCCTCCAAATATAAAGCCAGGGCAAGTCATGATTCTTTCATCTCTCTTCAGGTATTACCTGACACGAGCAGCAGCAGGAAGTTAGTGCAGACACCTGAAGAGATGATCAGCTAAGGAAACGGCAGAAAGGACAGAGCACAGGAAAGCAGCAGCACTCTCAGTTCCGGTCCAGGGTCAGCTCACTGTGGAAACGTGTATGGAAGCTGCCCTGCAATGGCAGACTGCATTCAGACCACTGGGAAATCTCCTTCAGGCCTGTCTTCTGCATGGTGTTCCCGGTTACTGTGTTCAGATCAATCTGAACAAACTGCTGGTTTGGCTGCAGTGACTATTCTTGGTAGTGGTTTTGTATAAGCATTTCAAAGCTGGATTCCCAGGTGTCTGCCTGCAAAGCTTTTACACAGAGCTCCTTAGGCAGTGCAGTGCTCACTTCCCTCTTCTAGCTGCTCTACTGAACTGCCACCAATTCACTTATCAGGAATTATCAGCAGTATTATACATACAACACTCACAGGAATCAAATAAAATGACATTTGTTTTTATGCTCTGTCTTTGAGTTTGTTAGAGTCTGTTAGACTCTAGCTGATATATTTCAAAACAGCAACTTTTTTTTTTTTTGGTTCTCCCCTCTCTGCCCCAAAATTATTAAATTACACTTAAAACTTAACCACTGAGCTGCTTCAACAGCCCCAGTTTTCTTAGAATCAGGCATTTTGGATCTATCAAACCACCACTGCAGACCTAGTCTGGCTCTGCCAAGCTAACCATGATGCTGGCAGCACTATGCTGGAGCTACACATGGAACAGCACAGAGACAACACTGCACTGGTGCCCAGAAACTGTTTCAAAGTCCCATTCAGCAACTTCTGAGGCTTGGGTATCTTTACTATGACGCTGGATTCAACACAGACCAGCTTTATTTTTTAATCCTCTGCAGAAACTCATGCTTTCAATGTCACGTTTTTGCTTGCATTATCCTGCAAAAATGCAACTGGATCAAGGTTAGAAACACTACACACACTTATAAAGGCAAAAGCCATCTTACCTCCAGAACACATGACAACTAATCCCTTTACAGACAATTTACAGAATACACATACTCCAGTAGAAGTATGAAACCCAGTTAAAAGTTTTCCTGGGGAGTTTTTTAGATTTACAGAATTGTTGTTTCTTTCATCAACAAAGTACTCAAAGGCACTCAGAATGTGAAGAGTATAAAAACCACCTCTGTCAAAATTTGTTTTCTATGGTCTGGTTATGTCAGCTTCTGTGAGATAAAATATTTTAGAAGTGTAAATTCAGTTGTCTTAATATTAGTTTGCTATCGATTTTATATTCAAGTGATTTCAGCACCGAAATGTAGACTTGCAACAGCTGAAAATCTCCACGTTTATTATGGCAAAAGGCACATCTAAAAGCACAATCATTTAAAGTTTCTTAAAATAGCAAAACAACTCTTGCAAGAGATTTCCAAAATAATTGTAGAAAATTAACTCCTTCCTTGATTTGAAAAGCCTTTACAGTAACACTTTGTATCAGAAAATGTGTAATTCTTCATTTTCAGCAAGTTGTATCTGTTCAAAAGTATTCACGAAAAGCATTCTTGCTGAATGAGAAAAAAAGGGAAGCATAATTCTAGTGACACAACACACCAAGGTCACCCCAGCACCTCCAAAAATAAAGACAGTTTTCTGACAGTGCATTTCTGAGAAGAAACACGTATTTTCATATAGCAAATAGGATTAGCTGAATTAGAGTTCTCTATAGAGCAATGCTCACTGATATACTGCTACAGCACACATGCCATTCTAAATAATGTCCCTGTTTTTCAAAAACAATTTATTAAAAAAGCTGAATCCACCTGTAACTAAAAAAAAATGTCAAAGAATTACTTTAATGAAAATACCTCTAATAAAGAGCCAGACCATGGCAGATACCTACTTTCTCCAAGCTCACAAGGTTTACTATCCAGAATCTAAATTGTCTCCCATGACTGGACAAAAAAGATGACTTTATGGCATTTGACAGGATTCACCAACAAAATTCCCAATCAGTTCAGCAGAGACAATTAGGTTAGACAAAACCTTTTCACTTGTTCAGTTTCTGTGGTTGCTGTGGCCAAGCATTCATCGTTGTCACTTTCTGCTTGTGCTCCTGGAGAGTTTTCTGGTGAACACCTCCCAAGAATAAACAAGTTCTGAGGCTGTTTAAACTTCCAGCTGATGAAATTCAGCCCACCATAGCCTGTTCTACTGCCACCTCTTTCATCATACAGTATTGTAAAGTATTTTGGGCAGAAAAATTAGGAAGTGAGGTCAACCAAATTAATCTCACACTTATCAATGCTGTCCATGTAATGTAAACCTATTCCCAGCATTCCTCCTTTTCTGAACTGCTGACCAGAAATCTTTTACCTTGTTCAACAGTCAAAGATGATCCCAGTGTCTGTGCTTCTCTTTGAACTTCAGTTTGGTTGGGCAGAATTATTACTGTTAGTCTTGGTTTTATTCAACACATTTTCCATTCTGAGACTTTTCAGGTCTCATGCTACAATTCCTGCTTTTCCATCTGGAAAACAGTTGTCTTGTTTTTGCTTGTTTGGATTTCTTTTTTTGTGGTGTGTGGGGATGGGTGCCAGAAGCAATATTCTGCTTCTCTGTCCTAACCAAGATAAAAATATTATTGCTGTGGCTCTCAAGTTTTTATTATTTTCTAAGGTGTAGTACTTCCTGAGCACTACAAGCTTATCTCAGGATCAAGTTCCAGGAGGCGAGTACCCCAAAAAGCCCAGATGAACTGCAATTAATCCATGCCTGCAATTCCATTGCTAAAACACAGCAGTTCCCTTATATTTAAAAAATGAACAAAACCCCCAAAAAACATACTTGCAGATTCACTTCTCCAGTTCTTAATGAAAACTAAGTATCTATTTTTGTATTTTTCTTGGCAGGTTTACTTCCTACAAGTTACTTCTACCTTGCTTCTTGTGTTGTGCAGTACCTTAAACAGCTCTCCATGACTCAGATGTCTTCATGGAAGCTATTTCCTGGTCCCACAGACAGAATGCAGCAGTTCCTTTTAAAGAAACTAATGGGTACATTCCGGTGCAACTGATTGCCTTGAAACAAAAATTACACAGCTTAGGGTAAAGAGCCTTACAGAGACTGGTTTGTTTTTAAATACCCTGTCACTCCACTGTTTCGGTTAAACAGGGCTTAATGCAGGAAATGGAAATGCAAGAGATGTGCAAAAAGGTCCCTGAGTCAGTCTGGTTAAGAAGTTAACTTTGGAGAGTTCCAGCAAGTAAAAAGCATGAAGATACCTGGAATGTAGCTTCTTCC
This sequence comes from Leptocoma aspasia, assembly GCA_013399835.1. Taxonomy (NCBI): domain Eukaryota; kingdom Metazoa; phylum Chordata; class Aves; order Passeriformes; family Nectariniidae; genus Leptocoma; species Leptocoma aspasia. The sequence continues at coordinate 1,592,498 of VXAX01001527.1, read as the reverse complement.
ACAGACACTTCCTAGCATTTACCACATACCTGGTAAATGTAAATGTCTGGAAATGGGGTGGGTTGTGGCTGATGGTTCCATAATCACTGGGTGAGATATTTGGGTTAATAACACACATACGGTGTATATACCTTAAAAGCAGTCAGATGGCCTATGTTACACTGAACTTGTGGGTTATTTGTAGCAGCTGGGAAAAGAACGGTAACAACCACAGTCAGCAACTTCTGGAGATAATTTTAATATCAAATGCATTGCAATTCTCATAGCACATATGTAAGAAATCTAAAAAGGCAATCCTTTTGTGTTATAAAATCGATTTAGAAAATTGCATACATTATTTTGCTTTTAAATATCTATAAACAAGTCAATCTAAAAAAACCCAATTCTTCGGTGATAAAACAAAACTTTACCATAAGAAAAAGCCCAAACTGTTTTTCATAAGGGAACACTGAAAATACTATTCAGTTAAGAACAAGGTGTTGAGAAAGGGAACATATTTCTGCATTTTATCTTTTCTTTTACAATAAATACACAGATTATTCTTGTAAATAGTGCTGGTGTGGTGATTGAGGTGCTGAAAGACAACTCTGGGATGAGAGGGAAAGATGTTGTGAGGCAGGGGAAGAAGGGGTAGTGCCAAGCTACAGAATTAAACTAGAAACAAAGACAAAAAACATACAGCCATTGCACAAGGCTGCTCACAGCTATACTGAAGGTAACTGTGCTCAGCAAATTGTTTTAAAATTGTCTCTCTCCCACAGAAAGAATGCTTCCCGGTTTGAGAAACAAATAAGGGGGCGTGGAGGGGTGTTGGATGACTCTACAGAACCTGAAATAATAACTGGATTTTCCAAAAGCCAGGTTTCAGAGTTGTCTTGAGGGAAGGAGCCCTGAGAATTCTGCAATGACATAAAAATGCTTGCATCTTTGGGTTGCCCTCAATTTTTAACTCCCTATTGTACTTCCAGCTTTAAGAGCTCTGGTTTTGTAGACTATTTTACGACACAGGTGGTTTTGGTGGTTATCTGACACACAGTCCTTCTGAAAGCTGAGAAGACACAAGTAAAGTTACAGTGGGGAACAGGAGAAAACATCCTTTTAGAACAGTCACTTATCGTGAAGTGAGTACAGAAAAAAGTGCACACATCAAAATGTAATCACTGTTCAAGGAAAAGCTACATAAATACAAATTAAGACGATGAACTTGTGCTAGTTTATCAATTCAAGTCTGAGTTCAAACTCTCAATATTTAATCATCTTTACTCAATTCTCCTAAGCAAGGTACAAATCCTGTTTGTCTTATACGTAAATCACATATCTTAATGACCTTATTTTTCAGCAAAACAACTCAGACTTTTGAGGTTGTTAAGTCACAGCCTGCTTGCCTTGCTAATGCCGGTGATACCTTAAGATTTGTAGGAATTATTCCCCAAAATCAGATGAACAGCATTAAAAATCTACTGCCTGCACATACGGTATTGGTATGTACTTTGAGAGCAAGTTTGCTTCTAAAATCTAATCAGAAAAAACAAAACTTAAAAGAAAATACACTCCCAATTTTGAAGTATTTCAACAGTCACTCTCAAACAAATGTCTTCCACTTTTAGAAACACGCTTTTATGAAAATGCTAGGAAGGGGAAAAATAGTAATAAAAAAAATCATCAAAACTCATCAGCCTCAAATCTTGGCAGAACTTTCTGACACATGCAGATTACTTCTGGATATAATCAGAAACAAAACAAAAGATATATCTCTAAAGAGAGTCAATATTAAATCCTTGAAGTAAAACAATACATAGTATTCATTCTATCTGTATCAGCTGCAAATCAAGAGACATAATACAGGATCTAGATCCTGTCTTCAGGCCTGACTCCTACATGATCATCCATGTTTATATAGCATTATAAAGAACAGGCACCAAAAAACAGAAGTATTTTTACATCCTTGAAGCATGTACCTGTAAGCAGCTTTCATATTCCAAGAATCAACTAGCAACCCATATGGATTAGCTTTAACTTACATATTTACATTATCTACAACCTTCTCCTTTCCCCCTTCCAGCATCGTAAGACCACACACCACCAGTGAAAAAAAAAACCTTTAAATAAATACATGCTGAACAAAAGTACTGCTTGTGCCTTTTTTTTTTCTTCCCTGCAAGGCAGGGAGAGACCAAACACCACTAAGCAGAGTTCCAGTTATTTTATACAGCAATGTCCTTTGCCAGGACTGCCTTATTAGATTTATTAGCTGCTGCTGCCACTCTGCTGTTGAAAGTGCAGTTGCAAGATCAGGTCTCGAATTTCTTCTCTTTTGTTTCTGATCAGCTGACGAGGGAACCAGTTCTCCAGATGCAGTGGTTGTTCAAAACTAACTATGGGATTCTGGTAAGAGAAAAAGGAATATTTATGGAATTAACTTCCTAACACAACCTTCAGAAAGAATTTCAAACCCTTCCACTGCTGCTGAGATCAAGGAGGCACAAACAAGCTTCCATACAAGACTGACAGTCAAAGTCAAATTGCAGTTCTTTCATCACAATCACATATATATGTGCCCTTACCAAAAGCTACTCATGGTAAACATCAAACAGGTTATCATCACTTCTCTTAAAGATACATCAGTATTAACACATATTAAAGGCAGATCTCATGTATTTCAACAAAGTAGCCATACTTTTGATATCTAACAAGGGACAGATGCATTTTAGTCAAAAAACACATAATTACAATCACATTATAGCAAAGACTCAAGCATACTGTTAAACATGCAGAGATTTTGTTGTCTCAAGCATTTGTTTTTGCTGTCATGAGCAGGTCTTCTGATAGAAGACAACAAAAAGTAAGAATACTGACAACAGTTTTAGCAGGACATGAGAAGGGGAGAATTTGGAACAGAAGAGGATAGCAAAATGACATAGCTGAGAGGTGCTGAGTTAAGACCACAATATCACATATGATTTGCCAAAACCAATTTTTTTTCCCTCTTTCCCTCTTCACTCTTTTGCCATGCTTGTATTTCACCTTCTCCTTCCTTTGAATGAAGTAATATATGATAAACTGAAGCAGTAAAGTAAAGAACACATCATGATTTGCAGCCTTATGAGTCCTGGCATGTTTAGGACAAGCTACAACCACCTTGTCCCAAGCCTTGCTTGTTCAAGAAGAACAAATCCCCCTTGTTAGAGAATGGGCAGTTCAAAAGCTTTCCACCTACACAAAAGCTCAACCCATCTATTAGAGAATCACAGAATGGCTGGGGACTGAAGGAACTTCTAGAGTTTTGTATCCCCAACCAGACCTTCCTGACTTCCAGCAGAGCACCTCTCCTCATTGGTCACCCAGGTCAGGAACTCTCCAGGAAGCTGTCAGGTTAAAGTCACCCCAAGGGTCCTGGGTCTGTAAATGTCAGGCTGCTTTTACCTGTCCAAAGGGGCCTCGTGCACTTGTTCTTCTTGATCAGGTGGCCGACAGCAGATGCCCACTGCTACATCACCCACGGTACTCTGCTCTTTAGTCACTCCCAGAACCTCTCAGATGGCTCCTCACCCAGCCCTAGGCACAGATCCATGCATTCCAGCTGACCCACATGAAGGACAACTCTACCTCCTTGTGTTCCGTGCCCGTGCTTTCCAAAGAGCCCATATCCGTCCATAGCACTCCTGCTGGATACAGGATGTATCCAACAACATCCCCGTGACCTGGACAAGATCACAGCCTGCAACTGCACACAGAGCTCCAATGCACCCACCTTCCCCCAAGGGGTGTACCCATGCACAGGTGCTTTGGAATGGCAATCTGTTCTCCTACAGCAGAAAAGCCTGTCCACTGCCCAAGGCCTCATGCAAGGCTTCGCATGCACAGGAGTCTCAGGGAATGCGAACCACACACATCAAGTGTCAAACAAGGAAAGCCATTCAAAGGACAGAGCAAAGGGCAGTGTGCTGATCAGGGGGAGGAAAACTTGGGGACATCCTAGAAGACAGTGCCTGAAGCCCAGGATCTGCAAATATTTAAAGGTATGTGCTGGAAAAGAAAAAGAGGCTTCCTTAGCTCTACACATTCCCTTTTAAAAATTTCCCCTCTCCCCTCTCTCTACAGAAGCTGCTGCCTGCAGACCTACTCAAAGACCAATGCACAAGCTGACAAAGTTTTAGATACTGCAAGAAGGGATGCAAAGATACTTTTGTAACATCTGTAGGGCAGCAGTGCATATAGTCATAGGCTCCAAATACACGCAAGTAGTCAGGGATATTGCATGTGTCAATATAAAAGCAACATTAAACTACAAGGTCAGAAACATTTGAGGATAGACTGGTATGAGACACCAGACAGAAAGACCCCTGCCATTACTTAAGAATAGCTTTCATCTCCTCTTTCTCAAATGGCTTTGACACTTTTGACACTTTACAGCTTTTTTGTGTCCGGCTATTTTGCTCAGAAAATGGGTTTTTGCGGTTTAAGATAATGTGGGGGAAAGGGGAAGGTAGTTTGCATTTGTACCTGGAAGAAGCTCTCCACATACTGCAGCAAATAGACCCCACAATCACTGCTGTTATCTTGTTTAGGCACTCTGGGACATAGGTCAATCATTGTTGATTTACTGAATTCCCGATGTGTTTTTCGTTTAGCTTCCCATTCCACTTCAAGGTACCTACAAAAGAAAGTAAACAGCTGAAATACTTGAGAAATAACTCCCAAGCTCAATACCTTTTGGGACACTACTCAACCTTGTTACAAAGCTGGCCAAAAGAGCTAAAATAGCTTTAGCTAAATTACTTCACAGAATTTGCCAAAGACATTCATATACTATTTCCACTATCCAAAATTCTACTGCACTCAGAGGCATTTCTACCACAGAATAGGCAATATACAAAACAAATATGCATGATGGCATTTAAAATCAGCTACTTGTGCAGAGTTTCTACAAGCTATTAGGATACCAGGACATTTTTATACCTTAACTAAAGGAATAATTTTCTTGGCTATCACACGTTTTTCCCAGGTTCATCCTAAGAGGCCAGCAGTGCCTTCTCAGCCTAAGCAAACCATTAAAGCCCCCTTAAACCTCATCTTACAAAGACCTTCAGTAACAATTGCACCAATATGCCCCTTGCAATCTAATAGTGCACAAGGTATTTAAAGGCTTGATGAAAACCTCAGGAAACCTCTTCTATAGTAATTAGGATTTATTTGTTATCAGGCTTTTCTATTGTTCTCATGCTTCAGTAGGAACTCACTGACTCCACAATTAGGGCTGGCTGCTGATTTTAGAGATGGGATGGAAAACCTAAGGGTCTGCTTTTCAAAGGCAATAGCTACCTATATTTTTCTCCTGGCTTTAGCTAGACTTAAAAGGTCTCAGGGCTTCTGAAAATCAAGCATAAGGTCTGACTTAAGAGAATAAATATATGCATTAAGTCAGACATGGTGTTTGATTTCTCAAAGCCCCAGGTCCCTGCAGTCCTGACAATAAAAATACATATAGAACACTTAAAACAGCTTTTGGAGAAAATGGCAACAGTGAAAAGGCACCAAATATGAAAAAATTCAAAGATGAGGACATTTCAGTGAAGCACACTTCCTAGAAAATGCAAGAACCTATGACTATAGACTTTCTAATTCATTTGTTGGAGCCTGACCACTGCCCAAAACACAACAAAATTCAACTCAGGGAAAAGATGTCATAGAATCCCTGAATTCCTTAAAATTCTGCTTCCAGGGTGTAAGCGGAAATTGAAGGAATAAGAGGTTTGCTTCCCAAACTCCCCTTATCTCACAACTCCAAAGGTCTCCACTTGTTTTCTGACTTTTTGTGACATCTCTCCAAACTCCAAGAAACCACACTCTAGACTTTCAGGAGTCGCTCAAAGAATAGTGCACTGATATAATACATCCCAGAGAGATTTTATCAATAAATAAATAAATAGAAGTTGCTGTTTTGTTCTTCCTCCCAAGACACATGGCAGGGAGTCCTCTCTAGGGAAAAGATGGTTTCACAAAAATTTCTAAATCTCATCAAAACTTTACATAGCATTTTGAAGAATTTACTTTTGCAAGAAGGTGGTACTATTTAGTTTACAGATTTTTGTACCTTTCAGTGAAAGGAATAGCATAGAGAACAGAAAGAACAATTCCATTTAGCTTCAGGTATTTAACAACTTTTTCAAAAGTTGTTGACAGACATTAAAGTCATTAGTGCGTAAAAGTACTGAAGGTTTTTATTACATTCTTCCAATACTTACATACTTATCACATACAAAATTGAATATATTTTTATACTTTTCAAAACAAATACCATTCCACTATAATTCTACTTACACATCAAGCTTTTAGACAGCTTCAGTCTAGTTTCTGAATTTTTGCACATAGAAGCGGATTTAACACTAATTCACTAAGTGTCATCAAAAATGAACATCAGTCCCCTAGAAAATTATCATTCAGATTTCAAAGTATTCATTTTAAATGTTTTTCTACCCTTAAAAACACCTTCAGTTACTAGACTAGATGGGACAAATCCTCCCCCTACAAAAACCACACCAGCAAAAACCTCTCTATTTTTCTTTTTTCTCCACTCTCTACTTGACAGTTTTTGCATCGTATGTGGGTTGCAGAACATAGACAAGCTTTTCAGGGAAGCCTCTGTATTATAATTACAGTTTCCTCAGTCATGACTCTTCATGGATTTTCCTTCAGCATTAGAAATATACACCTTACTAGACAAAAGTATTTTGTATATAGAAACATGACCAGCAGCATCTATTGCTAAAAGATAGAAACTGTAGTTACTTACTCTCTCAAAACCTGAACTGTTTTCTGCACAGAACACGCTTTCAAGGAATCTAAGATGAGTATACAAGGCCTGTACACAACAAAAACAGAGAGACAAGTCACTGCAGTCTTTCATCACCAACACTATGAAGGAAGTATTTTGTTTGCATACAGCCTACCCAAAAGTATCAATATTTCAACCAATGTGGTAAAAATGGACAAGTACATAAAGCTGTGGTTTTATGACAATACCTGAATTACTACAGAATTTCATCATTTAATGATATAATATTAGAAAGAAAACAGAAACATACCTTTTACAAATCTGCTTTTTGGAATTACTTAGGGAGATCTGAGACAAAAGAAAAAATAAAAATAAATCTTAAAAACCAACATCAATTACAAACTCTAAGATCTTTATAAATTTAAAGGTAGTTAGAGAAGCTCTCATTTCAGAAAAGTAGAAACTAATAAATAAATTTTTAAAAGCAGGTGAAATTATAGCAGAGCAAATAGGTAAGCAAAGGAGGACAAGGCTAATTCAAAACGCCTTGCATATGCTGCAGGCTGTGCAAACATCAATAACTACTGCAAAAAAGATGATGCAAAATCTCTTGGTCAAGACTCACAGCCTTCAGAAATTCAATAATATATTTTCTCTGTCAATACAAAAAGGCACTTACTTTAGAAATAGCTGAATGTAGAACTGAAGCAGAAGCAGCAATGTCATTGCCACCTAGTACAAAAGAACAAACAAAAAAAAGTTAAGAAAATAATGCCTAAGCAAAGTATTTCTATTTTTAAGTTCATGATTATTAGTATTCAAAATATGAAAGTAAAGAACTAATTTATAAACGAATTTTTAACATTCCCTTCTGAATCCTGAAATACCAGAGTTACCAAAGGTCTTCCTTTCTGATAAAATTTTTACTGAAACCGAACAACTTTCCAATCATCCCAGGCTTTCCATGTCTCTTCCAGTGTTTTCCAGAGTTGCAGAAAGCTTGCAGTCCTTACTATGCATGGACACATAAAAACATACTACACCAGTCTGGAAATTTCAGAAATTATCTTTCACAGCATTTCCCTCCTTCAAGGATTAGGACACTTAGAACTGTTCATGGCGTGACATAACTTTCTCCTAGATTACGTACCTTTGGAGAATAAACTTCTGTTCTGCTCCTCCTCACCCCTTAAGAGCACTGAACCAGCTCTAGTGCTCTCACTCTCTGGCTCAAGTGCAGACTGCTGAGGCCGGTGAGACAATGAATTCTGACTGGGACACTCCTCATACACAGCTTCTTCCAACCAAGGGAAACAGATAACTGCAATGTACCAATGAGACCTGCCCAGCAGTCAGGAGAGGGAGGAAAAACGTCAAAACTCTAACATTTGGTTCTGAAAAGGCTATGAAAAGCTTTTATAATAGTGAGAGCTCATGGACAACTGTTCTGTGACACACAGCCATTGTTGCCATGTTCTTTTCACGGCATCTCATACTAGTCCTCTCCCTCATTTTTTACTTTGGATTGTGGCATAACAGCAAAAATAAGTATCAATTCCTTTAAAAACCCCAAGAAAGCCACCACAGCAATTTATCAGTGTTTGAGCACCCATTCCACACTTCAACTAAAATAAAATAAAAAAAAAATACTAATAAACAGCTAATAAATAGTGATCCCAGTTTTGAATACAGCTGAAGGTGTGGCACCTTTCCACAGCTGTTTTACATTATGCATCTTTCAATGATAATTCAGTTTTACAGGAGCTTCCATGTACAGGTCAGTTATTTAACTAGGCCAAGGAACAGATTATGAAGTTCTGTTTTTATCTACTGACACTATGAGTTGCGGTGATTTCTTTCTAGAAATATTACTGAAGTGCACATGAATCATCATAATGACACACAAATTTTTCTGAAAAATACCTAACAGTAATTTTCAGTAAAACAAAAACCAAAGGTACCAAGTCGACAGCTGAATAAGCATTTTATCTTTTGAACAGTTTTCAAAAATTACTCATTCCACATGTGTTACTTCTTCAAAACCTAATCTATCACAGGCAATGATCCAACTTTCCAGCCATAAATTTTTACCACCACAACATTCATTGAAATCTTTAAATATCAGAAAAGGTGTTGAAAACATAGACTTACTCCTCATTCACAGGCACAAAGATATAATCCTTATTGAAGATATTTATATGGCGAGTCCATGTTCTTACTCTTCTGTGTCTTCTCTGTGCTGCTCTGAAAAAAACAAATTACAATTGTTGTTTGGAACAATTTAGTTAGATTTAGTTAAAGCAAGATATGGGGATTAGTACTCCTACATCTCCCCAGTCCCTCAATGGGTTTTTCATTTACTCTAGGAATTTCCTAGACAGATTAAAAATAAATCAGCACACCATTGAGCCCAAGTGACTAATGAGCCATTGCTGAACTATCTTAAGCTCTTCTTGAAAAAAACCCTCACAATCATTCATAGATTTGAATGGATTTCTTGCAATTATTATTTGCTGCACTAAACACAAAAACCTCATCTAAACACCAGACAGTGTAAATACAGACCTATAATAATTGAAAAGCATCTATGAATTAGGTTTCACAATATCACTTTTGAAGGCCTATCTGATCAACCTTAACTTTTTTAAGGGAAAAACCTAAATGCCTTGCACAGGGTCATGCAGCACACCTGCAGCAAACACACAGGTGAAACACATGCCCTCCAATCGTGGGATTTAAATGCTGGACCACACTTCATTTCCAGCTCCACAGACAAAGCATGAGGACACAATATGGGGAGAACAAGAAAAAATGGAGAAGATATCCAAGTTTAGATTTTCAGCCTAGTTTGCACAAGTTGAAATAGAAACCAACATTTCACAGGACTTTGCTCCAATATGAAAGCAAAATTCACTCTACTGAGCAGATATCCCTATTATCAGTATAATTCCATCCTCATCTTTGATTAAGAAACACAACTTCAGAGTAGTAGGAACAGGAGAAAATGAGTAAGGAGTGGAAAACCAGGCTGGTGTAGGACTCTGCATGGCCCAGCATTAAGTGAAGGCTTCCTCTGTTACATGACTGTAGAAGCACTGGGAACTTCAAAGGAGAAGGCCTGTTTATAACCTGGGAAAGCACCTATAAAAGCAACTTTCTCAATCCAGTGCCTGAGCTGTGTGAACAAAGAGAAGCCAAGGGTCTTTAAGGAGGTACATCTGTTGAGATTAATTTCATTTACAACAGTATAGAGCCAGGATTTTCACTAGCCATTTACCCAAAAAAAACCCACTGAAACCAGCTAACAACCCAAACCATCAGCAGTCACCAGGTGAGTATTTAGGGCCAAACACAAAGCTAGAATTTTCAAAGCTATCTCCTAATCCAGAAAAGCCACAGTCCTTGAAATATGGTCAATTAAGAGTGCCATTCCTGTTCCTCCAGAAGATTATAAGTAGTCCAAATTTGTAAAAGGAATCAGATAAAGACACAACAGCATTCTTATCATGGATAATTTTGTCCTCACCTCAGAACACTCCAAGTCAGGAGACAGTGAAATCATGGAAGATGTTCTTTCAAACACAGTTACTTAAATTTTCAAGACATCTTTGAGAATATTACAGATGTCTTTTCTTCCCTTCAACACAGCTTTCACCCAGCAGTGACTGTCACCTGAACAAGATGGCATACACACCTCTCAGCTGGCCTTGTTTGCCAGTAGAATGAAAAATCTGGGGACTTCATGAATAATAGAAGGAAAAAAAATCACTTCAGTGAGAAACAAAAAAGCCTTCAATAAGCTGAATGATGATGCTTATTGATCTCTGTAACAGCCTGGATGGTTTTAGTGAGGTGGGTGTCATTCTCTTCTCCCAGGTAACAAACAACAAGAAAATAGCCACCAGGCTCAAGTTGTGCCAGGAAAGGTTTAGATTGGCTATTAGGAAAATTTCTTCACTAAAAAGTTTTCAAAGGACTGGAACAGGCTGCCCACGGAAGTGGCTGAGTCACCAGGCCTGGGGGTATTTAAGAGTGTAGATGTGGCATTTGTGGTCATGGCTTAGTTGTGGACTTGGTAGTGCTGGGTAATAACTGCTGGATTTGATCATGTTAGAGGTCTTTTCCAACCTAATAGATTCTGTGGCTCTATGAAAACAGAATGAATGTTTGTGGCTTTGCTCTTAAACATCAGTGTTGAGAAGAAACTGGAAGTGAGTTAAGAATGCTTCTACCCTTTAGACAGCAGGAAACACAATGTGATACAGGGATCCTGGGCTGCTAATGATATCTTTTTGGGAAACTCCAATTCAGTGAGCTCATGTGTTAAAAAACAAAAGTGTAAGCTTGGTGTACAATAAAATTTTCTTACTAAAACTTTGGTCAATAATTTTTTACCAATATGTAAAATTAAATACACAATAAATAGAAAAATATTTTTAGTAGCATAATTTCTTAAAATTATTAATGTCTTGCAAAACTGTGCATTTATGATAAAAGTATCAAATAAATAATTGTCTGAAGTAAATATTCAGATAAAGTTGGAGAGAAATGATAACATTTCCATTCATATTCAGTATGAATCACATTGCTTTTAAGGAAAAACACCAGTATGCTTAAATTGTGAGTTACAATATTTAATCACTAATTCTTTGGAAAACACCAAAAACTATTTCATATGCTGATTAGTAGATGATTTCCAGAACTTCAAAAGGGCACCAATAGATAGATCGTTTCTGGTCATAATGGCATCTAAAACGGACTTACGAAACTTTGACATCCCCCTCAGAGTTCTTTTCTGTCCTGGTCAGGCACTTGTAGAAGAAACTGCTAAAAATGTGTGTACGATCAGCAACATGTTTTGGTGCCTTCTCCAATAACAGATATCTACCAAAGAAAAAACCAAAATTATTACATTTTACTAGAAAGTACTGTTACTGTTTTAAAAAAAGGGCAGTTATTCTAATCACTTATCATACTCAGGTTATGCTTAGTATCAAGTTGCCTTCACAGCCACTAATCATGCCAAACTTTTCTATTTTAACTACTCACATCAGAGTATGTAACAGCCAAGCAGAATTGCAGTTATTTTTTGTCCCTGATTTTTTCTCTCCAGTATTCAAGCTTCTGACTTTATTTTGAAAGTTAGGTACCTAGCCCTTACAGTTAAGAGAGACTTGAACCCCTAACCAAGTATAAACCTATGGAATGCTATACTTGTGCATATTCAAAAAGCATGGAACAGATCAGTTAAACAGTCCATTTCACTTTTGCAGGTTATGTATGTGAAAGCTAAGTACCTATTATTTCACTGCTGACAGTTTTATTATAAACATCAGCTTCAGTGTTTATTCTGCCACTCTAGAAGGCCAAAGCTCTCATAATTGCAGTTATCCTACACAAGGTGCCTCCAGTTTCACTTGATGAATTGGGCAACACCGAATGAAAACTGAGAATGTGGGAAGTCTTAACAAATTTTAAAAAGCAGAGGGATTTCTACAACAATTGCATTAAGTTCTTTTATTTAAATTTTCCTTTTCTGTTGAGAAGCTACAGGTATTCAGAGGACCATGATCCATTATTTAGCTCTAGCTTAGAGCAAAATACAAGGGGCTTTAGGGTAAAACTGCATTGAAACACTGTTACATGTTTCCTTTTCCTATCCTCTAGACAAGTCTTTCTGTTGCTCACAGCTCTTGCACCCATCTGGATGCCAAATAAAATGAAAATCCTGCTGACAAGCTTCGAAAGAACCAGAATTCTTCTTAGATCTAAGTCAGCAGAGTGAAAATAAATCCCAGCTTTAGGGACTGGTGGCCAGTTCTTGAAAAATTGCTTTCACAAGGAACTTTAGCAGGATGGGTTGGAGTAGCTAAGCAAAACACAACTTCCTCAAGATGTATCAGCTGTGTTCCTTTCTGCTGATCTGCATCAGAGCAAGACAGCACAAGGATGCTCCACTTTGTGCAAAGTTAGTAAATAAAACCCTACTACAGACCCTCTACTTTGTTCAACTACCTACTTAACGCTCTCTGTTCTGTAAGGTCACCAAGATTTTTTTCTCCAGTTATTCTGTCTGGATTTTATCACAGCCCTTCAGAGAGACAAAACCAATGAAATTAAAACAAATGAAACTGCTAAGAACACAAAAAAGCTTTTTAAAAAAGTCCAATTCATCACACTGTTACTTCTGAAATTGTTGTATTTAGTGACCAACATTTCCAGTAACACTCAAGTCCACATCATGTCCCAGAGAGTGTGATGAGTACAAGAAGGGCTAAGATTACTTACTTAAGATAGAAATCAATGATGACATCATTGAGAAACTCTCCATATTCTAAGCACTCTAGGTCTTCTCTTGTGACTCCCAGTCCTCCTTTTGCAGGTGGGGGTGGATAAACAATTAAACTAGAAAACAAATCATGCCATAACAATGACAAACTGTTTTACATGACATTGTTCTGAATATAGCTGTCTTATATGCAGAAAATTTTCTAGAAAACCTGTGAAAAGCAGTAGTTCTCAAAATTTTACCACTTCCTCCTCCAGCATTTAGGTGTTACAAAAGAAATATCACCCCAATGCACTCTGAAACTTTGATAAAATCTTTTGAAAAGCAGACTATTTTTTGCCTTCATCCTGTTTTTCTATTTTTGATCAAAGTATTTGAATAACGGCTATATAAAATGTGAAGAAATACTAGAGGACAAATGGTTAAAAAACGATTGTGACAGAACAGTAAAAGAAAACATTGTTCAGATTTTATAAAAAGTTAGCTTAAGTTAGTAAGTTTTGCTAAGACAGACTTAAATGGATACTGACAGAACTCATGAGATCCCCACCCTCCCTGTTGATGCACCCGTGATATGACCTTGTAGTCATAGATGAGATTTGCTCTAATTTCTGTGAGATTGTCATCCTGTAACACATCCATATTGTCTTTTAACATGTAACTACACTGATATTTACTGATATTTTAGATCTGAAGAGTGACTTTCATACAACACTTTCAAATCAACTAGAGAATGGCAGTTAAGTGAGGTCTTTTATTCCAGTAATTAATTTATCCAATTTCCTTTATTTTCCCTTTCTCATTTATACGAAATACACTTACTTCTCAATTGCTCCCATTTCTCTTACTTCTTTCCATTCTTCATTCAGTGCAGAGGACAAAGAGATACAATAGCAACCACTATTCTGCTTATTTGCAAGGGCATAACTGGGCCTGATCACTTTTAGCTTTGATCCCTACCAGAAAAACACAAACAATTATAAAAAGCATTATACAGCTTGATACGTAAAACACAACACACAAAACCCAAGCCTAAAAACCACAGGAGTACTCCGCATCACTGAAGAGGATTCTTGCTGGAAATCCAAAGTATTAGTTTTGGTATTTGGGCAAACATGCCATTGCTCAGACAACAAAAATGTTATGAACATTTTAAAAAATAATGACAAATCTTAGTTCATAATAATCTCTCTAAACCTATTCAAGCGCTATTTAGCCAAGTGAACCAGAAATGTTTTTGGAGGAGAAACATGAAAGAATGGAGACAATTATCAGACTGTCTTGGCAGAAGCTGTATATGCTTGGAAGGTTTGAAAATCTAGTCCTTGAACAATTTGTCTAAAAACAATACATATTTGAGCTGGCCAGCTTCCTTTTAAGGCCCCCAGTTTTATGGATGAGATTGATCTGCTGTCTCTTGGCTTTTTACTGATGGGAACAAAGATATGTAATTTCTGTGTGACAAAGATGTGGGGCTGGGTTTAGACATTTACTCAAGAGATTAAACTAAGAGAACACATTAACTTACACAGACTCATCTCCCCAGCAATCTGAGGAATAATTCAGCATTTTCAAGCTGTGGCAACCCCACAAGTACATCTAAAGGTGTCTGGAGGGCCATCTACACAGCTCCTCCTCTGCTGCACTTCCAGCTCAGCAAAAAAAATGGTTCCATTATTCATTACTTGATTAATTTCCTGCTTGCTGCCCTAGAGACACCACAAGGGCAGAACACCTTGGTTCTAAATTTACACAACCACAAATTGATCTAAAGCATTAGTACTTGCCACTTACTGATGAGGTCTACAGACTATCCCTCTATGGACACAATCTAGCTGACTGCAAATTTTGGAGTAATCGTGACTGGGTTTTTCTGAGTTATGACTTAAGAGAGAAGACTGACCTAAAATTTACTCAAATGTATGAATCCCAACCAGTGGTGATGAATGAAGCAACAGCTATCCACTAACCTGAATTACAGGCTCATGAGCATCTGAGGTATTCTCTTTTGGCATGTATTGCTTTAGTAAATCCTTATTGCAACTCATGAAAGAGCTTTCTTCAGGAGAAAGATCCTTAAACAAGGGTAATGCTTGTTTCAAAGACAAAAATTCAGCAAGATCTGGTGCTCTGTTCCTCTTGCTGATATCTGTAATCAGTTCAGTCAGTCTGTCTTCTTCCCATTCTGTGAGTGGCTGAGACAGTTCAAAAAATACAAATTCATTGGATTTGGCTGGAAAAAGGAGAGAATAGATAATATTAACTATTAGATTATGTGATAGAAACTTGTCTGAACACCCACAAAGGAACACAGAGAGACAATGGCAGGAGGGGAAGCCCAAACAATACCCTGTCAGGTTCATCACAGCAGCCATCAGCCCCTGATCACACTTTCACAGGTCCAGAGGAGCACAGCAAAATGGCAGGTAGGAACCCAAATTAAGGACTGAGGAAGAGACACACAATCAGGGCCCTTCCCAGGGCTATCCCAGGAGAGTCTCAAGCCCAAGGGTCCAGACCCAAAAATCCATCAAGTCAATGCCAGAGCACTTTCTGGACAAAAGGAGCTGCTGCTGAGGTGTACAGCACACATGATGGGATGCAGGGGAAGAGAATTTTGGGATTGCACAAGACATAATATAGGTTGTTCAAGGAAAGACCTAAAGGCAGCAAAGAGACATTCAGGTAATTCAGGGAAGTAGTATGGGCAAAGAGAGGGTCAGTGGCATAAGAAGGACCAGTCAGATTTAAATACTTTGCTGGTCACTGCACTTGTCTGGCCATGCCATGAGCATGGCCCAGCACAGCCCATCCTGTCTTCTTATTCAAGTCCTTTCTAACTCTCCTGGATGAGAAACTACTCTGACCCTTCTCAGGCTGTCAGATCCACCACAATGTATTTTCCTCTAATATTAACACACTAAGGCAGCAGGGCAGAATCATAGTAACCATTTCCACCATCTGCAAAACCACCGATTTTTTCAACAAGTCTCTAAAAACTTGTCAAAACATTCACATTACTATGCAAAATTAAAAGGCATAAAACAGTCAAACATAGAAATTTAATAAAAACTCCGATGGTTTCTTTATTTGCAACCAATGCAAATAAACCTAATATTAAAAGATGCCTTGCATCTTCATACTCACATTCCACTTATTTCACTGGGAACTGTGTCTACAGAAGGTACCAGTAACTCCAATAAACTTGCATCAACTAAAGGTAGCTCTCTGCTAAAACTTCATTCAGTATTTTGCTTCAAACTACTTGTACTCCTTATGTAAAGCTGCCATTATAATTTTTCTTCATACAGGTAATGACTGTATAGGGAATGTATACTATTAAATGTCACACAGACAACACTGACATCTTTTTCATAGATGCTATTTGCAATGATTTTGCTTATGTTAAAACCTTGTATGATTTTGCTACTCTGAAAATGTGAGCCAAAGTTATACTCTATTTTTTGCAGAGCTTCAGGCTAGAAAACCAAATACAATTAGTCCTTAATACCCTAAGACTAAACAGCCCATTTGGCCTTTAGTGCTGATTTTATTCAATAATAATGCAATGGCTCACTGCAATCTTGTCAAAGGTCAACTCAATCTTTACTTGCCAAGCCTTTTGTATAGCATACACAATACTCATGAGTAAGGATATTTAAAACATACATATATTTTAAAGAGAGAGACGCTTGGTACACTAATTTAGTTTCAGAAGGCCTTCTGACAGACACTACAATTAAATTGTTTTGATGTCTTTTTATTAAATAGCAGTAGTTTTGAATCACACTATATTAGGGTTTTTTATTCCAAATAAAAGTACAATGAAGCATTTTAGAAATGCAGAACTAACCAACTTATCTACACTGGTACAGCCTCACCTTGAGTACATGTGTGCAATATTGGGCACCAGAATAAAAAAATGACATTAAGTTATTAGAGAGCATCCAGGGGAGGGCCATAAAGATGGTAAAGGGCCTTGAGGGGAAGTCATACAAGAAGCAGCTGAGATCACTTGGCTTGTTCAGCCTGGAGAAGCAGAAGCTGAGGGGAGACCTCACCACAGTTACAACTTCCTCATGAGAGGAAGAAGAGGGGCAGGCACTGATCTCTTCTCTGTGGTGACCAGTGACAGGACCCACAGCAATGGCCTGAAGCTGAGTCAGGGGAGGGTTAGATTGGATATTAGAAAAAGGTTCTTCACCCAGAGGGTGGCTGGGCACTGGAACAGGCTCCCCTAAGAAGTGGTCACAGCACCAGCCTGACAGAGTTCAAGGAGCATTTGGACAATGCTGTCAGGTATATGGTGTGATTCTTGGGGATGGTCCTGTGCAGGGCCAGGAGTTTGACTTGATCCTTCCAACTCAGCATATTTTCTGATTCTGTGATCTTTAAAGTGCTATAGGCCTTCCTCTGCATTCAAAAAACACAGCTGTAAAACAACCACGTTACTTGGTATGACCTTTTCATTGCATTTAAGGAAAGCAATTACTCACATGGCTTGCCTGTAACTAACTTTCCCATCTGAGTTTTAATCTTTTCTACATAATCCACAGACAACCAAAGAAAAATAATTGTTGATGAACAGCCACCATCACTTTTCCACCAGCCAAATCTTCTCAGATCCAGTGTATCCACTGTCAGCTGAATGTTCTTAAGGGACACTGTAGAAAACAGAATTCAAAAAAAACATGCTCTTAACAGACACAGATAGAGTCATACATGTTACAGTAATTACATGCTGAGAGCTATGACTGGAGCATATTAACACAGTACTTAATAGATTTTATTCCTTGCATTGCATAAAATACTGAGAATTCAGTATTTAAGTCAGTTACATCAAACTGTGTAAAACAAAGTTACCAAATTGTAACAAAAAAAATCTAACCACCTGCACGCAGGATTCTTCCTGAAAAAAAAGTTGGGTTTTTTCCTCAAAATAACCAGAGTTAATACCTACAAATATGGAAAAAAGAATACTGCAAATCATTAATTCCTATTTGCTTTTAGTAAATTCAACTCAGAACTGCTCATAAACCTTTTCCTACCACATATCATCTTGGAAAATCAACTGAATGCAAATTCATAGTTATATTCCTCTTAGCTTTAGTCCACTCATACATTTCTGTAAACCTAAGGATCTAAAATGCTAATTTGAAAAGTTCAATGTTTCAGCTCAAAAACATGCATAGTCATATCTACTATAGTCCAACACCTGAAATAGGCAGGAATATGGGAGGCATACAATTAAAACTACAAATTCACCTTAAAAGTACAAGAAGCTGCCAAGTTGTTAATGCTTACACTGTAGACACCAAAACTTTTATTTACTGAAAAAAAAATAAAAAAATATCTAATACCTTTGTGAAAGATTATAAATTACTCATAACAGAAACACATACTTAATGTTTTAATGCAATACTTTAAAGATACAATTAAGAACAGGCTAAAGAAAATTCTCTTACCCTCAAATGGGATCACAATATTTTTCATTGTAAACTGAAAGAAGATTGTTAAAAAAAATAAATTAGTTTGCATTTTACAAATTGATTAAAACAATACATGGATTTTAAAATATCTGCACATCTTTCCTTATAGTGAAATAAACTCAAAATCATATAATAGAATCATTCAGGTTGAAAAACAGCACTAAGCTCAAGTCAAATACGCTTAGTTTGAGACTTCACGTTGCCTGTATCACCCAAAAAACATTCCTAAAGACATTGCAGAACCTAAACGACAGCAAGTAACTTTCAGATATGCAAGGCACCGAGAAATAAGCACAAAGTTGCAGAACTGCCTATAGGCTCCTTAAAAAGAAAAGATGAACACTTGGCACAGAAGGAGTTAAAGCAACCCGTGAGAAGCTGTCACATGCACTGCTTGAAGTAAGAACACAATAAAAATAGTTCAACTTTATGCTGGTATTACTTTACATTAATCTTTGAATTAAAGGCCTTTAAAGACTTCACTCGCACTGCTGCTATGTTAAAGAGACTTTGGTAAATGAAAAATGCTTTATTGTCAAATTGGCAAAAGGTTATAATATTAATAAACAAGGTTTCCCCTGTGGCACCACAGTAGGCACAAAGTTGTGTTTCCCACAGAAAATTTCTACTTCACACCTAAGAGCATTGAGTCTAAAATTATTTCAACTCATCCTTCAAATTATTTTTGCCTATTAATTTAGAAAATTTCCATGAAATGTTTTTTATAACTGCTGTTCTGTGACAAGCTGAAATTGTTATCACAATCCAAGATTTCAGAATGTCTTACTGAAGGCAACAGAAGATATGCAGGTTCAAACATCTCTTTCAGTTGCAATATACAGAATGGTCAAAGACCTGTTGAAACGCCTGGAGCTGGTGCTCCATTTAAATAACATCTTCACTTATGTTCCTATGCCCTGTGAGCAGCATATTGTCTACAGACTAAAGCTTTTAGTATTGTTTTATGCCCTCTGAAGCCACAAAGCAAGCAATTTTCTGTTTAAAAGGCAAGAGCATAGTATATATCTGAACTCAGATCATTATGAACTATTTTATTAGAACACAATTATTACTTCTGAGAAAAGTAATCGGTCTTTATTTTAAGTGATGTTAATTGGCCATTAATATGGCCATTATTTTCTGTTAGAATTCATTAAAAACTTCCTCAGTATGATTTGTGTTCTAGTACAGCATTTATACAGAACCTTTACACATGAAAACTGTGGCCACAGCAAATTACAGTCAGCTTTTCTACTGACAGCAATCCAAATGCACAAGGCAATGGACCACACACTCCATTGTTTAGCCAAAATAATTTAATGCAACAATAATAAAAACTCTGTGCTTCTGCACTAAGTACCACTGACTTTGTTTAACCAGAATTTTAATTTTTAAATATTCACAAAATAGCATAATAGAACAACTTACCCTAGCAGGACCTGTTGATAAACACTTAAATTTCCCCATGTGTAGTCTATCAAATTCAAGATCCAGTGCCAGGTTTGTCTGCTTTCTAGGTGTGCTTCCAGAAGATAAGCTGAGAGGACATTTATCTTCAATTGACTCTGCTAAAAACTGGAAAGAAGTATATTTACAACAGGACTTGTCTGCTATGCCCCTCCTGTAACGTCAGGAGTACCTTTCTACATGCTTTTAAGTCTCCCAAAGCCAGCTTCCACATAAAAAATTCATATTAAAAAGCTCTAAGTGTTATTACATCCATTACTGACAATTTCCTTAAGGGTCTAACAGTACCTTGCTACACCTCCGTTACCAAGACATGATGCGTGCTCTTGACTTGGTTCTAAATTAGTAAAAACTCAAACAACAGAACAACAAAATAATACCCTTCTTTTCATAGCAAAGCTTCAGGATCCAATTCAATGCTTATGATTGAATTGATTCACCTGTGAGGAGAGGCAGCAATGGCTCTTTTGACCTGTTTCAGGATTACAGAAATTATCCAGGTCAAAGCAAGCAGCCAAAGGCTAATGAAGACCAAAATGGGGCAACAACCTCTATGGCTAATTTTAGATTCAAGTTCTACAGCTACCCCAACAGGAAAGGGAACTTCACCTTATCTCTGTCTGCTGTCAATGAAGATCCTTGAACTGAATTACAACAGAGCACTGAATTACAATAAGCACTGAATTACAACAGAGGATTGGATGACAAAAAGAAACTATGATCAACGTAAAACAGAGTGTGCAAACAAATTTTTCCACAGATATATCTTCATCATGTCTGTTTCTACCTCAGGTTACTATCTGATCTTCCTGTTTTCTAAAATGAAATATTTCCAAACATTTATTGTCAAAATAGGAATACATTGTGTGTAAACAAAATGTAAGCAAAAACACCCAAGCTTCAGAACCACAGATACTCTCTGAAGACTGTCCAGTATTCTATCTGTGAAATAAATTACTGCAGCTTCTGCTTGTGGCTGAGACCATAATAAACAATCCCTTTCTATAACAAACATTACAGAAAAAAATGAGCGTAACAATACAGAGGCCAAAAACTGGACTACCTGCTCTGTGTGACTTTTCATCTGGTCTTCTAATTGCTTGGCTGAGAAACAGACATCAAACTGTTGGTCTGTTTCTTTATTTTCAGTGATATTATCCTGCATCAACTCTGTGCATTGCGGTTCAGAAGGTCCATCTTCATCGTCACTGGAAAGGATAACTAAAAAGGAAAAAAGAAGTATACATACACTACAAATTACAGATTTGAGAATATTTCATTCCTTGTGGATTTCAGACAAGTAAAGAATTCTGTCTTGCAGTACATTATATCAAAGTACACTGCTCAAAACAGTCAAGATCTGTGTGCATGGAATTGTATGCAACAAGCACTGCTCTGCATCTTGACAAACACCTTTTATACCAGACCCTCAAAATTATTTGGTTATTAAAAGAAACAGGACACAGCACAGCTGCTTCAAAGAAGAGAGCAATTTTTCTCAGTTTTAGCATCATTAAAGAGTAAATGCTCAGTTTTTTCCATAGCCACAAAATCACCTGAAAAAAGAGGATTGGAATTCGAGAATCTTGCTGTTTATGTTGTTTCTCAGGTACAACATCCTGACACTAGGCACTGCTCTCTAACCTGCACAATGCATTAAAAACAACAGGATGGCAGTCTTCAATCTTTTGTTCCCTATGACTCAACTAGCCAGTTGTGCTCGAGATCTCCTAGTACCTAAGTGCACCGCCAGTAATTGTCATCAGCACAGACACAGTACATACTTGGGTCAATGGAAACAAGTTGCTGATTACCCCTGCAGATTCTGTTCCGCAGCTTACTCAGGTACTCTGATTTGTCCATCTTTAATTTCCTGATCGTACTAACTTGGGGTGAAATCACATCTTCATTGGTGGCAGAAAGCTGTTTCTTTGACAAATTTCTGGAAGGAGACTCTGAGGCAGAGTCCTCTGTGTGGCTGTGAGCAGGCCTTAAGTGGTTGTGGGTGGAAGTGTCCTTAGAGTCTCTCTCTGCTGGACAGTCTGGCACCAGAATAGGATTAGATCTGTGATCTTCTCCATCCTCACAGGGTATTCTGCAGCCATGAGACTGAGTTGAACCCAAACTTTTCTTTCCCTATAAACAGGAATCAGACACAGGATGTAAGTTTATTACTTGACATTTCTAGATGGTTCAGATCAGTGATCACTGATATTAGCTATGTACTAGAAAAAATAATTATAGCTTAACACAGTGACATTTAATGCTCAATTCAGGATAATTTTTCCCTCCTCATATTCTAAAGACTATTATTACATAAATGCATGAGGGACAACCTTTTAAAAGGCTACAATGACTCCTATCCAAACTGAAAAAGGAACTATTTCTGATTTTTAGCAGCTCTGTCAGTGTCAGACACGGAGAGGCCAATAATCAGTGCTGTTCTTTACTTTCCAGAAGTGTGGCTTGGTCAGCTGGGTTTAACTTGGTTAACAGGTTTGGTAACTGCCTGTCTCTGTAGGGTTTAAATCAGAAGGCTACAGAGATGCCTTTATTGTTTATATTCAAATGCTTGAATATAAATCACATTTTGTACTTGACTGATTCCATCAGCCTTTTATTTGTTGGTTTTTTTCCAAATCCTAATGATGGGTAAGAACAAAACTTCAAGGAAAATTACAACAGACTAAGGAGGAAGCAAAAAGAAGACATTTGCAAGATTTCAATAACCTCAGGTATACTTTGCAGTTTTGCTGTTAATGCCCCTAATTAGTCCCTAATTCTAGATCATCTGTGAAAGAAGCTTCGACTTAAGCAGCTAGACGCCTTATTTTCAAAATTGTTTAAATCTGTGCTCCTGTATGAAGGATACACTGTCATTCATCTTTTTCAACCTTTTTGCTACAATAAGCACATTTTGAAGATGCAGACAGAAGAACATCTATTCATTCTTTGTGATGCATCACTGAACTACTTTCCCTCAACAGGTAATACCTGCTAATATACCTGTATAATAAATCCTATTTATTGGCATAATCCTTTTATTTGGGATGTTGCTACTGCTGCTACTTTAGTGTGTGCGAATGTGTGCTAAAATTAAATGCAACTCACAGAGAATGCAAGTGACTTTTGTGGAATGTGTGCATTACAATCATCAGAAATATGGCCACTATATCTTCTTTTCCTTTTCTCAGAATCAAAAGAGCCCAATTCCTTCTGACTGAGAGTAGTGCTGTTCATGTGTCTGCTCCTCTTCTCCAGTTCACCACAGGGCTTGTTTTCTGCGTTAAAAAAAAAAAAAAATTAACGTATTATCCTTAAAGACTTTTACATTTCTTCATATTGTTTATGTTTATGTCTTAGATAAAATGCTTGGAAGCAGGTATAGTAAGTTCTCCACAATAAATTCTTTCCTTTATTAATTGTATATGGCTGCCAAAACATATTCCCTAAAATTATTATTATTTTTGCATTATCAGTCAAGGGTACAACCAAATTCATAGCTCCCTTCCAAACAAGAATTAGCACTTTATACTCCACAGTCTTGCTTTATCTTCTGCCAAATGCAATATTCTCAATTTCCTTTCTAATCTGCAAATATTAGTAAACAGCATAAAAAGACAGCACATTATCCCTGGAGAGTGTGCATAGAGATCATAATTCTCTAGCAGTGAAAGCAAATATTGTCTAGCATGAATATTTCAGCAGGGCTCACAAACCATTTGAGCATTCTTAATGGGTTACATTTTTTATTTTAAGACTTTTTAGAAAATCAAGACTATAACAGTGCAATGAGGCTGCACTCAGTCTCATTTTTCTTCCACAGATTTGAATCACCACAGCTTTATTCCTATTTAAAACCAGGCATTTGATATATTTTTACTGTATCTATAAAAAAATGTATTCTGAGGAAACACATACATTGTGTGCAACACCTCAATTTATTTCTGTGCTCTCCTTACAATACTAGAGTAAAAAAGGAAAATATTCCAACATTCCCCAAAATTCATACTTAACTGCCAGATGACTGCTCACTACAAACCTTTCTTCTGCAGCTCTCGTCTCCTGAAAGTGACAGCATTGGTTTTTTCTAGTTCCTTAGAAGCCTTGGTCAGTTTACACAGTTCATCATCTGTCTTTCTCAGGCAACATTCAGACCTGTAAATAATATTAACTATGACTTATCTTTAATTTTGAAATAATACTGAATAAAAATCCAAATAGAAACAAGAGTTGATCAGACTTCATCTTCTGCCTCTCCCATAAACATGTGGACCTTGACAAATGAAACACAAATTAATTCAGTCCAGTTGTGGAAATACACTGATACTCTAACATTATTAATGAAACAGACGCTTCTAAAAAGCATGGTTTGAGAATCTGACATGCTTTAGATCAGAGACTAAAACATTATTTTGCTGTAAGGAATGACTGAAGCAAGACACCAGAAATAAAGAGAGAACAGTCTGTTGACTATCCTTGCTGTTGTAACAAATATGGTGGGAATGTAGGATATTTTTAACTTAGATTCAGAATTGGTGACAGAATCCATTGAGTAAGATCCGGAAATGAAAAGTTACTTGAAATAGAAATTCCTGCTCAGAAGGGCCTGAAACAGTAACTTTAAAGGTGGTGGAAAGGGATGGGACATGGAAAGAAAGAAACAGAAAAGAATTACAGTACTTAATCCAAATGGATTTATCATTTTACAATGTGTTCGACTCAGAACGTTGTGGTCTCAAATTTTCGAAGAGCTAAGTGATCATCACAGTGCCTGATACCACTGACAGCTAAGCTTTGACTCCTAAAAATCATCACCCACCATGGCAGAAAACATTCTTGACATGTCTAACCAGACAACCAAAATTGCTGAACACTTTTTGAACAGACTACTCTTTAGTGACCCATCTGTAAACTGGAGTATCGGTGCTCTTTGGGAATTCTGTACAGACAAAGATTTCTGGAGTGCTCCAACACTACAGTGATGAGTACTGTGAAAAAAAAATACTGATTATCTTTCCATTCACAAAGAATCCTGAATTGGACCACATACAGAAGTAGTTTCCAGTAAGTGCTACTGTTCATTCTGTATATGGAACAAGACAGTCTTACATAGACTAGGCAGGTCACTATAGAAAACTTTATTTTGGAACCCACACCTCTCTCTCAACTAAAATATTTGTATGCATAACAGCTGTATAGATTTGACTGTCTTAAAAGACCATACAAAACCATCAAGTGTTTTTCAGCATTTGTTTTACACCAATATCACAATTCAGGGACTTTAACAACAGAAAGCACCTGAATAGAGCCAATTCAGCTAACAGATTTTCTTAAACATATTTGCTTTATACATAAATTCCACACATTTTATTTGCAATGCCAGCTTTGCTGATAATTCAGTTTAAAATGCACCCCCTAACAGATACATGCATCGCCTATGAAGCTATGGCAATACATATTGTACAGTGTTCTTAACAACCATGAGAAACTAATACTTAAACATTTTAAAACTCTATGTTTCTTTACATTTAAAACCTACCTCAAATTCATTAGTAATACTGACAGGTCAGCGCACACTTAAATAAATGCATTTCACACTGGGTTGCAGTAAAGCAACAAAAATACACCAATTTTGTAATACAAAGAACAAGAATGGAAAGAGGGAGCTGGCAGTAAGTTCTAGCTGCTAGAGGTAAGTTAACTAATTATCACCCTGTTCTGATGACACACAATTCTTTAACTTGACCTGAAATTTCCATAGTCCAAAACTAGCACAATTTTCAGCAATACAAAGCATGCATTCTGGCTACTCTGACGGTACAAAAGAGTCTCTGTATGATCATGTGCATATATATGTGTAACACCTACAAGAGGGGAGCTTTTATTATTCTCCTCCAAAAAAGAGACCCCAAAAGAATCAGTGCCAAGTGTATGTAATGCACTGGTTCTTTTGGGGTCTCTTTACTTACAGACAGGTGACCAGGACCAAGCCATGACTTTGTTGAAATAACGCCTCAATTCTTCATTTCCCAAATGGTATCTATTACAAATTGCACTGCAGTGCTAGTCACTGGGGAAGGGTGAAAAATCATCCTAATGTTGGTTCCTGATGACAAGCTTTTTACACAATACATTAGAAAACCTTGCAACAGGTACAGAATATTAATCATTCAAACAATGAACCACTCCAAATCTAAAGCAAGTTGAGTTCACAAGCACCATAAAAAATTACTAGCTCAAACCATTATTGTGCTCAATATATGATATGACCCAGATATGACCCAGAAAAAATACACAAGATGTACCCTCAGATTTATAGTGCTAAATACAAGAGTTCATGTTTTCCTCTCTATAAACCCACTACCTCACATCATGCAAAACTTTACAAAGTGAAAAAATCCGATACTAAAGGATTAGTCTTATTTTGCAATAAAACAAAACCAAAAAAACCCCAAAAACCTAAACTCACAACAATCCAGACAAACACCACACACTTCCAGTCAGCCTAAAGTTACAGAAAATTATTAACAAATATGATACTTTAAAATGAGACAGCCTAATAAACTGCTCTCTCTAAATCTCATTTAAATTGCTGCTTTGTCAGGTTAATTTAAACAGCAATGGGCAACCCAATAGGAAAAAAAAAAAAAAAAAGAACTGCTATTAATTTCAGTTCTCTAAGATGCTGATGTATCAGAATGAGGAATATGACTGATTTTTCTCAATTTTAACCTGGGAACTCCTGCCTTAATTACTCCTACCTTCAAAAAAAAAACCCCCATCATTCTTCTCTTCTTCATCTTTCTACTGTCCTCCTCAGAATTTCTTGCTATTTTTTTCTTGTGGAAAACTTGCTGTTGAGTAAAGATGTAGCCATAACAGACAAAAGGAGACAGCTTACTTTGAATGCAACTGCCACCTTAGACTAAAACAGATGTTATCTAATTCCAATATCTGATTTCTGCTAGTTTTACATGTCAAACATTACTGTGATGCTCAGTCGACCTAAATATAGGAAGAAAATATGAAAAGTAGATGTTAAGTGGTAAGAGGACACACATAGCCCTTAACCAAAGCCACCCTGTTAGGAATACTGAGACCACCAGTGGGTTAATGTGAAAAGAAATTAATTATCACAGAGAGGAATTTGGAGATATTTTGCAAGAGAAGTTATTTGAAATCATGCTAGAACACATTAACATCAACAGGAAAGCAAGATTTTGGTTCTGGACACAAAACCAATTTAGATGTGTTTGAATTACTTGTGCTTCTTCCCAAATCCCAGCTTCTTCCCAGTGATGCATTGCAAACAGAAACTCCTTCTAAGAAAGAAAAGTAGCCTTTTAACATTAGGGCCAGCAAACCAGAACAAATATAATGTTAAAATGGCTCATTGGAGAAGCATGTTAATTTGCACTCAGGAAACTGATCTCCTTATTCAAGAAAAGAGAACAGAAATTGTTTCAGGAAAATTCTTCTCCATTGTGAAGTTATGTCATTTCAGGAAGACTGGCAAAATCAGCAGTGAGTAACATACCTTTCAGAAAGAAAAGAACTTTCATGAGAAGAACTTAACATTTGACATGTCTGTAGGCTGGCAACAGCTGATGAGGGTAGTTGGCCCGATTGCAATTTGTCAGCAGCAGGTAAATTTGCATCAATTATTAGGTGGCTGTCTATGTATTTTCTTCCAATTTTCGTACTCAGGATGTTCGTCAAGATAACTTTGGGTTGCCTGCCATACATATAACAGTAAATCATAAGTACTGCACTGCAATCTAGAGAAACAAGCTTGTTAAATTCACGTATCCTAGAGGCTTGATAACTAAACATTAATATTTTTAGTCCCTTAGAGGCAAAAAAGAAAAAAAATCTCCTTAAGAAACTTAAAGTACAAGGAAAGCAGATAAACAGAAAATAAGACCAGGGTAAGAAAAATTAGCCATGTAATTTTACCTTAGCCAAACACTATGCACACTGCATTGCCTCTAATATATCCTGCAGTATTGTTTAAAAACTGGTAAATATTTATCTCTAAACAGCTTTTATGCAGTATCTGTACACATTTCTCAGAAATCTAGAACAAACAATCTTGATTTTCCTGTGAACAAGAAGCCTCCAGTAAAACACAGCAAATTTTCTAAAGCACTTAGTGAACAGGTAGAAAAGTAGCAGGTACACAAAAGATAGCATTAGATTTTATTCCACTCCTCAAATATGGAGTGGCACTCTACAGTATAGCAAGACCCAGAAAAACACCCCCAGGTGTTAAAACAGACAAGCACCAAAAATAAGCCAAGCAGAAATATAAAGATGCAACTCCCACTTGAACACACACGATGTGTAAGAGCAATTCAACCTGCTTCATACATTGTCAGCTTCTTGTATAGCCCATATCCATTTCCTTTCTCAGACTGGGATTTACATGCTACCACTTCCACTGCAATTTATTTTGGATTAGGTTGTAAGGCTATGGCCTTTTTTAATGTGTTTTGAACAACACTGCCTTTTGGGTATTGACTGCATAGTTCTCCTGTTGTGTGTGTTCATCCACAGAGCACACTCCAGCACAGACTCTCTGATGTCTGGAGAGCACTCAGATCTCCTCTTACACCAAGATGTAAATTTGCTTTTGATCAGGAGACTACCTTCCAGACACAATTGCAGAGACCCACAGGGGATAAACAATTAAGAGATACAACTTAAAGAGGAAAATTCCAATACTGAAAAACATGCAAACTGGATGTAACCTCCAGTAAAGGAAGCCCCTAAACTGTTGTCATCAGAAGCTCAACAGGAAACCCAGAGAATAAAGCATTCACTCTAGCCATACTTTTCCCTGAATATCTACAATTGACCACTGCTTGCAGGGGTGCAAAGAAGATGCTAGACTTGATATGCTTTTCTTCTGATCATTTATGCCAGTTTTCCTATTTTCATGAGTAGTCTACTTTTCATGAGTGAAAATACACCTTGGTATCGTCTCTGAGAAAAGCACTGCAGTTAAATTCAAGTGTATTCTTTTTATGAGAATAAAAAAAAAGCCAAACATTTTGAGAATCCAACAGCTAAACCTTAATTAATTGGTCTTGACAGTACAGGACCATCTAACAGCCATTTGATCAGAAAAAACATTACAGCATGCCTGGCACCATCTCTCTCAACAATTATCAAAAGGAAACAGCTACAAGTGAATTCAGTGAAGTGAGATAAAATACAGTTCACGAACAAGGAAGCTGTAGTACAATAAAGAATACTTTCTCATGAAGAAACAACTGCAAGTAAAAATATTTTTTTTAGTGACACGAGGCAAAGACAACATACCTTTTAGATAGAAAAAGACTTTGGAGAGTAGGGTTTAAAATCTGCCATATCTTTACACTGGCAGCAGATGATGAGGGTGCTTGATCTGACTGCAGCTTGCCAGCATCAGAAAAATTAACATCAGTTTTAGGTTGCGCCTGTGTATATTTTCTTCCTATTTTCGTCCTCAGGACATTCCTCAAGATAACTTTGGGTTGCCTGCCATACATATAACAATACATTAATAATAGGGTGCTGAGAACTTTTTAAGTCACATGAATTCAACAAAGATATTCTATGAGTTCGCTGTCTCTGCATCATACCGTACAGAATTAAGGTCACTGCCCTGGCAATTTACAAAGCAGTTCCCTTTGGAGAAGAGCAATCACAAACTCATCTTTTGATCAGGACAGCCTTTCAAGGTTTCTACTTCTGGCATGAATGACTAATATAACCATATGCCATTCTGAAGAGGTAAACTTTCAGTGCAGAAACACAAATGGAAATTTTGGTGCATTTTGTTATCACAAAATGTTGGAAGTGGTGTCACTATGGCCTTACAAGCTATTCTGAAAGTGTATGCTTGACCATTTGCAGGATATGAAAATAGGCACTCATTTTGTGTCATCGTATTTAAAACCCACGAATATTATTTGTTCCCATATAGCAGATTAATTATGATCTTGCTGGGAAAAAGGAAGTTATTAAAAATCTCCCAGTTCTGAAGCTCCAACTATTTCTATTCAATTTCACTAAACAAATTACTTAGAATTATGAATTACAGAGTCAGTAAAAATGCCCTACTGAAGTTAAATAAGTATCTATACTTTGGTAGTTTTGCTAGATTGGTGCTGAAGTCTTCACATAAAGAATTCTGCATTATGGCCAGTAATTTGGATCGCTTTCTTACAGAATTGTAAGTATTGGAAAAGATCCCCAAGATAACAAGTCTTCAACTGAATACCACCATGCCCACTAAACCATACTGCGACGTGCCATGTCTACTTCCTTTTGAGCACTTTCAGGGATGGTGACTCCACCACCTCCCTGGGCAGGCTATTCCAATGCTTAACCACTCTGTCAGTAAATAATTTTTTCCTGATATCCAACCTGAAACTCTCTGGCACAACTTGAGTACATGTCCCTTTGTCCTGTCACTGGTTGTCTTGGAGAAGGGAACAACACCCACCTTGTCACCACCTCTTTTCATCCACTTTTAGAGAGCAATAAGGTCTTCCTTCAGCCTTCTTCAGACTGAACAAGCCCAGTTTCCTCAGCTGCTCCTCAGAGGAATTATGTTCCAGATCCTTCACAAGCTCCACTGCCCTTCTCTGGACTTGCTCCAACACCTCAATGTCTTTCTTTTAATGAGGGGCTCAGAACTGGACACAGCACTCGAGGTGCGGCCTCACCAGTGGCAAGTACAGGGGAACAACCACTGCCCTGGTCCTCCTGGCCACACTACTGCTGACAGAGGCCAGGTGCCACTGGCCTACTTGGCCACCTGGGCACACTCATTTTCACCTGCTGTTGGAGCAGCACGACTAAGGCCTTTTCCACCAGGCATCTTTCCAGCCCCTCTTTCCCCAGTCTGTACTGCTGCATAAGGTGTTTGCGACCTAATGGCAGGACTTCAGCTTATTGAATTTATTAATTTGATAAGCATTACAGATCATAGATGATTTGTCAGGATTTACTTTATTTTCAAACCTCTGAGAACTGGACTTGTTTTCCAAGAGCTGCTCCTACAAAGACACTGAAATTCAGGCTAATTTGTTGGGTTTTAAAGATTACTGAAGCGAGAATTGGGTTTTTTCCTACTGCATGTCTGGCATCATAAAAAAATTGTTCTCACTGTAGAGCAACTCTCTTTCTAATAACTAGGAAAAAAGCCTTACTACTCACAGAGCTGTTACACACATGCTACAGTAACATTTCTTAAGCAAAGGGCTCCTATTCCTCAGCGGGTTTACATCTGCAAGCAGCTGTAATTGTCCCACTGACATGCTGCATTCAGCCCAGCAGCCTGGTTACATGATACCTAGTGGCAAATACAGGTACGGCAGGCAAACTTGTTGCTGAAGGACAGCCATGCTTGAACCTAAAATAAGGTCTGGAACTGCCATGCTAGTGAAACACCATGAACTTGGGACGGATGTTCCACATAAGCCTTTTATTTCACTCTTTCAATCTTGACATTGAGATTTCCTCTCCCTAGTTACTTACCATATTCGCAAGACATAACCCCTCACTGAACCTGCAAACGCAAATGTTCCTACCCACAGCTTGGACAACCTGCCCATAAGCTGTGGATGGCTGTCAGCCTGGTGAGATCTTTGCCCTCCTGAATGCCATAATGTGTATGCCATGAGCTGCTTTCTCCTAGAGCTCTGCTACACCTTTCCCAGACCAGCAGTCTCCAAAATGTTTTAATTACACATCCCTACCAGCAGTAAGTATTTTGAGCATGTACCTTCTACAAAGTTTATTTAATTAAAATCTACAGAGAGGCACTAGTGACAGGTTGATCTTAAAGGTTGATCAACCTCAATTCTATGATTATAAAATACAGAATTGGAAATTTAAAAAGGAACGTAATAAAGATGATAGTAATTGTACAAAAATATTTCCTTCCTGTATCCCAGGAATTGTCTCGTACACACCACACTTTGGAGACCACTATCTAGACAATGCACAATAAATCTAAATGGCTCCTTTTCAAACCTAAGTAACTTAAGCTCAAGTGAAGGCAGTTTCCTTCACTCTCAGAACTCCTATCAGAAATTTGCCAAAGAAAAACTGATAGAAAAGAGCTAAGGCTTTATCTCAAAAGAAGAGAAAAGAAAAGGCACCAATAAAAAAGAACCCCAAAACCCACTTAAGGCACTCTGATGCCAAGGACACGGACACAGGACAAAGTGTTATGTAACAGATTGGTCCTAATCAGCTGCTGGAAAAACAACCCAGGGTTTATCAAGTGAGACATGGGCTCCGTGAAAGCAACAAGAAGTCACCTGTGCAAAGACAGTCTCTATATATATACTATATATACTAACCTAAAGCACAGTAGTGCCCCAGAATGTTTTATGCAGTCTGGAAAAGGCTTTCACCTTTCTTTTTTTTCACCTAGCCCTGTATATAGCCCATGAATGCTAATGCAAAAAAGTGTTCTGAGAATGTGCCTCAAATACTGTAGATGTCAGACAGGCTTGTTCAACACTCTAAGGATCCAGAGACTGGAGTTTCATTTCAAGATACGATTTAATTACTGAAAAGCTTAGAAAGTGAACACAGCTCCTGAGGGTCAGTTTAGTAACATTGAGGTCTTAAATTGTGGAGCTCAAGTAGCAGCTTAGTGAGCACATCCCAAGTCTGGCAAGTGTTCTTGATTCAGCACAGGAAGCAAGAGACTTACTTTGCTATAGAAATCCCCACTAAATCAGAAGTTCTGGCTTTCTTCTGGACTTCTCAAACATTGACTTTACACATGAACCAGAGTTTAATACCTCAGAAGAGCTTATAGCAACCAGACTTCCACATCACTTGTTGTTTGTCCGCTGCAATGTATATTAGACATAAGAAATAAATAAGCAGTACCTAAGGAAATAGAGAATATATATATTTAAGAAACGTGATCAATTAAAAAATTCAGCTACGCAAGAACTTATTAGGCTGTTAAGAAAATTTACAGAAACTGAAGCAGTTAAGGAAAATTTCAAGGTAAAAGTCATCAAGAAAATTTGTACAAGTTATCTTTTGAAACTAGACATTCAGTCTTGTGCTTTAAAATTCTTCTCTAAAGACAAGAAACACCCAAACTACTTTACAGGGCCAGTTACTGAAGACTAAAGAAGTGAAGTCACTTCAGCTCTTGGGATTCCAGAAGAGATAACACAATGAAAGACTAAGCTATTTCTCCTCCTCCTCCAAAAGGACTCAAAATTAAAAATCAAACCTTAAAGTAACTAAATGGTGTTTTTTCCTCCAAACAGAGAAGCGTCACAGAAGTAAGCCCTAGCAATATGCAGATGTGAACCAGAAAATTGCTTCTTCTTAAAAAATATGTTTTAAAATAATTATTTCAGGGGATCATGAGACAACATAAATGTGCTATTCTCTATGGAACACTTCAGTTCTCCTGACTAAAAACAAACCAAGGCTATCAGTTTTCCCAGATCTCAACTCTTTCAGTTTTCATTGTTCCACCTCACAGAAATGATATATCTTTTTTCTTTTTACTTCTCAAACACATGATATCACAATGAAATTTTACTAAATTTAAGCTCAAACAGCAAGGTAATTAGTCCAGTGGGAACACACAATTAAAATAAAGACACTGTGACCATGTATGATCAAGACTTGTAAAGATACCAGAATATCTTCCAACGTTGAGTGTTTAAACAACATAATGACAGAAAAAGTCTACAGCAGGAGGCAAAGGAGTCCGAAGCAGCATCTCACTACCTATAGTTTGTTGGCCACCTTGAAAATTCAGGTCTGACATCCCTTGCTCACACTCACATCAGGCTAGACCTTAACAGGCTCCAGGCTCCTATATAATTTGGTTTACTGATTCTTACTTGGAACTGAATTGTAATGTTCCCCATTCCCTTGATTTAAATGGGGTTTATAGATTTTAGGCAAGTACTTTAGCAAAAATGATTTTATAATTTCAAGCACACACACACCATGAAGCAAGCTTTGCACTAGAAAGTTATGCAAAGGAGAGGAAATGTCAACAAACAAGGAAGTTAAGGCATACACTTGTCAGTGCCAGGCCAAGACATCAATTCTTATCTGGCACCAGGTTTTGACTGAAGTTTTTGAACCATTTATGACCTAACCTTCAGAGCAGAAGAAGAGCATAAGAGCTTTCAATGACTTCCCTTTTTTTAAAAGGGGTATGGCCTCTGGCAGTGTTTCTTGAAAATCATGTCACTAAGACTGGGAGCGTAATAGATTCAGGGAAACATCTAAACTTAAGCCAGCTTGTAGGTCTGTAAACAATGGTTGGGACACAGATCCCTAAATTATCTGTTAAATTGTCCACAGAATAAAGTGAGCAACTCGAGCAAAAGCCAATTAAAAAGATTAAAGTAAGTGTCAAAACAAAAAAAAAGCCAAGTATACGTTAAAAGCAAGTCCCACAAGCAGACACAGCAAGTAATTTGCATAACAGTAACACTGGAGGCATCTTGGTGAAGGAAAACCAAAGACAATTATTTCTGTTTCTAAAACAAGTACCTACCATAGTCTCTCATTTACCTCCCCAAAACTGAAAAAAATACAAAAACAAAGATAATGAAAACATACTTATGCATGTAATGATGGAATAAACAAAAAATATTATTATGAAAAATGCTGTTAGCTGCTCCTGACAAGTCTCATATTGCTTTTCACAGGCAAGAAAAGAATTATCCTACCTTATAAAACACAGGAATAAAAGCTATTGTTTATACCTCTGGGGAAAGTGTTTGACCTCTATTTCACACAATAATCACAGCTGCTTGATATGGTTCCTTACCCAACAATCATATTGTGTACACACACCAGTGCTGGAACTGCTGTCTCAAATTCATTCAAATGTGTATTAGAAAGTGATCAAAACGAGACAAGGAGACTACTGGCTCATTTGGGACTAAATTACTATTAATTGTCTACACCATTATCTTCATGGCTACATTCTCTTACTAGTAAACACACGTCCTGGGAAATAAATATTTTGGCAGGGGGATGTCACATACCATTTGAGGGTTTTTCTCTCAGCTCTCACACAAGCTGAGGGTCTGTCCTGTGTTTATAGAATAATGCCACTCATAGACTTGATGTTTATTCAGCTATCTGGGCTTTGCAGCACATGCACAGCCCAGGAGCTCCTTGACCTTTCAGAGCCCAAAGGAATGACGTGATACACTACCATTAACAGGAAACTCTGATGCACTCACTGATGACACCCCGTTGTGAGGAAAGCTTCTGATTGTCCTTCTTCAGCTTCAAGGTCCTGACCTTTCACCAACTGACGAGAAGCTAGTGACCAACAAACATCAACACCCCTATGAACTTCCTTGCTTTGCTGGACTAGGAGGTTATTACTGACCAAATGCACTTGTCAGGGCAAGGGGGACCAGTATGTGAATGACTGCCACAAAAACCTGACTGCTCTGGGGTCAGTACTTGATTCAGCTACAACACGTATTTCATGGAACATTTAAAATACTGACCTGAAACAACTGCACACATATGATTTAAGCACCCCTTCCACCCTCCCCACTAACTAGGGAACCAACCTACCCCAGGAGCCCCCTCTGGGATCACAGACAAACCCCCTGACACTCACCTTTCACAAGCCCAGGAGCAGAGCTGTACAAGTGAGAGCAGCTGCAGTCGCTGCTTCATACCCCCACGATCTCACATCACAGCACAACTGACAGAAGCCATTGGCTACCAAATTTTGTAATCCAGAAGTTAAAAAAAACCCCATGTGAAGGTGTAGGTTTGTGTTAATATATCTTTGTCCTTTATGACTAAAATTAGGTGGCAGCAACAGTCCTGAAGCAACACTTTAGACAAAACACATCTCCCTAAACATCTGAGATTGGCTCCTATCAATAAAGTAGATTGCTTTTAAAATACCAGGAGCTAATAGGAGTTTGTCATTAAGACTTATTTCCTGCTTTGCAATGCAAATGAAAAATTCCTCACTGGGAATAAAAACTGTTGCATCAGAAAGACTTGCAGCACACAACTTAACTCTTCCCTCTCTTGAGTTTTGTCAGTTCTCAGTCTCTTGCTCAACAAACACCCCCTCTTTAGAACCTGTGTGCTCTTTCCACTTATCATGCAATGAGGTCACCATGTTGATTCTGACTTACTGAAAAACACTGAGTACCCAAATTGAACACTTAGTACAAGCTTCATTGCAGACAGGAGAGTAAATTTACTTTACAGAGAGGCTCCAGCTAGTCTCTAGAGACATCTTTTTTCCAAGGAAATGAAAAACATACAGGTTTAATATATCGGTATTTCCTGTCTCTGTAGTCTAAATAATTTCTCACTATTGTGCTGGTAACAATTTGTGTAAAAATTATGGAACACCTATAAATGCTATTTGAAAGTCTCTTATATATTGAAATAAACAGAAAGTTAATACACAACAGATCTAAAGGTAGCTTTAAAGAAACCAAACTTCTCAATGTTTAAAGACCAGTTCAAAGTTTACTGAAAGACCTTTAGAGATTGATACCTTGATATCACATATCAACAACGTCACAACATAAATAAAATTCAGGAAACTGCAATTAAATTCTGTTAGGACCCTGTGAGCTGCTCCCTCAGTTAAAAGTTATTGACAGAAGCTTTTTGAGGTAAGTACATGTAAACTGACAGCTATGCCTCTGAGGAGGTATCAAAACTAAACTCAGCATCTTTTACAATTTCAGCTCTTCCCTGAAACACTTTGAAGCATTCTGAATATACAGACCAGGCTATTCATAAACCACATAAAATGACTATTCATAAACCACAAACCTACAGAACCCAGCAGTGCCAAAATCACCTCCATTTTCATTACCTGTGCTCTTTGTTTTTAACAGCCTCTCCTGATAAGAAACCACTTACGGGCAAGTTTAGTTGCAGTCAGAAAACACGGCAGAGAATGCTTACTCACTAATTTATAATTAAGTGATTTGGGGAATAACAACTGTTTCATTATGACAAACGTATTCATTTTGTCACAAAGTCAGTATGTTTCCCAGCTGCTGCTAATAAATCTAGTCCTACATTTTTATTTCCATTTGTCAACTACAGAAATTACAGCATCAAAATTTTCTTGGAAAAAACAATTACCTAGCTGACAACTCTGAAGATGACTATTTTATCTTATAATAGCATATCAATAATTTGTCATAATCTCAAAGAAACCAAGATATTTGAGATTAATCAACAGATTAATCTCAAGAGATTATAAAGAAGTTGCACATCAGCAGTCTTAATTACTTAAGTGCCTTGACAGTAACACAGATGAAAAAGCTCTCATTTTTTTTACTTCTTCCACTACTAATCACTATATTGTTTAGGGGATATTTTAATTGTTTTAAAGAGTTGATAAAACTCAGGCTGAGTGTGAATTACAGAACAAACAGGGATGAGAAAAAGAATTCTGGAAAGCTTCTTACATATCTAAAGATATCTCAGGCTAGAAGGAAAATTTACACAAAGAAAGCAATGAACACTGTTCAGGACTCCAAGCAGGTTAGCAAGCAGTAATTCCTCTAGCAAGCAGGCTTATTCTAGTGTCACGGTCTTCTGCTACAATTACACAAAGGAAAGGTTACAGTTGCCATTAGACCACTGAAGCATGATTCTCTGAAGGTGAGCCACCCAACAGCTTGAAAACCAACTCTGCGTGACACAATTAATTAGCTAGAGACCAGAGACACTCATCTTCATGAAAGACTGTGAAACTCTGAATATGCAAACAGAAATAAACTAATTCTGACATGACTTCTTACCCAATTGATTCTTCATCATTAGAGCTGTTGCAATTCTTTTGCCTTCTTCCTTTTGTGTAAGGCTTTCTGTTGTTGGCACTTAATCTCCACTGAAACAAAACAAATAAAATTGGCAGATTTCAACAAATCTGAATATGTCATAATGGATAATGCACTAGAAAAATGGGACACTGAAACAATGCAGCTGACCAAATATATCCAAGTTATGAAGAGCATACACAGCAATTCTGCAAAGAATTAATTTGCTTGATTTAAAGAATCCACATATCGCCTGATTTTGAGCAGAACTTTTTTCTCCTGAAGAAATATACACGACAATTCCATTGTTTCCAAATTTCAAGAGGGACTATACCAAACACAGACTTAAATATTAGGCCTGTTACACATAATAACAAATACCCAAGATGCAGAAAATAGAGACTAACTCTGTGCATTTAGGCAAATTTTACAGGTTACAATATGGATACAAAAGATATAAATAAATTCTACCTGAGATATTACAAAATACCTGAGAAGGATAAATAAATACATCTCTGAGAAGGAAATAAAAGGAAAGGAAATAAAATTCTGAGAAGGAAAAGCAATTTGATCTGGTACTTAAGTGGCAAACCCCAGAACAGCAAGACTTCATTTTTTTTCCAAGTTCTCTTACCTTGCCAGAAAAGTACTTATATTTTCAAATTTAAAAAAAGAAAGTCCCACCAAATATAGTTATTGCTGCAATTCCAGAAACCTCCAGCCCTCCAACTCTCCTTTTAATCTTCCCCATTTCTTAAAATTCAAAATACAATAAACTCAAGAGATGCTTGAAAATTATGCCACTCAGGCGGAAAGCAAACAAACTTATCTTCATTTTTGACTAAGTGTGGTTTGAAATGGCATCTGAAAAATTCATGCCCATGCATATTCTACAAACTTCAAAGAAGTCTGAAAGGCGCATCCCAATCAAACTTTTTGCTACCATAGAGACTAACTCTAATGCAAAATAAGCCCATTATTAAAGTTGGCAGCATGAAATCGACTTGACGGGGCTCCCCCTTCTTCCTGCCTTCAAACACCATCTAGTTCACCTCATACCACTGCTGTTCAAGCACAGCAAGCCCATCCAAATCACTGAAAACTGCACAAAGTTTCTCAAACAACACGGTGCAAACTCTGAGAACTCACAACCAAGTTTTTTAAAGTAGAACATAAAAACTAGGCAGTGTTTAAAGCATTTGAAATCCCCCAACATATGGAAAAGTTTGAAATATATATAGACATAGGTAGGAAAAATAAGAAACAGAAAATTAGACAACATCCAGGAAATAACAAGGAAATAAAGTATTTTTCAATTCACCATTCAAATCATCATTTTTATAGAGGCAGAGAGAAATACAGGAAGAACTCCATGCAAGTGCTGTCTAAATCTGCCTGAGAGGTTGCTGCTTGTAGCCACAGGAGACACCACCTCCCATTTCAAAACCTGACTGAAACTGGATGCTCTGCTCACTGAAAGCATTACCAGTATAGAACACAACCCCACAGTGAGTCTCTGCTGCAGCATTCTCAAATGACCTGGCCTACCAGGAGACCTGGGTCACATTACCACCGCTACTGTAAGTCAAGAAAAATTCCTACCTTCCCTCACTACACCTTTCAACCTCCTCTGAGGGGGAGGAGGTCTGTTTGTCCAGGCCCATGATTCTGAAAGCACTAAAGCCAGCAACAAACTCTGGATGCTGAGCTGAAGGAAACAAGAGTAGCAAAATATGTTTCCAACACTTGACATTTGAAATGCTTACAAAATTTGGAACAAATTTATAGAGGCAAATACTTGCTTCTATATGTGACTGAGATGATCTAGACACTCAGTTACGATAAATGCCGTAAGACTCTTAGAGTCTTTTGGTCTTAATACAGTTATTTCTGTATCAGCATCTAAAATTCTGTCAAGAGTCATACAGTACTTCATATATTCTCTTAAAAGCTTAAGCTCTTAGATAACTGAAAACTCAGTGTAAAGGTTATTTCCATATAACAAAGTTCAGTAAGTGATCTGAATATAGTCTAAAAGTTCAGCAGTCAGAAGACAATCAACTAAAAAAAATTAAATATCACATTTACCTTTAAATTAACAATTTTCTAGATAGTTTCAAACTACACCCAAAGACAAACTGCTCTTCAATGATCTATGAAACATGGCACTAAGACCTCCATTTCTGTAAATGCATGCTTGCGAACAGATTCGAGACTTACACACTTGTCTCTCTCAAGACAGTCTGGATTAGTTATTGGTCACAAGGCAGCACTTTGTGTTGAAAAAACACAGCCTCCAAAACTAAACCA
Source organism: Leptocoma aspasia (assembly GCA_013399835.1). Taxonomy (NCBI): domain Eukaryota; kingdom Metazoa; phylum Chordata; class Aves; order Passeriformes; family Nectariniidae; genus Leptocoma; species Leptocoma aspasia. The sequence continues at coordinate 1,552,334 of VXAX01001527.1, read as the reverse complement.
AAACCTCATGTAACATTCTCCTACACACTTTTCACTCTGAAGAACTTCTCTTTACCTCTTTTAAAGGGTAGTCACAATGGTGGGAGTCTGGGAGCCTTGCCAAAGGGGACTGAACTTGGACATCCTCTGACTTGGTGTTTGTTTTCTTCTTTGGTATACGAAACTGAAAATAGATGATGTGACACATGGTAAAACTAAATTATCCACTGGTGCTATGAGCTGACATACAGCCATGTACAAAGTTGTCTTAACTGGGCAAAATAAAGTTGTAAGGGAAGCCCTGACTTTTGACTTAACTTGAAATGCGTTCCTCATTAATGCTTGATCCCAAATCATGTGTCATACCACATGATGAGCTAGTTTTAACACATGAACCATCTGGAAAAGCTCTCTCTCATTAAATTTACATCTTCAAACATGACAAAAAGGCGACAACCAATCCACTGGCACAGTTTTCTTGGTTCAGTCTGATTTGTTTACACTCTAGTTTAAGTGTCTTAGCTTAGAGAATGATAAAGAGAAAACAAAATAGCTAAATACCATGACCAGGTTTGCTTTCTCAAAAGAAAAAATTCAGGATGAAGAACAATTACATCTTATAATAGTACAAGTTTTTGGTATGATAATTTAGCATCAAACAGACTTAAATGTACTCAAAATCGTATCAGCTATTGTCATTGCCATCTCCCACAGAAATGGAGCCAGCATTTTGAAAGTAATTATTGAAAGAGAAGGCAGTTAGTAACCCACAGGAATTCACCAGTTCATAAAAAATGATATGTAGGAAAGAAAGTTTGTTCATTGAAAACCAAACAAAAAATAATCAAACTAAATTTGTACTAGTTCATCAAGACAAGGAAACAGGATGATACTTCCTATCAGGTAATTAAACCAGTTAAAAGAATATCAACTGAAAGAATAAAAGTGCAAGCATTGCTACTGCTCCAGGCATCCTGAGAAGCAAAACCTGACATTGCAAATACAACCAGATGAGAATGTATCAGAGAAGGAATCCAACATTTACACCTCTCAGACAACTGAATCTAGCTCAGGCAGGAAAAAGCTGAAGCTACTCCATATGATGGACACTGTAAAGCATCCTATGAACTTGATTTGCAAGCCACCAGATGCCTTGCATTGTAACATGAAATTACAAGCAGGGATTCCAGAACAGTGACACTAACAACTTAATTATTAGCACCCTAACTGCATTCATTAGCTCAGCAGGTAGTCCTTCCGACAGATCCTAAGGAAGCGTGCTGCACCACAATGAGATAATATTTCAATTCTTCAGTCTGAATTGTGAGTGCTCTTACTCCTTTTCTACACTTCTTTGAAACTAAGATTAAAGTTTTTTGTAATTAGACCCCAAATTTCTATACAGTGTCCCAGGCTGCCTTTACTGGTCAAACACTGTAACAAATATTCCTTTAATAACAGACTCCTCGCACTCTAAAGGACACAAATGTCACACACAGGCAACAACTCCTTATACAAGTACCTCTCTTCCTTTCAATCAACACGGAAGGACTGAAACAAGACATTTTCTTATTCAGGAACTTCTACAAGTAGATTGTTTCAAATTTGTTTGGTTGATTTTATTTTAGAAGTGGCCTATAAACACATTTATCAGTCAGAACACATGTTTCTGATCTGCACTATAATGGCTAGGAACAGTTTTTCTACTTCAGTCCTCTACCTGCTGCCTGACTAGCAGCTTCTGTTATGAGATGCCAAAGAACACGTGATTATCTAGAATTTTAACATACATTTAAAATGAAAAGAGGTTCTGATAACCTCTATAATGGCATAACAGACAACATTAAATACACATAAAGTTAGTAAAAAGAAGAGACAACTGACAGAAAGGGATAAAAAGCACAAGATACATTAACCAGAAACATTTCCAGCTCACTACAGAGCATCTTCCCAATGCTTGCCCTCGTTAAGATGTTGGTTTACAGTGCCCACAATTAACTTACAGAACAAGCACAAAGTCAACAGGCAAAGAGAGGTCTGAATCTATGCTAAACACAAGGTATGCAGTTGCCTCAGCTTTTCCCAAATAAAAAGTGACTAACACTACACATACATGTGCATAGGCACTTGGCAGACTCATCTAAATCAGCAATACTTTCCTGAAGGTTCCCACTTGCAGAAGCAAGGGCCAGAGAAAGTGCATAAACAGAGTGCTGGAAACAGCTTATTTCTAAGCTACTAGATCACCCAGACCTTACCCAATCACACCAGTTCCTATGTCTACCATTTGTTCTCACCAGTACTCCCACTGCTAGAAACTACTTCGAATAGGATATTTTAGGAAAAGATACACACCAGCATAAGAAGCCTCTGAGTACATCTCTGCAGATAACCAAGTTTTACACAGTTTTGCAGCTGTTCTACTTAATTCAAATTACTCTAAAATTTTAGGTGTTAGCCTAGGTCTTAAAATAACTTGGAAAACACCCTGTTTATATGTAATCAAATGCTAAGCCTATAATGTATTAATAAATGTACAACAGTAGACATTAGTGTTGACTGCTACCACAATAAACAGTTTCCAAAGAAAGCATGTTGCAACAAAGCAAAAGTTAGATCAGTGAAGAACGAATTTTAATGTTCAAACAGATCAGAACACACTAGGATACCCACAGCCTCAAAATAAAATGTTGAAAATTTTGGGAACACTTACACTGACATGACTTGAAGATGATGTTCTTCCTGACATGGCTTTCTCTACTGGGGAAAAAAAAAAAGAAATAAATATACTTAAGCATTTCTGGTTTATTGATTAAGAGAGAAGTAGAACTACAGTAGTAGGCACTAAGAAAGAACAACAAAATAATTTTTGAGCAAACTACAACAAAGAAAACACATTCATAACATGACTTGGGCTGGATGGGGATTTAAAAAGATTTTACAGTCCAGCCCTCCTGCCATGGGCAGGGATATCTTTCAGCTGATCAGGTTGACCGAGCCCTATTCAACCTGACCTTGAACACTCCCAGGGATGGGACATCCACTGCTCCATCTTTGGGATGGAACCTGTTCCAGTCTCACCATCCTCATTATAACAAACATTTCTTCCTCATGTCCAATCTACACCTACCCTCTTTCAACTTATGACCATTCCCTCTTGTCCTGTCACTACATGCCCTAGTAAAAAGTAATTGACAGCCACAATACAAGACGGACACATACCTGGGCAAGGCTCTGGATTGTCAGCATAGACAGAATTGTTAATGAAATTGTCCTAGAATATATCCTTAGCTAAGACATTTACCGATTAACTCCTCACTGCAAGCACACAACTAATAAGCAGCTCACGCTTGGACTATAGAGTGAAAAGGAGTAAGAGAGGACATCTGTACCACTGCAAGGGCTCCAAGAATAAATGATAGCCAAGGATTCCTGTTAAATCTATGAACTTCATCACTACAAGAACACAGCCTCAGAGCTTCCAGCATTTACAGGTATTCTCTTTATATACATTCTATATAACTCTGGCATAAGACCTTCAAGCTGTTTGGAGTCTCTCAAGAAGCCAGGTTCGGGGACTTTTATTTATCTCAGCGGTTCTTTTAACTTAGAGCTCTATTCCCCCAGGGTGGGGAAGAGACCGATAAAGAAAAGCTGAAGTACTGCCTCTTCCGACGCCCGCGACGAGGAAGAGCCGACAAACGGGGCCCGCCTGGCAGCTCGGGGGAACAGGCACCACCCGGCAGCGGCAGTCCCGGCTGTCACCGCCCGAGCCCGGCCCTGGCACAGGGCTGCCCGCCGACGGAGCACTGCGGGCTCCGAGCTCCGCAGCCCCGGCTCCTCCCGCTAGGAGGGGAACGGCTTCCCTCTGACAAACCCGCAATTCCCGAGGGCCTGAGCCAGCAATTCCACCTTTTCACACTCCCCGCTCAGCCCTCTCCCAGAGGCGCAGCAACGCCGCCACCAGCCCTCCCTCCGTCCCTCGGTGCCCTCCGTTCAACCGCCCTGCCGGCTCCGCTCGCTCGCGGCAGACTCCGCGGCCGCACGGGCCCCCCTGGGACGCTGCCGGCCGGCTGCAGCCCTGCCTTCCTCCCCCGCCGAGGGGCTGGCAGCGGGCGGGAGCGAACGGCCCCGAAAGCAGCCCACAGCACTCACCGCCACCGCCGGAGCTGTTTGCCCGGCCCGGCCCCGCCGCCGCCTGCGCAGCTTCCTCGGGTACTTCCGGGCCGGGCACCGCCCCGCCGGGCCGGAGCCACCGCCCGCCCGCGCCCCGGGCGCTGCCCCTCAGGCCCTTCGAGCTTTAACCTGCTCGGGGCGAGCTCGGTAGTGACCCGCCAAAAGCCATTAAAGAACCGAGAAAGCCGTATTACTTTTAAAGAAGCGGTAGTGAACCCGACCCAGGTTTAAGTTGTACCTTGCTAATGACGCTTCCTTCCCTCAGCTGACAGCTAGACCCCGCCAAATCAATCCCCTGACGGGGGGTGCACAGCCGGGGAGCGCCCTCATAACCCCGGCTGGCCGCGGTTTGCAGCTGCTGCCCTTAGAAACCCTCCTGCAGCCAAGGGGAGACGAAGATTTGTTGGCTGGGGTTTTTTACTTTGTGTTTTTTTTCAGGGCAGCTTCGGAATTGTAAGTTTTGTGTGGAGCCTTCTGCTTTGTTTCCTTCTTGGTAGTGGGAATTAAAACTGGTGTGGACAAATGTTTAGTTTCATACTTGAGGTTTAGCTTTAACTTACTGTCAGGTGTGAATTACAAACAAAAGAGGTTAGTTTGTAACTTGGAACTATCTGGAGCGCTTTAGGTGGCCGCAAATTATCAGCCACTGACAGGTTTTGCCCCAGTACGTAAAGTAATGAAAACTGAAACCATTACTGGGTTTATTTTTTTCATGCAGAGTCCTTGTCTACACTCCCAGAGTGAAAAAGAGTTCCGTCTATGATGATGACAGATTTTACAGAAGAGCATACGGTAATATTGGGCTTTACTAGAACAAGGTGGTTTTAAATGGAAAACAAAGTAATCTTTATGAACTTTATATAGTACTTATACTGCAACAGTGTTTAGAATAGGCCAAATCCTGCAACAAGCACCAGCTGAATTTACATCTGAAGCATTTTAGCATCTGAATAGAAAAGTGGGAGGAAGGGAGAGAGGGATTATTTTTCCCCCAAAAGCAAATTTTTAAAATTAAGGTAGCAATTGTAAAGGCTGCCAGCATACACAACCTTGAATATTGTATTTATATATAGACAGTGAAGTACAAACAGCAATCAATGCTGATTTAGAATGCAGACTTATAACAAAGAAGTACATGCATTGTGCAGCTGTATCTGGAACACTCTGTAATTGCTCTTTTTTAATTCTATAGTTAATTGCGTTACTACAATAAAATCAGTCCTCTGGACTAATAAGTATATAATTCTAAGCTGCTATTTAAGTAAACTCCAAAGTGATAATCTATTATTAATTGCCTCAAAACTTTTCATTTCACATCTTGAAGACAATTTTAGGAAGGAATGTCATATGTGCACCTTATGTAAAACTGTTTGTTTGTTTCTGCCTTCTGAAATGTTCAGCAACCCTTCACAATGCTTTGTAAAGTAGATGTTCAGGGTTTAATTTGGAATTGCATATCTTTGTTTTGGAACTGAAAAAGCAATGTTGCTGTTAGTAGCTGAAGTAAAAGAATAGTAACCTCCTATTCAGAGTATGCTGGGAAACTGGTCTCTCCAGTCTTTTAGGGGTGAGGAGGGAAAGGGACTGAGAGGTGGTCCCCAGCATACCACTCTGAGGAAACTGCATCTACCTATTCTTAATTCTTCCAGAAAGCTGTGCCTTTCTTCATACACATCTTTCATTAGAATATGTCCATTTTTCTCCCGCTTTGTCTCATGGGAACAACAGCTGGAATATGGGTAGCTTCTTTCCCACTAAGTCCTCTCTCTTTTGCATTAATTGCCCATATTTCAGTAGTATAGCAAACAGACTGTTTTCCTATTTCCTTTGTGTTTTTCACGCCTTCCTGCAGAATGAAAAAATCGTAGATGAATGGGTGCCCTTGCATTTTCTTTGTGCTGTTTCCATTTCAAGAAACTGGCAAGACAGTAATAAATTGATTATATATCATACCATATGATTTTTTTCCCTTTTTCTATGTGTACTGATTATGTGAGATAAAAAAGGAGAAAGTATAATTTTCTAGCCTACTCTCTATTACTTAGAAGAAAATAATTACCCTGAAGAGAGGGCTTAATAATACTAGCCCAGTGGAGATTACTCAAAAGGAAAACACATGTGGTGTTGCTGTGTTGAAAAGCAAAAATGTTTGTTTTTTTGGTTTGGTTTTTTGTTTGTTTTTTTTTTTTTTTAATTTGGGAGCATAAGAAATAATTTTCAATCTGCTAAGCACCTTACCTCAAAGAAACTTGCATTCCTGGAAAGAGTTGGGTTGCAAGTCAAGTAGCTCACATGAAAATATTCAGCTCATTTTTTGTCCTAGTAATTGGCTTTATCAAATGGTATAATGACTTTTAACGTAGAATGTAATTTACTGTGTTCTATAAAACTTAAAGGCATGTAGTCTTACTTGCCAAATATAACTTGATTCAGATCATTTACAGGAAAAAACAATGACTGTATTAGGACTAATCCTGTAAAGGTAGGATTATGACCACACCAAAGGTTATACCCTGTTTACCATTTTACAGCCAGTGACAGTCAGTAGTAGACTGAAGAACTACTAGGAAAATAGAAGGTTCTTCTAAGCTTAATTTTTCAGCTGCACAAAAATCACTTCCTGGTATAATTCATACCAGTCATTAGAGATAATCTGAAATTGAAGACCTCAGTCCAACCTCGTGATAGTTTGCTGCCTGGACTTTCTTTTCTCCTGCTCCTGGATCAGTGGCTTTTCTGTCATGCATTCCTATATTTCCATGTGGCAAGAGCTTGCAAGGATGAATGACTAACCAGAGTGATTAGCAGAAAGCAAACACATACATGTATGATCTGTTCTAGTGCAGCTGAAGGTAGAAGAACATGGAGAGTATGCTGGTACACAAGCAATGGGAAGGTTGAAGTCCTTAGTAAGCGCAGCTTATTTTCTTTAAAAGCTCAGGATCCAGTACAACACTTGGACTATTTCCAACAGCCAAGGCCTGCTTTTCAGAGGTGGCCTTGAAACTCAGTGGAGTTCCAAGATAATGGCTAGGAGACAGCACAATAAAAGTTGTTCAAGTGAACAACGAACCACGTACACGTGCCTCCTTCTTAAAGTCTTTAATTCAAACTACCTTAAACAGATCTTTAAATAAACATGCTAGCTTACAAATTTTTTGTTTGTTAACAGAAATAAGGCATAATAAAGGCAGGGGAGTTACTGCTGTTGGAACTTCACAACTGACATCCCTAAGAGGCTTTAGAAGCAGCTGGTTTATTATACACCACCATGAAATACTCTGGATCAACAAGTATTTAATTTGTTACAGCTTAACAGCTTTTAAATCTGAATTCTAATGCAAGGGAGGGGTGGGTTGACAGGTGTTGTGTGGAGGTCTATCACTACTTTGACATAATAGTCTTCTTAATTTGTAGTGGTTACAAATACAGAGAGAACTCAGTTTGAGGAAACTAACAGAGGGTTCAGAGTATCAAGAGGAACTAAAATATGACTTCAATATAAAAGGGGAACTGAGGCACCTGGATACAAATGAATCCTTTGTTTTCAATTACTACAAGAATGGACATGAGCAGAATCATAAGCGCTACGAAGTTCTGGGACGTTTTATTACCCAGTATGTTTATGAGCTCCTGGAAAGAGTCTGCATGCTGCAGAAGGTTTATATTCCTACTGACACTACAGAGGATGAACAAAGAAGTTTCTTTTTCATGAGCAAGGATGCACTAACAAGTTCCTCTAGCCTAATTATCCTTCTTCAAGACCGTGGAGTTTTTTGTGCTGGACAGTGGGGACGAAGGGCAATTGTCAGTGAGGGCCTGAGACACGGAACACAAATACCATTCATCAAAATGGCCCTGCAAAGCCACTGGGAAGTGATTGTACTGAACCCCAATGACAATTTCACTGATCTGAACGCTGAAAAGGAGAGATTTTCTGCCAGGGAAGAAGCACTTACTTTTACACAGTCTGTCTGTTGGATCCCCAAGAGGGGCAGCAGCAGCCCCGAGGAGCATACCGTGTATGTATGGGATCATTTCATTGCAAAGAGCGCAGCCAGGAACGTGGCCTTCATTGCCCATGGCTACGGCGGGTTGGTGTTCGTTGATCTGCTGGTGCAGAGGAAACGTGAGGTGATGAATAAAGTGTACTCTGTGGCGTTCATCGACTCCACACACAACGTGCAGCACCAGAGCAGACATGATCCAGAAATACAGGAATGGATACGCAAAACCTGCCGAGAATGGGTGTCAAACAGTAAACCCCTAAATAAAACTGTGCACTTTCTCATGAGAGTCAATTGTCCTACTTTCTCTGCTGGAACAGAAAAGTATGGTTTAGCACCCTCCTGCTGCTTACAACCCATCTTTAAGTACCTGAAGAGCATGCTGAAAGCCAAGATCACAACAGCTGTGAGGAATTCACCTGTTGCAACCAGAAGCAGCACAAGTAAGAAGAGAGGCAATAAATAAAGGTACACTGGTTTGTTCTTGATAGTGGTCTCTTCCTTTCATAAGTGCCTCTGCATCTTTCTGTTACCTAAGCACCTTCCTCTCACTGTAGAGAAATTCACAGTTCTAAGTTTGAAACTAGTTTGTTTGGTTTTGAGAAGAAAAACACAAAAGTTATCTATTAGGAAAGATATGCATTGTTGAAAGCTTGAAGCCACAACCCTTTGGCTACCTGTGAAATTTAAAGTTGAATTAAAGATGTTATGGTATATCAACTCTCATCTATCATTTTCTATAATAAACATTCTATAGTTTTGGCTCTATAATCAGACTAAACTATCAGGAAAACATTTGCTTAAGTGCTTAGCTTCATTAGAAGGCCAAATCTGGAATAGCAAAAGCATGTAAACAACCTGTTTCCTCCTTTTTATGTACCATGTACTGTTTAAAATCTTTCAAGAGCTGAAACATCCACCTTCCTCCTTGAAACATGTACTCTTAAGCTGAACAGTGCTTCAGGGAAGTACATACTACTACTTTCCCTCCAGTCAGAGTTGGTGTGCCCCAAACATGACACATGGAGATACAATAATTTCCATTTTAAAGCCAACTAAGCCAGTGAGAATACTGGACATGAGCTGCTATAGAGATACACTGGCCTGGCAACTTGCAGTTACCAAATGATGCAGTGGAATGACATTGCTGTTTCCTCTCAGCTGTTTAACTTTAGACAGAGGTGGGAAACAAAGTTTTTAAATTTACATACTCAAGGCTTGTAATGTGTATAAGCAGAAGTTCAAATAATCTTTAAAGTGAATGTAAACAAAAGAGTTATTCTTAACTTCCAGTTCAAGCCCGTGGGAATCAAGTGTTCAATGGCCACAAAAAAGGATCCTTAGAAGGATGACAAAACCTTCTCCTACAAGTGTAGAACATTCCAATCTCAGTCAAAAAAGCTGTTGAACAGTAATAATGGGTATCAGAGAGAAGAGAGCATCAACTTGCCTTTGTGTTTATATCCATTTCAGATTTCAGTCATCATCTCTCTCAGAAGAAACTTCTGTCCTGTTACGCAGCAATGGGTAAAATGTAAAATTCTATTGGAAAGGCACATTCAGTGGAATGCTCTTGAGAGCAAGCACAGCTTTTTTTATTAATGTCAGCTTTACTGTTATTACATCTGAATGAAAATGGTACTAAACAGACAACTAACAGAGTGCCTTGGTTTCCTGAAGAAGGTTGCACTGGAGATGCCATAGCTGAGGATGCACAGGGCCTGCCTGTTTTGTAAGGGCTGGTCAGCACACAACTCAAAGAACAGTTCAAAAGAACAGTCACTTTTATAAACTCTGTGCATGAACATGTAGCTTTATTTATGAGAGAAGCATGAGGTGACAGAGTATCTGTCTTCAGAAGGAGACCAATATGATCCTTCAGGATAAATGCTCAAACTGTCCCATAATGTCAGAGGAGGCCAAAAGTGCCCAAAGGAAAAAGGGATCTAAAACAGCATCCGTTTGTGTAATTCTTGTGTAAATCTCAGGTCAACCCATTAAATTCCTTGGTAGAGAAGGTCATATTTAGGAATGTTATTGGGGTCAATAGGACTTCTCACAATGAGCTTTCCCCGCATTGCTCCACGGTAGATCACTTCAATCAGATCTATAAAGTCTTGCTTTGTTTTGAAGCTTCCTACAAATTTGGTGTGATCTGGAGACCTAAATAGAAGCATAAAACAAAGATAGAATTGTAACATTAAAGTATTCAGAGAAAAAACACCTAAAAATGTGAAAAGATGCCCAAATGAGATAAGGAGTTTTGATCTGGTCATTCTGAAAGAATGAACTAACTTTGTAATGGCATAACCAAGTCAGGAATATGCTGTGACCTCCAAAGGTTGAACAGGTCCAGTGTCATGTCTAAGATTTTAATCATTTCTTACTATTTTTTGCAGAGTCAGACATATTTCACCTACTTACTGCATCAGAGCATATTTTAAAATATTCCCCTATTTTACATCCTCCTGGCTTCCTACAGAATTCTCAAAGCAGATGCTGGTAACAACATTATAGTTTTCAAATGTTACCTTCCCCAGACATGATAACATAGAAAAAGACTGAGAATTCTTACGGACATAATAGACAATGGTAGGATGACTTACCCATAATCAACCTTCATGTGCTGTCCATTGAAGAAAAATACAGTAGATGGAATATAACTGATGTCAAAATACTGGGTGTACACTGGGACGTTGTTCACATCCACTAGGTAAATGACTGCCATTTTACTTAGGTCATGAGCTGTTTTTGCAAGCTGGAAAGAGTGACAAAGGCAGATGACAACTAGACTGAGACACGAGGAAAAGAGGGTGGCAAGCTTTATAAAGCCTGTTTCCCTTCTGTGTTACCAGCTGAAGCACTTCGTTCGGCCACTACAATAGTAACGTAGATGCTTACTTCTCAAACCTTTTTATAAATATAGTATAATTTCATTCTATATTTGTCACCAAACTTTTCAGGAGTGCCCATCTTAGCAAAAGCAACGTTCTCTTGCATGCACCAACGATACTTGCACGTTCCGTTAAAAAACAAAAACAAAAACAAAAACAAAAACACAAAACAAACAAACAAAAAAAAAAACACGAAAAAATTGGTCTTACAATATCATCGAGCTGCAGACAAACAGCATCATTATCTCTTCCAAATCGGAGAACCAAAACCTTCTCAGCGACGCTTTTTATTGCCTGATCCACTTCCCTCTTACAGGTCAGTTTGGGCAGCAGAAAACTCATCGCGACAGATCACGGTCTCCACTAAAATCCCTTCCTTACAGCTAGGGGAAAAAACCAACAAAACAACACACCATCAAACAACAGCAACCCGCGGGCCAAAAAGAAGCGAAACTTCTCTGTGCTATTAAATTTTTTAAAAGGAAAAAAAAGGGAGAAGGAGAGAGAAGAGAGCGAGAGAGGGAGAGAGGGAAGCGGAGAGAGACATCACAGATCAGCAGGCCGGGCTGACAGACCCCTCGGCCCCCGGCCATTGCCTCACGCCCCAGCCCAGCGCGGCGGTGGGGCCAGGCCCTGCCCCGCTCCAGGGGCGGCGGCAGCACCCACCGGCAGCCCCCTCAGTGCCCCCCGGGAATGGAGTACGGGAGAGTTCGGCTCACCGCCCGCCGCAGCTCCCGCCCT
>VXAX01001527.1:1521810-1534766 GCA_013399835.1 Leptocoma aspasia | reverse complement strand
TTCTTCCTCATGTTCAGGTGGAACTTCTGTGCATCGGTCTCTGCCTGTTGCCTCTTTTCTCATTGCTTGGCACCACCGAGCAGAGCCTGGATCCTTCTTCTTGGCACACCACCTCCATACACTTCAGATATTTATACACACCGAGGAGGCAATGAAGTAATGATCTTGGTGATATTTGCGAATCACGGAAGGTAATCGTTAAACCACGCGCAGCGAGGAGGGCGCGGCAGGACGCGGTTCCTTCGCACCCCCGACTCGCAGCGGCTCAGGGTGCGGTGCTGGGAGTGCCGGGGGTGGCTCTGATCCCCCCGCTTTCCCCGGGGGAGGGAATGGAAGCCCTGCCCGCGTGCGCAGCGGCTCCGGACGAGCGTCAGCNGGAGGAGAGGCCGAGTCGGGCCTGCTGTGCTCAGCTTTACCGGCGCTTTTGTAAAAATACACCAGCTTCTTCTTGTCCGTGCAAATGCTCTATTTCTCTCTCGTAAAAATACACGGAGTACTTACGCCGTGTTCTGAGAAATACGACGGTTGCTGTCTGCAGGGATGAAGACAAGATTAAAGATTAACTTTCAGCAGTCATGGTACCTTTTTTATAAATGGGTACAGTGAATATTCTTTAATTGCTGTTTTAAACATTTGGGGATTTTTTGCTTGGCGACAGTCTGTAAGTTTGCTGATTGGTCTTGTAGTATTTATATTATGACTGGACATTTCTGTAATTTCTGCACTATTTGGTTAGAAAATTTTAATTGTATGTTTCTTTCCTTCTTCCTTCCCTTAACTTAAAGTTGAGAGGACAGTGTCTTTGCAAAGATAGAGCTTTTCTTTCTTTGTGTGTTTCTTTATTTTGTTTTGGTTTGGTTTTTTTTTTCAGTATATCTCTAGGGAGAGGGCACTTAGTTCTGTTGAAAAATTAAATCAGGCTTGTAAACCAATCAGGATAGCCTCAACAGTGAATGTTATTTCTGATACTTGCTGACATTTGAACACTATCGATTTTAGGTAGTTCCTTGACTCTGGCTTCTCTGTTGGTGGCTTTTTGGTTATTATTTTTTGGTGGTGGCATTGGGTATTTTTTTGTACTAGGAATACAGTAACTGGACAGCATCAGTACATCAGTAGTTCATACTGTCTTGTGTGATGTTTTGTGTGCTGAAACATGATCTGAATGAGTTGAGGTACGTTGGAAGGAAGAATAGTTGTTCCCTGAAGACTTTTGAAGGCAATTTGCAGTCTTTTGCTGTTGCCAGAATAGTGGGGCTCATTTTAAAATTGACTTCGTTGTGACTGGTTTGTTCCCACATGCCCCAGTGGTCGCACTCCCAGGGACAACAGATGTGAAATGCTGTGCGACTGGCCCTGTCACTCTTGTCACTTCAGCCACCTGGACAGTGGAAGTTGTCCACTCGTGTGGTTTGTTGATATGCATGAGTAAAGCTTAGCTGTGAAGTAGGACAACTTTTTATGTCTGCAATCCATGAAAAGGGCACTAGCCAGTCTAGTTTGGAAATAGAATTGGTGCTTTCTGTAGGAGAAGTATGACCTCCAGGAAATAATAAAGCAGCCTTGATATTTTGGAATATATATATGGCCTGGCATGGGAGATGGTAGAGACCTGTTTAATGGTTAATATGTCTGCATTTCTGTTTCCTGCAGAAATCAAACAGCACAAGGGCTCCCTGCCCACCTTCCCCAATTGTCCTGTGCCCCTTACAGCTCTCTCAACAAGCAAGAGTGTTTCTTGCAGCAGTCTGGTGTTCATCCTTTGGCAAGCCCAGTAGAAATAACACTCAGAATGCAGTGCTGATAGGAGCTAATTCTGAGAGAGATGCTCTTTTGGATTTGGTGAGAAAACAGATGTGGGTAGATTGTATTAGGCTTCACCTTGTGCCAAGCAGTATTTGAGAATTTCCACTTTAAGTAAGCTGTAAGAATCAGTGTAATAACCTCACTAGTCTAGGAACCTGGACTGGTTCCCTGTGCCCTGAATTTTGGGCTGCTATGGATTTTGTATGTTATGAAAAAGAAGACTTAGCCCTGTGGTTCCAGCACTTTTAAGGCCAGTGAGTTTTCTACCTTCCCTTGAATCACAGTCCCTAGTGTACCAAGGCTGGACTTGGAACATTCTGTGTAATGTGATTTCTTGGACAAACTGAAGGATGTTCTCATAGTCTCTGCAGACTGCTGTTGGGTAGACTGTGCTAAGACAGCTACCAGTACCCAAGGTCACTTGTGTATATTTTGATTGTTTCTCTTTCCTCCTTTGTTTTTCATTTTTATATCTATATTTTCTGGATCAAATTTCTAGTACCATTTTTAATACAGTGAAACTGATTAAAGTTACAGGTTTTTTTGTGATCTGCCAGATTTCTGAAGGTGAATGAGAAATCCATTTTGATTTCAATCTCTTACTGGTACCTGGAAGAGTGGGGTAGAAGTGGTATATTCTGCTGCTTCTGATTTGGGAAATAGCAGACAAAGATATATATATAGATTGAGTCCCTAGTTTTTCCTGATGTTGTTTGCTTCTTTTTTTTTTTTCTCAGAGCTACAATCTTGTTGACCCCCAGTTCAGACTTTCTTCTCTCCTATTGCTTCACCTTACTTAGTAGCTTTTTGCATTAGCAGTGCAAAGAGCTTTATCCCCTGATGGTCGGAATTTGCTGTGCATGGAAGGTGCTGTTCTCCATTTGATGTGATGAGGAACTTGTGCTAGCTCCAGTTGTTTTAAACTGCTACTGTGAGCACTTCCCTGTCCATTCCTTAATGTGTGTTGTTTTTTCCCCCCCATTCTGCTACTGCAGTGGTTTGCTTATTGCAGCAGCAGGGAAGTGTCTTTTTGCTGAAACATTTAGTCTGTTCAGTATGAGTTTTCCAAGGACACCTTTGTCTCTTGGTGTAGCTGAAGAAACTGATTTTATAGGAATGGAAGTGTTACTTGAATGTTTTTTCTCTGTGGATCACTGTTCAGCTGCTGTGTTTTCCATGACTATACAAAACCAGAAAAGATGAAATCTATATATATGTTTTTTTAGTGCTGATTCCTTCCTCAAGCAGAGCTTGGCAGATTTATTACAGATGAGATGCGGACAAGCAGTGACTTGAAACATGATTGAGACAGCTGGCCTCACTGTAGTCACTCCCATGATTTTAGGGTTGTGCCAGACAAGCCTAGAGACTGGCATGGACATGATTTTGTAGAAATTTAGTAGAATTAATTTTAACTTAGATTATCTACTCTAGATTTGGAATGGGGATTGCAATTATGAAAGCTTATCTGTGGAAACTTAAAAAGATTTAGTCGTCTACATTTAATTTACTACATGAACTTTGACTTCCATACTAAATAAAGAGATGGTGCTTCAAGATTGTTTTCCTGGCTCATACAAGAAGTTCTTTACAAGTAGTGGAGTGCTTGCAGTTTCTTCTCCTCTTTGTGTTTTCCTGTCCACTAAATATACATTGGTGCAAACTGCTGTCACTAAAAACATCTTACCTATTGCACCCAGAGTATAATGCTTTTTGAGGTTGCTGCTCCCATCAATCTGCTCAGTAAAAGTAGCTCATCTTGGTAAGTTGTTTCGACTTCACCAGGACCTGAAGAAGAGGCAGAAAAACCTGTGAAAACTAAGACTGTTTCTTCCAGTAATGGAGGAGAAAGTTCGAGTCGCAGCGCAGAGAAACGGGCAGCTAATGAAGAAGCTGAAGACTTCACCACAAAGCCTGCTCCTGCCAAAATGTCCAAGTTTGGATTTTCCATAGGCAGTCAGACAACAAAGAAGGCATCTGCAATATCCATCAAACTGGGAGCAAATGTAAGTTTATCGAGGGCTTTTAATTTTAGGGAAATTGAGGGAAAAGGGAAGTACTTCAGGGAGGCTTCCTTGCAGAGGAAACCTTGAATTCCCACGAGGGTAACTTGGGTGAAGTTTAAGCAGGCGTTGCAGGGCCAGCTGGTCGTGCATGTGTAAGTACTTCAAGGTGATTAATAACAGGTCAGTAGTCTCAGGAATCATAAGACTTGATTGAAATGAACATGCAGAATAATTTTGTAAGGAGATTTGATAAGTCTGCAATAATTTCCTGAGGGAAATGAGCAGACTTGTTAAGCTGTTCGGGCTACTTTGAAATGAGTGCTGGGAGCTTCGTTGCATAGGATGCTTAAAGCAAGAAGAAAGTATCTAGATGGCTGAATAGGTTGTCTTCCACTCCAAAGATCTTATTTTAGCATGGGCTATTGTAGCTTATTTCCATGACTTTGCCTGTTCTCTGCAAGGTCTTTATGCTTTATTTGTGTTAAATGCAAGAGGTGGGGCTTTGTTACATAGGTTTCTAAGAGTTCTGATCCCCTCGATTGTCCAGCACAAGGAATCCTTGTGCTTGTTCAGACAGGAATCGGATGACTCTCTGTACTTCCAGAGTAGTCCTCCACTGGCTTGGCCAAGGACAAGCCAAGGGCTGCCTCTCTGTTTAATGCAGTTCATTTACATTTCCCACCTATCACTGTGATGGATACGTTATGAGCAGTTGTCTGCACCAAATTCCAACTCTAATTGTCAAAGCCTTGCGCTTGCAATGCCAGCGTTTTAGAAACCTGCAAAGAATTAAAAGAGTGCTCTGTTATTTTGAGATGGAAGGGAGATGTGGGCTGGCAGCATTCTAGGGTATAAATGCAGTCAGGTCAGCTCAGACTTTGGAAAAATAGACAAGGCTTCCTTCTCTGAGCTTCTAGCATGCTTCAGTTTCTCGTGTCCAAAGTGGCAGTAAATTTAGCTCAGGATTTCTGGTTCACTGAATTTAGTGGGTGACTGACTGACAGTGTACCAGATGGGACAGTGCTAAAATTTACCCTGTTTCTTTTCAGTCATTTTTACTGCCCCAGTACATTCCCCACTCCTTGGGCGCAGATGCTTTAAAAATGGTGTGGTATTTCTGTGCTGTGCAAATCAGTAAGGGACAGCTGTAGGCAGTTGCATAAGGGCTCTGCTGCAGTACCAGCTGCTAGGAGTGTGTATTGAAGCACTGCCATAAAGGCAAAACGGAGAGAGCACTCTATAGGATTGATTTAGTCCTTATAGTAGCATATATATAGTAGCATATATGGTATATAAGGACCTTTAGTCCTTATAGTTACTTGGCCTTTTTCTCAGTGGTGTTGAAGTAACTCTTGGTACCACTGTTGTATTACATGTAACAGTTGTGAGTTTGACAGCTTCCTACACATTAAATAGAGGAATAAAAAACTGGGAATAAAAGAAATACTCTTTAAAGGAACTTTATATTATCGGACTATGTGATAGATACTGATAGAAGTTTAAAAGCATTGAATTGTTTTAAGCCAGAAAGCTGTCACGTTGTTACAATAGAAGGAAATAAACATATTCATTTTTTTCTGACATTGATAGATAAGAATATCCCAAAAGAATAATGGAAATAGTGACACAGTAAAATTTTGAATACCACAAGTTATTCAGGTTCTGTTTTAATTGTTCATGTCATGCACCAGTGGCTGAGTACCCCTGCAGTGTGCTAGAAAGTTAAGACCTGCATGTGGGGAGTTGTAATATGAGAGGGCTCAGCTTGCTGCTCAGAGTGATCACACATAAATGAGCAGTAATTTTCCTTTGTCATTAGAGTCTCCTTTTTATGTGCTTGATTCAGACAAAAACTTCCCCCAGTTGCCCATTGCAGTGAAGATATTTGACTTAAGTTTACCAAAATACTTAAAAGCCAAGGGTAGCTTTTTTGAGTTAGTAGGCTTACGTTACTTGTGCATTTTGTCTTTTCCAGAAGCCTAAAGAGCCTGTTCCAACCCTGGCTCCAAAAACCCTTTCTGTAGCAGCAGCTTTCAACGAAGATGAAGATGTGAGTAATAACCCCGCAATTAACACAAAATACCATTGGTGTGGTAGGCAGAGAGAGTGGGTTATTTGTGGTTCTTAACATGAATGTCAAGAATTTTCAACCTAGAAGAATCTCTTTTGACTCTGATTAAGAATGTACAATAGCTCTGTGTTGGTTCAAGAAATTATTAAAATGTTGGTAACTTCTCTCTGAAAATAAGATGCACAACAGAATTTAAATTAATACTTGCTTTCTCTAGGCTTGATTAGGGGGAGGCAAAGGAAAGTTGTGCTTCTGGTTTGCTAAGTCTTTTGTTGTCATGTTACTGCTCCTTCCTTCATAGAGTTGAACAGAGGAATTTGTATTTTGTTCTGTAACGGTGTAGGACCTGCACTGTGCCCAAAGTCCCCTTGCTGTCCCGTAGGGCTGTAGCCCAGCCTTTATCTTTAGCAGCCCGCTCTGACCTCCTTTGTCCCTGCAGAGCGAGCCAGAGGAAATGCCCCCCGAAGCCAAGATGCGCATGAAGAACATCGGAAGGTAGGGCAGCTTTGAACTGTGCTTTGGAGAAGGGTGAGGGTGTGAAATACCTCCCCAGCTCAGGGCAGATCTTGAAGGTGGCTTGAGAATACAAGGAGGAAGAATAGGTTAAAGAAGCATTTCTCCAAAAGCAAGATTTTCAAATGTGTCATCTACAGGTTAAAAGTGGTACTTTTGCATTTGAACTTTGAATCTTACTTACATTTTTTGAGGAAGAAATTGAGTCTGCATTAAATAGAAACTGATTTTTTTTCTTGTAAATGTAATAGGTAGGAATTTCTGCTTGTCTCTACTTTGTATTTTTCTGGTTCTCCCTTTATAGATTGCCTTGAAGTAGGTAGTCTGGTCACATTTTTAAACTCATGTGCAAGGGTAAGATAAGAATCATCTCTCAGAAAGACAAAGAATTGCTTCTTTACTTTATAATTAATCATGTAATTCTTCTGCTTGCCACAGATTTGAGACAGTAGGAGACCAGTCCTAAAATAAGTAGGGACCTTTTCAGAGGAGGCTTCACTTAAATGGGGATGAATTAGCTTAAATTACGGATGATTTTTGAGCGTTTGTATTTTAGAGGTGTTTATCATGATAGGCTTCTTTTAAAGTCAGTCGCTCTGTAAGTTCTCTAGTTTGGTGGTTTTTCTTTTTTCTCCAGTAACAAATTCGGATCCTCAGTTTCTCAGTCTTCGTAGCTGGCAGCAGTTACTGCCACTGCCACCTCTCCTGGCCCATCTCATCGCTCTGTTTTGACATACTGTGTACAGATCAGTTCTGTGGCCAGGTTACAGCTGCTGATAGTGAGGGCTCCTGATGTAACAGAAGGAAATTTGTGTGGTCGTTAGAGGGGCAGACTGGGCTAAAATTGGCATTTTCAGTGTCACATGGCACAGTCTACTATAGTTGAGCTGGCTTTCTCAACTCTTGTTTTACTTGCTCTTGTTTTACTTTTCACAGGGATACACCAACCTCAGCAGGACCAAATTCGTTCAATAAAGGAAAGCATGGATTTTCTGACAACCAGAAGCTATGGGAACGAAATATAAAATCTCATCTTGGAAATGTCCATGACCAAGAAAATAACTAAATGATGTGGATTACAAGTTGGGTGTTTTGGGGGGAGGGGAGGGTGTAACATTAAAGGAACAGTTTCCTTTTTTAAGAATGGTATGAGACTATCTTTGGAGCCACTTTTTTAAGACTTTGAGTGGTACACTAATAAATGAGTTTGAAATTAGAGGTAATTTATGTTTTGTATACAGATTTCAAGGCATTTGCTAATTTTGTAGTTCATGTGATTAGTTTCAAAAGGTTACAGATAATAAAGAATTGGAGTGGTACCTTTTTAAGATAATTTTTTTTTGTCAGTGATTAAATAAGGTGGACGAAAAAGGTTACTGTCTCTTTAATCAGGTTAAAATTGAATGCTCTTGCATTCTCACTTCTGGCTCCCTCTTCATAACAGGAGAAACAGTTGACTCCTATGAATTCTGCTAAAGAGAGTGAGCATTGTCTTGTACTAGAAGTGTTACTGGACTATTAATTTGACTATAATCTTACACAGGAAATAGTAAGAACCTGGATTTTTTTTCTCCCTGCAGTCACCTTTTGTTAAGTCTCTGCAAACTAGGAATTATGTTGCTCTGAGTGGCTCTGGTAACTTAGCTCTGATTTTGTTTAAAACTTCATGTAGGGTGTATAACCTTCAGTGGCCTGCTCTGTCCTAAAGAAATGGGCCATGTCTGTATATTAGATACAGTCTGTAAAGAATATTCACTACAGAGGTAAATCAGTATTTTGAGTGTGCTCCTTTTAAATCATTAGCCTTGAGTAGTGCTTGTTAGCCTTTCCTAGTGGTACACAAAAGCCACCACCAAAAATACAAGCTAATGTACATTAAGCTTCACCTTTGGTTGAAATATTTTTATTTACTATGCCTAGAAGGAATAAAAGCCACACCAAAAATCGGTAACTCACTGCTTAAGTATGAAAAATCTAAGATGCACTTTCCCTGCCTTGCCATTTAAGACAAAATGCCTTGATGCCTAAGACCTCAGTGGACGCTATCAGGTCAAAGAATGCTGTATCTGCAGTCCTGATGTTTCTAACAAGTGTCAACTTCAGAAATAAAACTTGACCTTTTCCTGCCTGTCTTCCTTTTGCAGTGATTTTCAGCAGTGACATGAATCTGGTCAGTTTATTTCTTAGCTTCCATACTGCAGGACAGTGCTGAAGGATTTCAGTGCTAGTAATGACCATCTATATTTCAGTCTAATTTAGATTGCCTATTTGTAAAGCATTTTACTAACAGAACTGGTTAAATAGAACATTATCAACAGCAACACCACCACCTCCCCTACCCCAAATAAACATAAAGTTCTTTTTAAACTCAAATACCTGATAGTGTCAACCACTAAATTAATTTCAGCTGGGAAATGGTTGTAGCATTCAATATATTCATTGCTTTCATCCTGCCTCTAAAACTGTCTTCTTGCTAAAGTTGAACTTGCAAGTGCAGAAAGGAAAGTGCATCTTGAAATGTATTTTTTTATTATTATTATTTTAGGAAAGCTCTGACCACTTAGACTTTTGAGTTTGTAAGTTCTAAAAATATTTTTTTGTATTTTTGTATTGTATGTGTAATCTTTTTTCTTTTGAAGTCTGATGCAGTTGAATACTTGTAACTGTTTTCTTTTAAAAGCCTTGTTATAAACTTAACATAAAAATGTATACATTATTTTTCTTCCATAGCAGATATATTTGGTTTATTTAAAACAAAACACACTTTCAAAACTGACTTTCAGTACTTCCAAAACCAGTTTGGGCATTACTGGAACTAGGCAGGACAAACTTTTCACTTATTTTCATCACGTATGGTTATGTTTGTCTAAATAAATCCCTTTAAGATAGTGGTAATCCATAGTGAATAGCTATTTTCTTGTACTCCTCAGTAGCTGGTTGATACTGTATCAATCACTTGTATAGGAACAAAGCAAAACAGAACTTCAAATAAGAGAATGACTCAGAGATCTATTCCTTGTTTTAATTAACCTACCACTACTGTCTTCCACGTCTTTGTCTGAAGTAGACAGACCCAGTAGTTCATACCCAGAATTTCCTTCAAAATCATTTAGGAAATTGCTAGGGAGAAGAGCAGACACGCTATGAAATACCTTCTATGCAACTGAGAGAGCAGAAGTTACATTTGTCTTCTTACTTCCATGGTCAATAAATAATCCTAGACCTTGTGAGAGACTGCAGAAACTTCTAAATCTCAGCTGAAGGTGAGCAGTGATCCTGCCTCACCCAATGCAAGTGTTCTCTTCTCCTTGCTTCATGGGAGCAAATCCATCAGGATGACCTCAGTCTCCTCAGGACTGGGTGCCAGACAAGCTGGATTTTGTCACTCCCAGATGTCTGCTGGTGTTTAATATCTGATGCTCTCAAGAAAAAACTGACTGATCTGAACAATATCAAGGCAAATGTTAGCTGGGATTAACTTGAAACTGTAGGCTCTTGTCAGAGTAGTCATGTGTTTTGCATGCAAAGAACCTTATTTTTTTTATCTTGGTGTGATTTTTTTTTTGTTGTTGTTGATTGGTTTGGCTTTTTTTTTCCTAAAGATGTTCAAGAATCCTGAAACTCACGATAAATGATCTGATTTGGCTGTGTTATAAGTGCTTCTAGGAGGTATGCTGAACCTTGAACTGCTTAGTACAGCACGCTGTGTGTGCCTGTCAGTGGCTGAAATGCCAGCTTGTGTGGTTTTATCCCACAGGGCTCATGCTTGCTTAGCAGGAATTGGCACCTGAACGCCTGCACAGCATTGATGACATAAGGTGAAGATGTGAGCAGTTACCCAGTAACCTTCTCTGTGCTACCCTGCAGCTGGGCTGGGCTGAGCCTGCTGGCTTGTAAATGATCCAAACTCATCTAACTATATTAAAATAATAAAAAAGCCCAACAAACACCCCCCAAAAGGAACAACAACAACAAAAAGGCAAGAAAAGTCCCCGCCCAAAAATCCAAAACAAAACAGTCCCACCACACAGTGCGGTGAAATGCTGGTGGCCTGTTTCAGGCAGTGCTGGGTGTGGTCCTTTACCTAATTTCCTTTCTTTGAAGCACGGGAGGTGCATTGTCCAGGTTCTCGGAATGATTTTGTCAGCAGGATGGAGTCCCCAGCCTGTCTCTAAGGTAACTGAGGGGTGCCAGTTCACAGCTTGTGCCATATCGGAGATGGCCCAATCCCGGTATTCATTGAATTTTGCCAAAGCCAGCTCCTCCTGGGAGCACCAAGGCAGCAGCCACAGCTGCCATCAGGCCTGGTGAGCTTCATCTCCACGGCTGCCAGGTTTGCAGAGCACCCCTTTGTCAGAACTCACAGGATGCTGCTGAGTTCCGTGTGCTGCCAGTGGCTTTACCAAAGTTAAAGCCTCCCGAAGAGACTTGGGAGGAAAAGTCAGCTTTTGGGAAAATGGCAACTTCTGTTTCCTGAAGAGGCAAACGGGTTTTAAACTATTGGAATTCACTGGTGTCACTAGAACTCTTTATAGGCTGCTGTAAGATAAGATAAATCCGTTTGGAGAAGCTGCAGGGTTTCAAGAAGGCTTTTTGTCTGTGTATTTGGTAGCCTTAAAGGGTGTTCTGCAAAGAGGTTTGGTTTTTTTTAATTCCTTATATAACTACAAGTTGAGAAATGCTGAGGAGTTCTGCCCTTAAGCTACAAAAGGGAAGGTTATGTTCTAAACTCACCAGAATTTGTTGTCTAGTGTCTCTGGCACGACTCACTAGAACACCATTAATACTGGATAATTAACAGTTTGCTTTTTTTACTTTATCCTATTAACACATCCCTTATTTCTTCTGGTTTCATTAACAAAAAGATCTACTGTTGTCTAATTCTGAAATACTGGCATCTTACATTGTGCTTACTTAGGAAAGCTGCTCGTGTCTAATAATGTAGAGCCATTGCCTGAGGGTAGGTGCGTAGAATTAAAAGCACAGAACATCAACTGTTACACTTCAGCTCTGGACAGAGCATGTTCAATTTGCATTTGCAAACTTGCATTTAGCAGTCTGCAGTGGTGGGAGCCCAAAATTTACTGCCCAAACCTCTGCAGCTTTTTGAGGTCTGGACACTCCAACACCAGCTGCCCCTCAGGCTGGGTAAGGAGGAGACAGGAGTGGCTGGTAATCAGAGCATGGACTTCCTGATGCAGTGGCATGGAACAAAGTCTGGAAAACCTCTGCTTGGCATGTGGCTCAGTTCTTAAATTTGTTTATTGGGATTGGATTTCCTGATGAGATGGATACGCAAAAAGCGTGATTCTGTAGCAAGAGCGCCACTGAAACTTGAAGTCATGAGTCTGTATTGATGTTTTCCTGGCAGTACAAGTTATTAATCTAAAGTTAATGCTAGTTATAATAAAAATGTAATCATCTCTCCTTTTCTCCCCCAGCATCCCCTAATTTGTAAACATGGTAGTTTTATATAAGGTGTTGTCTGATGCTCAGGAGCTGACACAGCTGACACAGCAGTGTCACAGTGCCTTGGTGACAGAAGTGTGGCTGTGGGAGCCCTCCCCACTCAGAGCAGCTGCCATCTCTACAGCTGCAGGCACTGAACAGCTAACTGTGAAACAGGGGCTAAAGGGGTTCTGTTACTCAGGTGCTTGTGTGGCAATCCTGTAAATCTGTGAAATTTAAAGCCGTGACAAGAAGAGCCTGCACTACTCCACACCTAAAAGCACCACTTAACGCAGCAATGCTGGAAGGCAGGGCACTTGACACCTGAGGAGAGACAAAGCCTGCAGCACAAAACTTTTCCTAGGGGAATAAGAAAAGCTTCCTTTCTGCTAAGTCCTTTAAATGTCACATGAGACTTGCTTGTAAGATTGCTCCCCAACAGCCCTGCACTTGAGGGTGACGACAGCGTGACTACGGGAATTTTTCTGCAGGAGAATAGGCCTCAGTTAAGAGTTGCTCCAGAGATGCTGGGGAGTTCCTGCACGTTTTCAGCCTCAGCTGTAAGACTGGCTCCTGAATGTTAGCATTATACACTGGTGCTGTAGAAATTCATGGTGCTTCCGTTAACAGCAAGGAATGACACGGTTGTAACTCCAGTAGAAACAAAGCAGGGCAAAAATTATCCACACATCACTTGGCTGTTCTGCATCTGTAGTTGCATCCCTGTGGAGCGGTAGTTGTTCAACAGAAGCCTACCTTACTCCTCCAGCACTCAGCCTTTTGAACCCCCCCTTTTCTTTAATTACAGGCGTAGCTTGGTTAAGGTTAACGAGAGCTCACAGAGGAGTTAAAAAGCTCCTACCATTCCCTTAGGATGAACCACAGAAGATAATCAGGCTTTCTGCAACATCAGTGTAACAGCAAAGGGAAAGGCATGGGACACTGTTCCCAGACCTGGAGGCAGCTGTACAGCTCATCCTTCAGCCAGGAGAGTGACACTGGAGGACAAATTCCACACCACAACCTGTTATAAATAAGAACGTGATTCCGCCAAATTAATAATTAATAAAGCCAGATTAAAAATGAAAAATAATAAATTTTATTGTCGTGAC
>VXAX01001527.1:1491974-1521738 GCA_013399835.1 Leptocoma aspasia | reverse complement strand
AATATTATAACTCTTTTATTAAACACCATGAATTAACTACCCAGCCTGAATTAACTCATATATCCATAACAACCCCTTCTCAAAATTCCAGCCCAGGACAGAGGCCAAGATGGAAGGAAGTGCTGGCTGGTGCTTGCTTTGGGGTGCAGTGTTGTGGACACCCAAGTCAAGAGAAATAACATCTGAAACAAACCAAAACGGGTAGAGCTGGCTACCAGGGGGCTGAGCAGATACCTCACCCACCCTGAGGGCTTGCAGCCACAGCAATTTCAGTATCACTATACACGGTGTTTCATTAGCGCTGTGCTCTTGTACACCCATGTTCTGACACAATGCAGGAGGGGGCAGTGTGTTTCCTTTCCTCATACAACATAATTCTTTGGGCCTTAAGCAAAAATTAAAAAGCAGGTATTACTAGAACTATCCAGGCCAGAATGTGTCTGTATATGGAAAGTGAAAATACTGAAGCGGAATCTGCAACACCTTCTTTCCCCGGAGAAAAATAAAGTTTCTTGAAAGAGTAATTCATGGCAGAGCTCAGTTTATTTGATGACAGAAATAACCGTAACTTTATACATCTAACACTAAATAAAAAAAGCAGAATGTACAAATCTGATTCATTATGTACAGGAATTCACCAGGAATACTTAATGAACGGACGCTTCTCATTAACTTTATTTTCAAAAAATCAAATACCAACTGCATATTTGCAGTCTGACTTTTGCAGAAGGGTAGTGAATGTCTTAAGTGCTCAAGTCCAAAGAAAAACATAAGGCAACTCCAGACAGATGGGAACAGCAAAGCCAAGAGTGACACTCCCTACTTACCTCACACCGTTCTGAAAAGGTAAGGCACAGCATGTTAGGAAAGGGGTGCCACAACATTCAGCTTTGACATTCCTGGCTGAATCCTGTTTAGAAAACAACCTTTTGTGATTAGTTTGGTTGGTGGTTGTTTTCAAATAGCAGATCACTGAGTCAGTAAAAGCATTTTGACAGTGGATAAGAAGGCTCCAAAATTCAGATTCACTTTTGCTTCTTCCATAGGTTGGGCAAATAAATAAATGCACCAAAGATTAAACTAAGGTGCTGGTAATATTCTTTTTTGTAAGGTAACACACTAAATATACAAATAATGTTCTAGCACTATTTACAGCTATTTTTCCTTGAACACTTCTTCACTTTAGTAATACATAATTATTTTTAGGATACAAACATTGAAATAAGTTTTCAAGTTTATCTAATGCTCTTTTAAATATTTTTCCATCATATTGGCAGTACTTTAATTTTAAGCAGGATGGCTATCTCCAGATTCTTTACCATATAAAAATTCAAGTTACAGCTAGCAGTATTTTTTTTTAATATTCATTTTAGTTTTACTCCATTTGATAATTAGAAAATAATACAATTGTAAAGGGGTGCAGGACATATAAATAACTACATTATTTCTCTGAAATAAGACCCTGACTTTTGAAATAGGCATCTCCAAATTAATTCGGATCCAAGACAGGAACTCAAACATAAAAATTTTCAACAACTGCTTATCTACAGAATTGCAAAGTATAAAAAGAACAGTCCATTCTGTAGCTTAGTAGACAGATATCCACATAGTTAAATAAGATAAAAAGTAGAAATACTAATTCAAAGGAGGTGTTACTTTGCCACACCTTGTTACTTTGAAATTTTGTTCAGTGGATCTGTTTCACAGGTGGCAGAGTTATATGCACATCACTTTATTTATGAAGTTTACCCTGCAGTATTCCAAGTTTCTGGCTGTTCAGGTATCTGGCTGCTGTCCACGTTAGGAAACATGTGATACCACTATAGACTGAGAAGAATTTAAAGACTACAGCTCTGATTGTTCACATGCAAAGCACTTTCAGTTTCCTTGACAGACATGCTGCTTGCTTAAAAAAACCACGCAGAACAAAGGAACCCACACCTTGTACAGATTAAGATGTGCCCTGTCCGTGGTATTAAACCGGGGACATGGAAACCTGGGCCAAGCACAGCTGTCATTCACACTTACTTGCAGGAACACCCAGTACGGATTTTTCCAACTATATGGTGTAACACTAGGTATCAATCACCCCTACAAGTATTTTTCTTAAAGCAGCAGTAATAAGGTCTTCTAGAGATTCTGGTAATTTTAAGACAAATTTAATTTTTACCCCATCCTAAGATTTTCATATTTCTCTACCCTGATACTGTCATGTGTCCTGCTTGGGAATGAGCAGGGTTCCTCCTTTCAGTACAATACAAGACAAGAGCACTCCGTAACTGATAGTAGTCAGTAGTAGTAGGTAGTCTGAGCTACCTGGACTTCCTTAGTTCCTGAAGAAGTATGCCATTAGACCTTTTTCCTTTGACAGTTTATACATCAAATGTAAAGCAAAAATAGAAGCATTCCTCATGAGGCTGCCTGCATTGGGTTCACACATCAGTGCTGGCAATAGCTCCCAAACAAACATGGAGCTAAACGTGACTGTGTGCAGGGACTGTGGTGTAAATCTTCTCCCTTACAAAAGAAAAGGAGTTTACTTCTCTAAGTAGTCTCCCTGTGGTGGGCTGTCCTCTGGTCAACTTCAATTCACAACCATCTTGGAGAACCACTTCCTCAGACTCAGAGATCCCTGATAATATAAAATTATCTATAATATAAAATTATAGATAATTTTATATTATCTATAAAACATTTTACAGCATTTTGCTGAACCTTGGACCAGCCACCGACACACCTGGAATTTAAATATGTTCTTCAGAACTGAGATTCACTAACTACCAATGGTTCATTTGCCCAGAGAAAAAAGCTTCATTTTTTTCTGTATGCCACACGAAGCACAAGTCTACGAAAAGCATTCTACCACCTCCCTTGTCCTGGGAGTAAACAGACAGAATCCAATACAAGTAATTTGCTCACAAATTTGATGAAATGCACAAACAAAATCAATCAAAAAAAAAAAAAAACAAACCAAAACAACCCTACCAATAGCTGTGCATTTCTAGTTTTTAGTGCAGCCTTTTTATATGTTTTTTCTTTGTAATTTTTCAAAGTTACACAAAAACATTTTAACCTTTTTTTTAAGTTATAGCCAGTATAGAAATCTTGTCTTTCAAAGCCTTGGCCCACACTGGAATATTGGTACTTTTTCCATCCAATGTGTGGTGCAGTATTCTGTCATCACAACATTCAGAACTGAGGATGAACCATCTGAAAACAGGCATCACTGAAAGCCTCTGATAACCCGTTAAACACTTGGCTCTCACAGATACAGAACCTCACCCTTCTTGCTCTCTCATATACTAAATTGACTCCGTTGTTGCTACATGGGCCACTTCTACTTCTACAGTTTCAATGGCCTGTGTCACTTCAGCCATTTTCTGTCCTTGCTGTTGTGCCAGTACATAATTTACCACCTGCATGATGCTTTGGTCGGAAAGGGTAGAGACTGACGCGCACTCCTCGGTAGCTGCCACTGCTTCGATGGCTTCGAGCGTCTCTCCTGTCACTACCACGGTCTCACCCTCACCGGCGCCAAAGCTGATCTCGGTTTCTTGCTCCTGCATGTCCGACGCTAAAATGCTGATGGCGTGTTCCACCTGCGTCCCCTGGTTGTGGAACTGCAGAGTATCTTTTTCCAGCATGATTTTGCAGGGTATGTAGTCCCTGTGGAACTTGGTCATGTGCTTGCGCAGGGTGCGCGCGTCGATGTAGGCCTCGTTGCAGACGGGGCAGACGTAGGGCCGCTCCCCGGTGTGCGTCCGCACGTGGCGCTTCAGGGAGCGCGCGTCCGCCCAGGCCACGCCGCACGTCAGGCACTCGAACGGCTTCACACCTGCGCGGGCAAGGCAAGCAGAGGTGACACACGGCTCGCCAGCAGCCACAGGGAGGAGAGCAGCGTGGAAGAACAGAGCAATGCTGTGATGTTTGCCATGTAACAGAGATCCTGTTTACCATTTCTGTGTAACAATATAATGCCAGCATAATGCATTCAGCAGTTAGATTCTCCACAAGTGCCCAGCCCAACCCAACACTTTACTTTAAAAACCTTTGCAAGATTCCTTTTAATGCAGTTTCCTCCTTATTTGAAGTGCACAATACTTAATGGAATTCTGATCATTTTGATGCCTTTCTGAAGCCATGTTTTACTTCACAGAATTTGTCACTTACATTTCTAGTCATTCTTTGCTTCTGTAAATCCTTCTGTACACCTAGAGCTTTACCCCTCTTCACTGCGTATGTTCAAATACAGCACCTGATGTTTGTATGATCTTATGTTCCCTCGTTACATCTGAGTTCTGTGCTCTGTAATGTCTACTGGGGCGTGTGGGTGGTGACACCATCTCACTACTGCCTTTTCCTCTGTGACAGTTACTGTAGATTTAGGCTAGGTACCTACTACAGGACACTTTCTCTGTTTAGAAACAAACACAAAATCTCTATTTCAATAGTTAGACAGCTGTCAGATTTACTCTTAAGAGCTCTTTAAGAGGAGACATGCTTCAAAAGAAAGTGCGTTTTGCCCCGGGACAGGAGAACATAGACTCCCAACACAGCTGAAAAGAACCAAATACTCAAAAATCAATTTCATACTTTACATCTAAAGTAAAAACGCACACAATTCTTTAACAAAAACCAAAATGTTTTCATATTTTACCCAAACATCATACAAGTTATTGCTTGTCATAAATTAAGAAGTTGATCAATTTCCAACACTGGTCTTTTTTTTCTTTTTAAATTTAGGCCAATCATTCTCCTTTCTGAAAAATACTTTGTTAACTGTGTGCGCCTTTGAAAATGGAGAATGTTTTAGTGCATCCAATTCTTTGCCAGATTTACCCCTCTTAGTGACTTGTAAAAATGTTCCTCTTCTATTCAGATTCTGAGGACAAATTAGCTCAGTCCTTGTATGTGACTGGAGCTTTAGAAAAACCTCAACAGCAACTTCTGGGAATCACTGACAGCATGTTCCCAAACCAGGATTCACATAAAACTGGATAATCTGTAAAAACTCCTCCATGTCTTGCCAGACAGGACACACACAGACTCAAGGAAACCATTACCCCCTTGCACACTGTGTTTTTAGGGGTTGAGGGATGTAATGACTATTTGTGTTCTACATACCTTCATGATTGTTCATGTGTCTCCTATATTCCCGGAGTTGTGTGAATTTTCTTCCACAGTGCTCACAAACTCGTTCCAGATTTTGTTTTGCTCTTCCTTTTTTACCATGTGTGGCTTTCTTTACATGTCTTCTGTACAGAGCTTTCTCATAAAATTCTTTTCCACATACATTACACCTAAAATGTGTTAAGTGAGAAATCTATTAAAACCATTATTGTACACTTATGTCTTTTAAGCCAAAATGCATTTTATTTACAGTAGGCAAAGTTTAATGGCAATACTGTGTTATATGGTAAGCAGTTCCATAATTAGAAGTAATATTGTTGGACTGAGCTACATTTCCTCTTATCCACAGCCACAAAGCTTCCACTTACCCTTCTAGAGAAGTGAGATCACATAAGTTTCTAACTTCACTGATTGTATTTAACCTCTTATGCCTTCACGTCTTAGTTCCAGCACTGGGTCCCAGGTCAGCAGCTAACCCACGCTATTTAAAGTCACCCATCCATCCTCAGGTACTCAAGAGCCCAGTCACCATCAATCCATTGGTACTTTAAAAGTGGACTAGGCAGTGCCTTGTTGACAGGCTGTGGATCTCTATAACCTCACTTTGATTACTACATTTCAGTTGTTAAATTAATTTCCTCTTACCTATAAGGGTCTGTGACAGAATGAGACTTTACATGAGAATACCAGTCTTTCTTCCAGCTGTAACATTTTCCACAGAACTGACACTGAAATGGCTTCACACCTAAATGTTTATTCATATGCTGCCGAAGATCCCGAGCTTCATAGAAACTCTTGTCACACCTGTAACAGCAAATGTTTTAGCATCCCATACAAGAAAGGCACTCATTTCAAATGCACTGGGACCCTCTTCTTTAATGGCAACTGAAGACTGAGAACACCTACTGCATCATCAGTCCTTATTTAAAACACAATCCCATTCCAAACTAGGAAAAATTAAAAGGAATAGCAGCTTATTTGAAAGCCTGGAATAAAACTGAAAGACCTCTGAAACCCTTATGTCTGTTAATGAGTAACTATATTCTTTCTGCAGTTTTAACAGTGAAAAATCAAAGGCAAACCAACTGGGAGACATCAGAAATTTCTATTATACCATATGAATGTATGAGGACACCAACAGCTGCTTCTTCCCTTAATGAAAGAGGACTGACACAAAGATAACTGGAATTTGTTGTTTTTAATGCTCAAATGTAGGGGGTTTTTTAGAAATTAAAAAAACCAAATTAATAATCCTGCAGGAAAGCATCTGAAAGTATCGATACTCATTCTTCAGCTTGCTGCTTGTACACATCTCAACCCAGGCTAACTTACGGTTTTCCTTTACTTATACTTTGCCATGAGCCTTCTGGAGAGAAAAAAGTCTTCTTTGCTTTTGAGGGAGGGAGAAAAAACAGGTAACAGCCCCTGAGCCACCCAAACAACCTCCACCTCCTCTTAGGCTGGAAAGTCTGACCACTCCAGTTCAAATGGGGCTCTCAGGGATCCTCAGTTTGCACATCCACATAAAAAAGTATCAGCAAGACCCCTCAGGGGCTTAAACGGGGTTGGCACTTGGTGTTCTCTCCTCAAAGATTTGGAAATATTTGGAAAAGCCAAAGTAAAAAGAGAAGTAAAAAACTCAAGCAACTACCACCCTCTAACACTGTCATGCATTACTGCAATTTAATCAAACACATACTTCACTGCAAAACTTCCAGGAATATTTTAGGAAAATAACTCATGGTCAGCTTTGCTCAACTGGGCCAGAAGTTCAGACTGAAGCCTGACAGGGAGGTTTCCATTCCGAGCCACCAAACTAAAAAACTGAAGTCTGTTTATTGCTTAGTGAAGCTCTCCAAACCACTGCTGACAACATGAATTATATCCTTAGCAGAGACCTTTGCTGAAGAAGTAGCAAGGACTGTGTCTGTTTTGAAGAAGCTGGGGAATCAAAATATCTTCTCTGCCAAGGTGATCTCTTGCATCCATGGTCCTACTGCCTCGAGTAAAATATTTTTGTTTTATAAATATATTTCACCTTCAAAATTAAAATTGCCTTCCATAGTATGCTTCATGAAACAAGTGTCTGTGCACCCTATTAGCTCTGTTCTTTGTATTTTTAGAATTAATAATTTTAGCATTAAAAATCACTAAATAAAAACATTGCTGACAGAACTGAAGTAAGTTTTCATAATTTAGAAAATATGATTTTTGCTAGCATGCAGCAGCACTGAGATACTTTCAACAATTCTTTACCTTACTGCTTTCTTTAAAACCTTGAGTTGCTACAGACAACCATATAAATTGTACCACTTCTCTTAATATCTGACAGAGCTTCCTAGGGACCTAATTGTGAGTTCCAAAATTAAACATTATTTGTCCTTCTGCAGGGCACTTGAAAGGTTCCCTATAGTCTGCTTGGTCACGGAAGACGTATCCATGTTTTGCTAATGCACTAAGAACACAGTTTCCAGTTACAGCTTCTGCTTTGCTAAAATCCACAATGCTGTCACATAAATAATAATAAATGCCATTAATAATAAAAATAAATGTCACTTATGGCAATATTTAAGTGGTCATATATGTTTTATAAGCAAGAGAACTGCAACAGTCAGTGTGTCTCAGCTGGTGATGTTCCTGCACACAGCCATGTTTTAGCAAACACTGCACACAAGTGCAGGACATGGCAGACTCTACAGGACAGCTTCAAATCAAACTAAAATCTGCAACCATGCTACAAGAGGGAAAAACCAGGCTGAAGGCCCTTGGCCTCTTACAACCTTACACTCTTACCTGTCCTACCAAAAAGCTGTGTACCCACACAGCTACTGATTACAGCACCAATTGCAGTGCAAAGTCGTTAGACAGCAGCTGCATGGAACTAGAGCTAGGTCACAGCTTAAAACCAAGCCTTTGCTCTCCACCACATCTATTGACAAAAATGCATTTTTTATTCCCACGCTTTACAAGTCTTATCCCAGGCCAGTGGAACAGTTTTACGCCACACAAGGAGCTGCTTTTAATCTTGCAAATTACTAGGATCATTAATACTAAGAAAAAGAGCCCACCACAACCACCTGACTTACTGAGTACACTGATATCCACGAACTTCAGGCTTTGGCTGATGTTTCTTTATGTGTTTACTGAGTCCTGATGCCCTGTGGAAAGATTTTCCGCAGATGGAGCAAAGATATTTGGATTCTCCTAGCAAAAACAAAACAAAATGTTACCAAGCCAGGCCTCCATTTCTCTGGAGTGCTTTGTGAGACAGGTTTTAAATTCAAATATAACTTAAGTAATCAGATCAGTACTACAAAGCAAAGTTTGTTTAATTACACACTGATGGCATTTTTAAGTATATTTGGTATGTGCTAATGTAATAATACACAAGCGGGGGGAGTAGCAACTCTAAATTACTTTATTTCATGTTTTTAAACATAGGTACATCACTGCAACTATCATTTAGTGAGGAAAATTGAGCAGCCTAAAAAACTGCCCTCTTGTGTGAAAAAAACCACAACTGCCTGTGTTTATGTATTATGCAACTTCTTCAGAAACGCAGTATTGCTTATGGATTATTGCTTGTATCTTGCATTTGTGGAAAAACACCTTAAAATAAAAGCTTTTGCTCCACTTCATCAACATAGGAATGATGACTACTAATACAAATTCCTTAATTTCAGGAACAAATTATCCTAACTGAGAATCAAATCTCTCTTGATTCTGCCTAGCCCAGAAAACCAGAAACACAGACAACCTTTACAAATTACAATTTTGAAACTCTGCTTGTATTAAATTATTATATTGTCATCACATGCTAAGATCTTTTAAGACACTAGGCTTTCCAAAATGTCAGTATTAGTTCAGAAAATCTTGTAAAATATATACAGAAATTCTGAGAGATTTAACTTAGCATGTTTTCCTCTAAAAGGACAGGCTGGGAGATTAAGTGCATTAGAACATTCCAGCCCGTTGCCTATTTCTTGTTGAATTGACATGGTACAGGCATTAAATACGTACATAAAACCACAGGAACAGACCAACCACAATTCCCCATTCATGTGCAGAGCATTTGCATAATAACACTAAACTATGGTTTAGCCCCAGAAAATGACTACTTACCTCTATCTCAGCTGCCTGACCAGAATAAAAAGAACTACCATTTATTTTTTTAAACAGTTTCTTTTGACACTGAAGAACAACATTAAAGTTCAGCAGCATACAATAGCCAAGCAAAGGAAAAGGATTCCCTTTCTCATCACTTACCTGTATGAATGCTCATATGTTCCTGAAGACTTCTTTTTGTGACAAAAGACTTTTCACACAAGTCACACTTGAACTGTTTCTGTACTTCATGGAGAGCTAAGTGCATTTTTAATCCATGTTTGTACGTAAAGGTCTTTCCACAAACCTAAAAAAATCCATATGTGGTAGAATAGGACAAAGAAAACTAATTATGTAATAATTACAAACAGAACAAAACCGCCTGTATTTCTTGGGAACTAGGATGGCCAAGCCTGTGATTTCCACCAGTGACAGAACTGGTCTGTTAAAAAAAAAAGGAATAATCTAAGGAAGTCATTCTTCTAGACACAAGAATATGACCTTGCACAACTCAAATTCATTCTAGTTTTTCACCCTTGGACTTCAAGCAATTTCATCATCAATGTTACACTAGTTTTCCCTATTGTGAAGTGACCAAGATTAACGTAAATTCTGGGGCAGAGCATCAATACCAAAATACAGTAATGTTCTCTATTACCAAATCTGGCTAGAGAGCAAAAGGACTTTACCTTGCATGCATGGGGTTTGACACCTGTGTGTTTAAGCATATGTATTCTGAGAGAATAGAGCTTAGGCAGAGTTCTCCCACATATGTCACACACGAATTCCCGTTTGGTTCTCCCTTTCACCGAGGACACGCCTGTCCCCTCGGCACCCGGAGCTGCCGCGGTGGCTTCCGTCTTCCGCGTGTGCCGCACCAGATGGGCCCGCAGGGAGGCACCGTATTGGAATTCCTTCTTACACAACTGAGACAGAAAATAGTACAACTTTATTTTGCATGTAACACTCAGCATTATTAAAAAAATAACAAAACAGAAATAATCAAATGTTTTAAGTACAGTAATATGATGAGTTATATGATGAGTTAAATCTATAACCCAACTCCAACAGCCATTTTGTCTGAGGTTAATGAATAGCTTTAAATTTTTATTTTATGGCTACTGACAGAAGCACTGATCACTTCCCAGTGAGACTAACTTCCAGTCTAGACTAAACAAGAATTTACTGGTAGGCTTAAAAGCAAATCCCATGCTAGCACTGTCTTGAGCAGCAAGCCACACACTACTGTCAGGCCAAATGGTGCACTCCATTCTACCTCACCCCATCCAGATCAAGGCTGTATCCAACTCTGAAAGCAGTACGGAAAATAAATATATGTACCAAAACAGGCAATGAAAAATAATTACTAATATAATTACTGAACTAATTTTCATAAAGAGGAAGGTTTACACAGAAAGAAACCAAAACCCAACCCCTCAACTTACTGGGCATTTATATTCTTTAGATCTTTCATGTTTCAGTGTGTGCATTATAAGTGCATAGCGCCGCTGGAACACCATTCCACAGTCAGTGCATTTGTGCTGTGCTTCCACTTCATTATTTTCCGTGGTCTCTCTTTTGGGCTGTTTCATTTTCTTCCCCCTTTGTACCAGCTTCATGGCAACCTAAGTTGGAAAAACAGAACTTTTGAATGAATTTTACTGCACTGTACTTCATACCTTCTCTGAAAGTTTGTGTTAAAAGCTGATGTTCAGTGTTACTGTAATACCTCTCCATTTTGCTCAGCTGACTTAGCTGCGTGAAAGTTACCTTGTTTCAGTTCAGTACAAAACCACAGATCTCAAGGTGAGTGAAAAACCATTCTGTTTTTAAAACCATAAACTTACTATGATGATGGTCACACAGTGTCTTACCAGCTCAGGGACAATGAACTCTTCAGCCCTGAGTAACTGCCTAAGTGACAGCTACAGGATAGTTACAGAAGAATCACAGAGTACTACTAGTCAGGATTTCTATCAAGTCGAGAGCATTCCAGATTTCCTAGAGTTTTTTTATCTAGGAATAAGGCACTACTGGGTTTTTACTGGTGGTTTTTACCACCAATACTAGGTGGTATTGGCAGTGCTACCTGGAGCTGATAATCTCATCTTCCTTTGTAGAAACTTGCTGCCAAATTCTTTAGAAGCCAAATTCTAAGTGATCAGGTTGAAATGTCCTGTATCAGATGTGTCCCCTTTGGGTTCCTGAGAATAAGGCAAGGGAAGGAAGTACAAGTATCCCCATTTCTTCTTCATCCTGTTCTCCCACCTGTCGTAGACAGGTAGAAGAATTATAAAAGAAAGGCCTTATGAAATCAGGCCTCGCTTTGCTGAATTGCCAAAGCTGCCCTGTCACTTCTAAGTGCATCTATCAAGCAGTTTGCAAGTTCCAATATGAAGCTATTTTGAGAACGAGACATTCATTAACAATCTATTCTGAGGGTGAAAAACAAAAGCACCTAGAATAACAAGGGATTTGTCCCATGAGAACCAGTAGAAAAATCATGTAAACAATCCGAGAATAGAGAGATTTGATAGACAAGTAAAATACTATTTACTAACCAATGAATTAGATGGCAAGAAAACTACTAACCAATGAGAGTCAAACACAAGGTCTATGAAAACTAATAAAAATGAGTCATGTGAATAAAGAGTTGGCTTTTCCCACATGAAGAAAATGGAGTCTCACGTGATTTCTTCTGATACGTAGCAAGTGAGCTATCTAGCAGTATTTGAAAACATGCCAGCCCTTCCATGCCTCTGAAAACCAAAGGAAAACTCGACATAGAGAAAACTTTTTAACATATTTTTTTAAATTTTCCTGTTGCTCTGAAAACTTCTGCAAACTTTGCTAAATTGTGAAGCCACAAAAATAATTTTGTTCAGTACATGATTAGTAAGAGCTAGGAAAATAATTAATTCCTACAAAGCACACCTCATCCCCAATATCTCTATGCCAGGTGCAAGTACTGTAATTTAAATCAGCAGCATTTTTCCTGCAATCTCTTTCCTGTTATTCTCCCAGCATCAAAACTGGGAACTCAGGAGAGTGTCTCCTTCCCAAAGCTTATATGACATCCAATGCCATAGAAGGATTTCAGGGATGCACAAGACAAAACACTAAAAGCTACAAAACAAGTTACGAACACAGAAACCTATTCCTGAGTCAAATCCTGAGCAATCATCTAAACCAATTCCTTTTTTCCATAGGTCTGTGCACTTCATCTGTCAAGGAGCTGGATTTAAAAACTGCAAAATACATTAACAGGAACTATTCCCAAAAGTAAATATTCCCCTTCCCAAAACAGAACAAAACCTTGGTGCTCTCCAACCAGCATAAATAGGTTGCTCAAGTATTTTGATTGTGCTAGTTTTAGCATCTGGGCTTTAAGTTGTCCATCTGTAAAAAGACACTAATGCTACAGTTTCTATCTACCAGTAATGTTGTGTGGTAATGGTAACAAATTACTGTCCTGTGTGTGGGACTGGCAGCTCTAGTATGCAAAACTCTCAGGACTCCTCTGGAAATTAACAACTCTTCAGAAGACTTTGCCAACATGCAGTGAAGTGCACTCTGTCACAAACTAAATGCATGAATGCCCAGTGAGATGACTGTCAACTATCCATAGCCACTGAAAGAGGAAAGGCTCTCAAAGGGGAAAGAGTAATAAGACTGTTTCATTAAAAAAAAAAAACCCTTGTAACTAGAACTAGTTCAATTACTAAATATTTAGTATGTTCAGGTGCTAGAGTTTTTAACACCAGTGCTCTTTGAACCTTTCTCTTAATTGAGCCCAATCAGAAAGTAGCAGGAATGCATTATTGTGACTCATAACTACATCTTAAGATCTACATGGGATGTAAAATTTTTCATTCCCAATGCTGTTGTCAAGTCTGAACAAATGTAGGAGCTCACTTCTCTAATAGATATATGTATGTATCTATGACTGACATACACACGAGCTAGCTCAGAATTAAATTAAGAATTTTGGGGAGATGATACAACTTCTCTCCAACCACAAGAAGCTGTGAGAAGATACTCAATCTAGACTGTGGCCACTGAGCATTCTAAGGACCTTCAATATGGAAGGAATACTGATGCCAAGTCAATGCTTTTGGGATTTTGCTTGCACAACTGTCACAGCTCAGAAATTACTCTGGTAACTACAGGCCTAATGATAGACAGAATACCTGCTGCACTGCAGATTTAGGATTTGTCTTTCTATTCTGCAGTTTTTTTTCAATTCCTTTATGCAGCCTGATGTATCCCCCCTCAGTGACCGAACGCTGCCGAAGCTTGCTTTTGTAAGTATCATCCTGGCTGGAAGTGAGGCTTTCCCGCTGGGAAACGGAGCTGCTCTGCTCGTTACTTTTTTGCTGGAGTGTCTCTGAGGAGTCTTCAGAAGCAGAGTCCACGTGTTCTTTATCATTCTGATTTTGAACTGTCTCAGTTTCCCTCTGACTCTGTGTGTCCATGGCTTCCACAGCCGATGGCTCAGTGCTGAGTCTGTTGTAGAGGCTGTTCGAAATGCTCTCCACCAGCTGGATCTTGATGTAATTTTCAGTGGTTTCACACTGTTCCCCAGGCCTGGAAGGATCACCTGCTGTGGCCTCCAGAGGCTCTGGGTGCAGGAGGTCAGGCTGGGGTGCCGCTGTCTCCTCTGTCCCAGCAGAGGAAGGAGCTCCATTCACAGCTACTTGTACTTCACCGGCTGTGAGTTTAGGGTGCTCAACACCATCCACGGGCTGCACCTCCACTTCAGCCTGCTCTGCTAGATTTTGTGTTGACTCTACTGTTTGAATATCTCCCTTTTGGTACACTGTAATTTGTTTCTCTTCCATCTGTTTGTGCACATTCTCACAGATTTCAAGGACTTCTGACATGAAGAGATGCCGGGCGAGCATGGCCACGTCTGCCATACTACAGAAGTCAAACGTTAATTCTGAAGTATAAGCAAATTCCAATAAAGGCAGGAAACTGGACTTGCAGAAACCTACCAGGAATAAAACAAGACATTAGAGCAAATAATGATGACCTGAAATTACAGCAAAATATCCCATGATGAATACAACCGTTCACCCTTGATACAGTTAAGTCTGAAATTTAGAGCAAAGCACACTTGGAAATAACAAGCCCATCACTGGGACTCAATTAATTGTCATTTACACTACAGTTTCTTTCTCATGTAGTTTCTATGTGTGGGTAAGCTCAGACAACTTTTCCAACAACTAAGTAGTACTTAAAGAGTACTTTATTTCACAATAAAATTCTTTGAGAAATATTTCAAGATGCTGGGAGAGCCACAATACTTTTGGAGCGGATTAACTGAACAGAAGTCTTTCTGGATCTGCTACATTGAGAAAGTACTCAGGTCTTAAGTAACAAGTGATGTGGTAGAAAACTAAGAAAGTAGCTATTAAAAACAATAAAGATATGGATATATAGATAGAAACGCTTAAATATAAGAATTTTGTATAATTTTCCACAGTTGCATAAATAATAAATCATATATTTAATGTGGGGAACCTTCTGGACCATCGTATTAGAAAATTACTGTTCATGCATGCTTATTATTCATGCAGAGACGGACAGTTAATAAATGAGAAAGAAATGCAGAAGGCATATGTTCTGTACACTATTCTTCATCACTACAAAGCTGTTTTTAGAACATTTATTTTAGAATTGTCTCTTTATCTTTCATGTACCAGGTCTGAGAAATAGGCAGGCCTGTATAATTCTGCTTCACAGAAATGAGAAGCAATTTAGTATTGGTTAAGGCAAAAAACTCTCCAAGCAGCTTGTCAACAAGCTTGATGTATTCAAGCATTTGATTTTGTTCCCTTTTTAACGTTTGTGACTAATACAAGGAGGAAACATGCCTAAGCAAGGTAAAAATCCATCAAAAGCTTCTTAGAAATTTTAAGATTAAGATTCTCAGAAATTTTAAGATTAAATACCACAGTCCATGATCACAGTCCGGATCAGGCAAAATCAGAGTGATCACTTTTGCATTATGATCCACACAAAATACTTTTAGATTAAAAGAGAGAAAAAGGCAAGATAAAAATTTGCTTGTCTTCATCACTCAAAAAAGACTCAATTAAATACTGTACACCTTACTTAGGATATTATGATTTCTAGCTTTGAAACCCACAGCAATTCACCTGACAGATCCACTACAGCTTCATGACTAGTGACAGCTCCCTTTTCAATGAAGAGCTCTCGGAAGTACTCGCTGTTGGCTGCCAAGACAGATTTGTGAGCTTTGTACTCCTCTCCTTCAATCAGCAAAGTCACATCACAGAACTGATTGGAAAGCCTCTGCTGATTCAGCTGGTTTAAGACTGACAGACAATGTTTGGAAGATGACTGCTTCACAAGGCCCTTACTGTCAACCTGTCATAAACAACATTTGAGAACTTCATTACATTTAGATCGTGCCTTTTTTAAGCATTCACACTGAAACACAGAAAAGGATTATTTTCTGCAACCATACAATCAGTTCAAGCCTGTAGAATATAGAACTTAACTTTACTATTGTTTTCTTTCTTTAAGTTTCACCCTCCCTCCAAACACAATTAAAAACAGACTGGAAAAATGGGAAGACACATTCAAACAGCTCTTTTGACTGTATTTTTCTATGCTACAGTCTGAAGAAGTTTCTAAATTCAAATGTCTTTACATGCATGTGAGCTTGCAGTTACAAACAAGACCTTCACATATCAGTATAGCAGCATTTATTAAGGAAAAGATATAGAGCCAATAACAATCTTGTATGTGATGTTTTACTACTGGCAATTTTGCCATTAATTTTATTTTAGATTCTATATGCATAATATATAGGGTGATTTTATTTCCCAGGAATGATGCAGTATAATTAATTAATTTTATTTCCCAGGAATGATGCAGTATAATTAATTTCATGACATATACACCAGTATCCCATTTCTATGTATTCAATATCTTTGGCAAAATTTATAGTCTTACTGTTACAAGATTATAACAAGAAAAAGAAGTACATGACCAAGAATATAGTAACAGAAAATGCAAATCCATTCAGATGTAAACAATGGTACTTACAAACACAAGCTCGTGCTTTGCTATTGGCTTCTTCTTCACAGATTTTGGGGATGCTGCTGGGATTGATGCTGTGTTACTCAATTCATCATCTGTTTCATTACTGTCTTCATGAGATTTTGCATCCAGTCCTAGCTCCTCCAGCATTTCAGAAGGATCTGAGAGAGATCTAGAGCGATCTAGCTTTTCCTGGCACTTGCTGCATTCTTTAATGTAATCTTTAACCTGCTTAAGAATACCTAAGAAAAATTAATGGAGCTTGATTAGGCTTCTAATCTTCACTCAATTTACTATAAACAAATAACTAAGTATGTAGGTGATTAGCAAAACATCAATAATAATCAAAAATATTACACACTAACCAAGAAAAATAAAGTCAGTCACCTACACTCTCCCTCTCTGATGCACTAATACTAATTCTGATTCTCTCACAGCATTGCATGATATTGTATGTCACTACTGCTAACTTGAGATAGAACATTTAGAATGTCACTACATCAAGCAAACCCTCCTAGAAAGATTATTAAGGCAAAAAAAAAAAGTATTTAGACATTTAGTCTCATAATCCCAAGGTAGTGACAGATGTAATATAATCCTGCATTTAGCCCACACAAATGGCTTGTTCCTCCTGAAGAGGACAAGAATTGGAAGGCTCACTTAAGGGCTTTTGCAAAACTGGGATCAACTGTGCTATATGCAATGACACTGATAGGTACCACTAACACAGATTTAAATCAATTGCTTATGATTTTGGAATTTAAGTAAATCAATTTTGCACCAATATTTTAACCAGTGGAACCAAATATAAATGATAGGACCTGAGGAAATAGCCTGAATTTGTGTCAGGGGAAGTTTAGGCAGGGTATTAGGAACAGGTTCTTCACCCAGAGGGTGGTTGGGCCCTGGAACAGGCTCCCCAGAGAAGGGGTCACAGCACCAAGCATGACAGAGTTCAAGAAGTGTTTGGACAATGCTCTCAAGAATGACTCTTGTGACTTTTGGAGATGGTCCTGTGCAGGGCCAGGAGTTGTATTCCATGACCCTTGTGGGTCCCTTCCAGCTCAGCTCAGTCTGCGATTCTGTAAATAATTTCAGATACTCAACAGGTCCCAAGTGCAGGGTCCTCTTCCAAATAGCAAGGCATTTTCCATGCATGGCTTTCAATCCAAATTGGTTTGCTTCACTAGGACAATATAAAAGCACATAGCAGCTGGGCCTCTACGGTTTAAAATCCAGCACAGCTCAAAAGCTTTGTTGACTTAGACTTGCTTGCTCCCATCTCCTCAGAGCACGACTTGCACTATCATTACATTCATATCTCTGTAAGGATCAGGAAAACAGAGACTTAAGGCAACCTAAGACATTAATGCCCTTTTCAACATTTGTACATCTTGATTGAGCCAAAGAGTACAGTAATGGCAGGGAAAACACTGTCTTAAGGGACACACGCATAAGAAACATAATACATGAACTGAAAGCATGGAATTCATTTTAGCTTCCCAGTGCAAGAGCAGTAAGAGGACATAGGGTGTGCAAATAAAGGTGACCAATAAAAGCAGAAGAACACAGAATGCTGTCTCCTGATGAACAGAAGCTACACGGAGGCCCATGGAGGAAGTTTCCAGCACAGGATGAGAGTAGATGCCAGAACAGTACAATGCTGGGAAGACATTGAGAATGCAGATAAAGGCAAGGAAAGCACTATCCAGAATGGGTATATGAGCTTTGAGATGCCAAATCCTTTTTTCACATGAGAGGATCTTCAAGGCAATGAGATCTGGACAGGACGGGTCAGCTGCAGCTAGAGCAAAATCCCTCCAACTGAAAATAGGGAAAACTAAAGCTGAAATTACTGACTTGCTGATGGATGAAGAAAGCAGAACAAGAGAAGCAATACAGACACACATTGGGCCCATGGCAAGTGAAAAGCAGGCTGTTTGTTTAATGGATACCTAGGGCTAAAAGTAGAACCAAATCCAAAGGGAACAAGATATCAAGTCATTCCTTCAGCCAGAAGAAAGTCCCAACTGGGAATTAT
Organism: Leptocoma aspasia; assembly: GCA_013399835.1. NCBI lineage: Eukaryota > Metazoa > Chordata > Aves > Passeriformes > Nectariniidae > Leptocoma > Leptocoma aspasia. The sequence goes on along the minus strand of VXAX01001527.1, from coordinate 1,503,389 downwards.
TGCTGTTCAGGCACCACCATTTGTAACAGCTGTGATATCACTCAGGGCCCAGCTGAGAATTAGTCTGGTCTTTTCAGCTTCTCAGTGCAAGAAAGAGACAAATAAAACAATGGACTGCCAACCACCACTGGCACCTGTAGTACATAAACACCACCACATTCATGAATGAAGTCCAAAGCTAACTCAGGTCATGTGGACTGGATGATCACCCTATCCCAAGGGCACAGTTGAGATGTCACTGTCATACCTGGGCTGTGTGCAAGACCTGGAGGGGACAGCTGTACTCCGTGTTTCCATATATTCAAGGTACCACAGCCAGATGAGAAGCCCTGGACAATTTGCTGACCAAGACTGTGGACTGTGCAGAGTGAGCCCTCCCTCTCGGGGTGTGACACAATGTCACTGCCCACAGACCACGTGCTCCGAGGTGGCGTTTAAAGGCACTGGTCACTCAGCAAGTAACCTCCTGGTCCCGCCAGGGAGGGCACACGGACATCCCTTCAGTAGAAGGGAGATATGTAATTCCTGGAACAGGTACAGCAGGGGGCAACAAACATAATTAAGGAACTGAATCATCTCTTTTACAAGGAAAGGCTGGGGGAACCGGGCCTGATCAGCCTTGAGACGAGACGACTGAGAGGGGACCGCATTAATGTGTATAAATAGCTAAACAGAGGGTGTCAGGAGCACGGAGCAAGATCCCGGCGGTGCCAAGCAATGACAGNCAGGGGCACGGGAGCCGCCCCCGCGCCCTCAGAGCCGCGCCGGGGCTGCGGAGGAGCCTCCGGAGATAAGGGAATGGGCGTCGGGATCGGGCCCGGCCCGGCGGGAGCCGCGCCCGGGGGGGGACTGGAGTGTCGCGGCCCGCGGCGGCAGNATAGGGAAAACTAAAGCTGAAATTACTGACTTGCTGATGGATGAAGAAAGCAGAACAAGAGAAGCAATACAGACACACATTGGGCCCATGGCAAGTGAAAAGCAGGCTGTTTGTTTAATGGATACCTAGGGCTAAAAGTAGAACCAAATCCAAAGGGAACAAGATATCAAGTCATTCCTTCAGCCAGAAGAAAGTCCCAACTGGGAATTATTGCTGTTCAGGCACCACCATTTGTAACAGCTGTGATATCACTCAGGGCCCAGCTGAGAATTAGTCTGGTCTTTTCAGCTTCTCAGTGCAAGAAAGAGACAAATAAAACAATGGACTGCCAACCACCACTGGCACCTGTAGTACATAAACACCACCACATTCATGAATGAAGTCCAAAGCTAACTCAGGTCATGTGGACTGGATGATCACCCTATCCCAAGGGCACAGTTGAGATGTCACTGTCATACCTGGGCTGTGTGCAAGACCTGGAGGGGACAGCTGTACTCCGTGTTTCCATATATTCAAGGTACCACAGCCAGATGAGAAGCCCTGGACAATTTGCTGACCAAGACTGTGGACTGTGCAGAGTGAGCCCTCCCTCTCGGGGTGTGACACAATGTCACTGCCCACAGACCACGTGCTCCGAGGGGGCGTTTAAAGGCACTGGTCACTCAGCAAGTAACCTCCTGGTCCCGCCAGGGAGGGCACACGGACATCCCTTCAGTAGAAGGGAGATATGTAATTCCTGGAACAGGTACAGCAGGGGGCAACAAACATAATTAAGGAACTGAATCATCTCTTTTACAAGGAAAGGCTGGGGGAACCGGGCCTGATCAGCCTTGAGACGAGACGACTGAGAGGGGACCGCATTAATGTGTATAAATAGCTAAACAGAGGGTGTCAGGAGCACGGAGCAAGATCCCGGCGGTGCCAAGCAATGACAGAAGAGGCAATGAGCAGAAACTGATGCACGGGAAGGTCCACGTGAACGCGAGGAAAATAGTAAAGGTGACTGTGCACCGGTACAGGCTGCCCCGGGAGGTTGTGGAGTCTCCATCAGTGGAGATACTCAAGAACCGTCGGGACGCAGTCCTGTGCCCCGCGCTATGGGGTGACCCTGGGACCCACTGCGGTCCCTTCCAAGCGCGGTTCTGCGGCTCCGTGCCCCGGCTGCCGCCCCCGCCCGCGGCGCTCACCTCTCCACCAGTACTTCTGCGAGAGCCCCTGCCAGGTCTGCAGCCGGGTGCGGTGCGCGCCGTCGGGCGCCAGGTGCGCGGCGCGGATGAGGCGGGCGCGGCGCTCGGCCTGCAGCACCACCTCCAGCTCGGCGAAGCGCTGCTGGTCGCGCTGCCGCCGCTGGTAGTACAGGGTGCCGCCGCGCACCACGTAGCAGGCGGCGGCCTTGCGGATCTTCCGCTTGGCGTTGCCCTCCGTGCCCGGCGCGTACGGCTCCCGCTCGTTCGTCAGGTACCGCAGGATGGCCAGGTAGCTCTCCTCGCTGGACATCGCGCGGCAGGGGCACGGGAGCCGCCCCCGCGCCCTCAGAGCCGCGCCGGGGCTGCGGAGGAGCCTCCGGAGATAAGGGAATCGGCGTCGGGATCGGGCCCGGCCCGGCGGGAGCCGCGCCCGGGGGGGAACTGGAGTGTCGCGGCCCGCGGCGGCAGGAGGGAGGGAGAAGCTCGGGCAGCAGCGGCGGCGGAAAGACAAAATGGCTGCTGCACAAGCGGAAGTGAGGCGGAGCCGCGCGCGCGCAGGAGGGGCCGGGAAGGGGCGGGGGCGCGGGGAAGCACCCGGGGGAGCGGGTCCGCCATCTTGGAACCGGGCAGAGGAGAGCCCGGGCGCAAGGCCGGGGCCGCCATGTTGGAGCCGGGCAAAGCCTGCTGAGGGGGCGCCGTCGTGGCGGCGGAGCCGGGGTCGCTCCCGAGGGAATCCCTGTGCAGCCCCGGCTCCGAAACTATAGCGGCTTCTACTCCAGAACTGCCTCGGGGGCAAGAGCTGCGAGCAGAGTAGCAGGGTCATTCGTGCCGACCGGGAGCAGCACCAGCGCGGGCGGGGCGGCGCCGCAGCCGCGCCTCGGGGCGCTCAGTGCGCGCTGTTTTGTTTGTAGGAGGCAAGAAGGAAAACCCTTTGGATGCCAGCGGCGCGCTTTGCTTGTCCGGGCTCTGCGCTGGTTTTTACACCGTAAGAGAGACAGGCGAGGCAGGAGCCGGGGTCTGTCGCGCCCAGGGGAAGCGCAGCAGCAGCGACCCTTCCCCTGCGCTCGGGACCTGCGGGATGCACCTGGAGCGCAGATACCGACCGGACGGAGCGAGACCGGCCAAAGGCGCTACTTATATAGAAAAAAAGGTTCTGTATTTAGTTCTTGGGGTTTTTTATTTTAGCAATGGCAGTGGTCGAATACTGGAACAGGTGGCCCTGGGAGGTTGTGGAATTTGTCCTTGGAGCTGTGTTCAAGACTCAGCTGGACACTAAGCAACCTCATCTGAACAGACATGCTTTGAACAAGGAGCTGGAGTGGATGTCCTCTAGAGGTCCTTTTTAACCCGAATTATTTTGTGGGTTTGTGACAAACTTAGGTACTCAATTTCTTCTGACAAATACTTGATGGTGGATCAATTACATTGCATTAGGTAAACACAAGGGTTTATATTCATTTCCATGCTAATTAATTCTATTACATCTATGTTTGAGGTGAATAACGTGCTGGGTAAGGCCCTGCTCTGAACCGCCTGCCTCACTCATGCATAGCTTGAGAGGGGTAACCTGATGGCTGTTCTTTAATTCTCACCACATCAGTCAGAACTCAGGAGGAAACATCAAGGAAGAGTAATCCTGCAGCACTTCTGTGCAGCACTGCAGTGGCACCAGGCACCCAAAGACTGCAAACTTCAAAGCATTAACGAATACTAACTTATTAGTCGTATCTGCCAATCAGTTTCTGTATATATCATCAATGGTATTTGAAGCAGATGGTAGAAGCTTATCTTTATTTGCAGCTTCTTAGCTGAAAACATTCACAAGGACACATTTGGGGTACCAGGTGCCTTGTACAAGGGACTGATGTGATTTTTATGACCACCACTAGTACAGGTAATTTTCAGAGGTGTTTTCAGCTTTCAGTTTTAAGTTATTAAAAATTCTTTTCCCTGCTAATTACAGGCAATTTTTCTTCCTCTTTTTCCCCCTCCAGTTTCTGGCTCCTTCGCCTTCAAATGTGTTAACTAGTTTAAAAGCCTTCAATTTCATTCTAAAGATGAGTAGTGCTGGGTTGTTTTTTTTTTTTAATAGCAAAAAGCAGAATTGTTTGGAAGATCATGGTGCAAATTCCATTAATATTGTCAAGCTAGACCTTTTTTAAATGGGTTGTAGCCTTCATCCAGATTCCTATTTTACTAAAACCCAAGCAAGGTATAAGTATAGCCCATAACCCACAGTGCCCATTACAGCCATTGTTTTTGAAGCCCAAAAGGACTGCAGGAAGTTGAAACACAGCTGTCTTATTGACTGGTGTAAGATAACAAATCGAGCCCTCAAACTATCAACAGAAAAGTAACTGAACCAGAAAATAGTGAAGGTTTGATTCGTTTTGATTCTAGTAAATCAGGACATTGCTTTTCCAAGGCTATTGCTGTCCAGCAAAACTGGCAGAGTTTGGGCACACTGTCTGCACAGTTCCTTAGACAGAGGAACTCCCATGAGGAATTTCAGTCCCTCTAGCGGTGGGAGGGTGGAAAATTACTAAGGGAACCCCTATCTGCATTCAGTAAGTTAAATATGAACTTAAATGAGCTTTAACTGTGTAACATCAGCTGCATTTGAAACCCATTCAATCTTCATAGGCTTCCTTTTCCTGACAACAGCTTCCAGCAATTCATCATTTTGTAACTTCCTGACCCAGAAGTTGCATCTGAATCTTTGTGTGTAAGAGCCATGCAGTCTGTGAAACCATCCATTCCTTTTTTAACTTTTTCCTTATTTGATTCTCTGTATCTTGCTGCATGCCTTCCACAACACAGGACCTTTGTAAGTGATTTGCAGATGGTATTGCTTCACACCCTCTCTTAGTCTGTATCTCTGAGCTTAGAAAGCTTTTTACGTCATTTGTCATAGATGCAGAATAAACTTAGGTGCTGTTCTGTCCTTCAGGCAAGAACACTCCTCAAATACCAGCTCCATCTTCCCTGCTACCTGAGCCACTCAGTGAAGACTGGGGAAATGTGTGCTAATACAGACTGTCTAAGAAACAAAGTTTTGAAAAAACCTTTTTCTTCTCTCAAAACAAAGTTTTGTTTTATGACCAGAAGATGCTTTTCAGTCTGCAAAACCCAGACATGGTCATTTCACAGATTCATTCCCTTCAGTGTATCTCACACAGCTGAGCAGACCATGGCACAAGTAATGGAATTCCATCAGATGTTTATTCAGCATGACCAACAGTTTGGCAAGTTAGCGCTTTCCACCAACACGGGGAGCAGAAACCTTGACTGGTTTCACAATCTTCTGCTTAGGTGCTGCCTTCGTAGGGGCCTGTAGAGAAATAATGAAAAGAAGCTATTTATCTGCAATCCTAAAAGTGTCCCTGTATGTACTCTTGACAGGAATAAGACCAGATCAGACTAGAACTGCAATCTGTAATATTGGGATCATGCTAACAGATGTTTACACACATCTGTAACACTAAGCCAACATATGGTATTAATTTGTGATAATGAAACACATGGTAGCATTCATCAATATATTGTTACCAAGTTCCTAGATAGTGAAGATATCACATTCAGACAAGTTTTTATCTATTAACTATCTCTGATACTAGGTCAGAGAATTGTTTTACTGTAATATTTACTTATTCTGTAAAAAAGATTCATTCTATGCAGCTGTTTGAGTATGCTTAACTTCAGCACAAAAGTCCAGTCGAAGAGCTTTCACACCAAAAGTTACAAAAATGCTCCCTCAAAACAGAAATGGGAATTTCCAATTAAGTGCCACAGCAGAACGTTGTGTGTCATGTTACAGCATGGTGTATTCCATTTTATAATTTCTATTTGCCTATTGCATCTCACCTTTGCAGCAGAAACAGCTGTTTTCTTGGTTGCCTGCTTAGCCTTTTTTGCTTCCTTTGCAGCCCTGTTAATTCACAGAAAAAGAGGAAGTTACCCTTGTCTGCCATTCACTGTTTCCTTCTTTCAGCACTGTAAGAGCATCCCAAGATCAGGAATGGAATGTATTACTGCAGATTTCTCCTCTATATTCACCACCCCCTGGGGGGATTTCTACAGCGACAGCAGAACTGTGAGTGACAGAAGTACCAAGGGAAAGGGCAAGGAGAGATCCTTCTCTGCTGCCACTATCTCTTGCCAAGATTACTCAGTGTTGCATACAAATATACAGATTAAAAGCAAACAAAAAACCCCACAAAAAAATCTTACAAAACACAGAGCTCACCTAGATTTTAAGCTTTTGTATGAAAAAGTATGAAAAGTACTGTAATCTTTGAAAAGCTTGGGATAGCTCCACTGATCTGACTTCTCACCTGATAGCTTGTTCCCTCTGTGCCTTTCGTACTTCGGGCTTCTGGTTTCGCTTGGCCATAATCTCAGCTAGAGAGGCACCAGTGATGGCTCTCTGAAACTTCACAGCACGGCGCGTGCGCTTCTTTTGGACCTCTTCCTGAGAGGGCACGAGACCAACACAGACAGTTAGCATCACGAGACATTAAATACATGGCTAAAGACAATTATGGAAACAAGCTGCTACTCAAACTGAAACTATTCAAAACGGTACACTATAGTAGAATTTTACTCCTCACTTTAGAGAATCCTTCTGCTGGGTACAGAGAAGTGCTGCCCTACCTCCATATGGCCCCTTCTCCAGCCACATCCTGTACTTTTCATAGTGTGTCAGTACCAACAATCCTTGGCTGGCTCCCCAGCTATCAGTGTTGGAGACACACACATTAGACCCTGTTAGCTTCTAGGCTTCTACAGCAAAGTATGAAAAAAAAGTATTTAGAAAGAATGTTAGAAGTTCAGCCATCTGTAACTTCCAGAAGAAAAAGGGGGAGGATAAACCTTTGATGGTGTCTTCTGAAAGGAAGACACTCTACACCTATCCAACTGGATCAGCTGCAGGGGAGCAGTGTAAGCCATTGTGCATTAATCATGCACTTTCTTNCCTTCCACAACACAGGACCTTTGTAAGTGATTTGCAGATGGTATTGCTTCACACCCTCTCTTAGTCTGTATCTCTGAGCTTAGAAAGCTTTTTACGTCATTTGTCATAGATGCAGAATAAACTTAGGTGCTGTTCTGTCCTTCAGGCAAGAACACTCCTCAAATACCAGCTCCATCTTCCCTGCTACCTGAGCCACTCAGTGAAGACTGGGGAAATGTGTGCTAATACAGACTGTCTAAGAAACAAAGTTTTGAAAAAACCTTTTTCTTCTCTCAAAACAAAGTTTTGTTTTATGACCAGAAGATGCTTTTCAGTCTGCAAAACCCAGACATGGTCATTTCACAGATTCATTCCCTTCAGTGTATCTCACACAGCTGAGCAGACCATGGCACAAGTAATGGAATTCCATCAGATGTTTATTCAGCATGACCAACAGTTTGGCAAGTTAGCGCTTTCCACCAACACGGGGAGCAGAAACCTTGACTGGTTTCACAATCTTCTGCTTAGGTGCTGCCTTCGTAGGGGCCTGTAGAGAAATAATGAAAAGAAGCTATTTATCTGCAATCCTAAAAGTGTCCCTGTATGTACTCTTGACAGGAATAAGACCAGATCAGACTAGAACTGCAATCTGTAATATTGGGATCATGCTAACAGATGTTTACACACATCTGTAACACTAAGCCAACATATGGTATTAATTTGTGATAATGAAACACATGGTAGCATTCATCAATATATTGTTACCAAGTTCCTAGATAGTGAAGATATCACATTCAGACAAGTTTTTATCTATTAACTATCTCTGATACTAGGTCAGAGAATTGTTTTACTGTAATATTTACTTATTCTGTAAAAAAGATTCATTCTATGCAGCTGTTTGAGTATGCTTAACTTCAGCACAAAAGTCCAGTCGAAGAGCTTTCACACCAAAAGTTACAAAAATGCTCCCTCAAAACAGAAATGGGAATTTCCAATTAAGTGCCACAGCAGAACGTTGTGTGTCATGTTACAGCATGGTGTATTCCATTTTATAATTTCTATTTGCCTATTGCATCTCACCTTTGCAGCAGAAACAGCTGTTTTCTTGGTTGCCTGCTTAGCCTTTTTTGCTTCCTTTGCAGCCCTGTTAATTCACAGAAAAAGAGGAAGTTACCCTTGTCTGCCATTCACTGTTTCCTTCTTTCAGCACTGTAAGAGCATCCCAAGATCAGGAATGGAATGTATTACTGCAGATTTCTCCTCTATATTCACCACCCCCTGGGGGGATTTCTACAGCGACAGCAGAACTGTGAGTGACAGAAGTACCAAGGGAAAGGGCAAGGAGAGATCCTTCTCTGCTGCCACTATCTCTTGCCAAGATTACTCAGTGTTGCATACAAATATACAGATTAAAAGCAAACAAAAAACCCCACAAAAAAATCTTACAAAACACAGAGCTCACCTAGATTTTAAGCTTTTGTATGAAAAAGTATGAAAAGTACTGTAATCTTTGAAAAGCTTGGGATAGCTCCACTGATCTGACTTCTCACCTGATAGCTTGTTCCCTCTGTGCCTTTCGTACTTCGGGCTTCTGGTTTCGCTTGGCCATAATCTCAGCTAGAGAGGCACCAGTGATGGCTCTCTGAAACTTCACAGCACGGCGCGTGCGCTTCTTTTGGACCTCTTCCTGAGAGGGCACGAGACCAACACAGACAGTTAGCATCACGAGACATTAAATACATGGCTAAAGACAATTATGGAAACAAGCTGCTACTCAAACTGAAACTATTCAAAACGGTACACTATAGTAGAATTTTACTCCTCACTTTAGAGAATCCTTCTGCTGGGTACAGAGAAGTGCTGCCCTACCTCCATATGGCCCCTTCTCCAGCCACATCCTGTACTTTTCATAGTGTGTCAGTACCAACAATCCTTGGCTGGCTCCCCAGCTATCAGTGTTGGAGACACACACATTAGACCCTGTTAGCTTCTAGGCTTCTACAGCAAAGTATGAAAAAAAAGTATTTTGAAAGAATGTTAGAAGTTCAGCCATCTGTAACTTCCAGAAGAAAAAGGGGGAGGATAAACCTTTGATGGTGTCTTCTGAAAGGAAGACACTCTACACCTATCCAACTGGATCAGCTGCAGGGGAGCAGTGTAAGCCATCGTGCATTAATCATGCACTTTCTTTCTTCAACCAAACTGGCAAGAGCAGACTTACTGCACTGATGTAAGCCCTTCTCACAGCTCCTCTGCTTTGCAAGTTTAAACAAGAGCACTGTAGCACACCTCATGCTACATGCCTTCACGATTTATCCTTTTCATGCAATGACAGCTGCATAGGAAAAGACCTCGTGCTAAGCTACAGCCCAAAGTTTTCAAGGAGAGTATATTAGGAGTGCCATCCCTGCCCCTCTAACCCCAAATCAGCTCCCTATGTTGTCATCATTGAGGAAGTTTACAAGACCAAACTTTTAGGAAGTCTGCATATAAAACAGCATTACCCACCTTCCCTAAAACTAACTTCTAGAAACATGTGCCATTCCTACAATTTTTAAGATCTACTGAACATACTGTGGCTCTGAGTGGTCTCTCAAAGAACTGCTACAACACAATACAATGCTTTTGTTGAAGTGCTGTATAAACTCACGTAATTGCACTCACATTTTCACCATTACTAATTAGTCTACATTCTGGTGACTTGGGTCATGGTTCTGCTGAACACTGGCACGCTTAAGTGACCTCCAACAGATCAGTGACCACATCTTTTGGTCTTTTGATGGCCAGCTTACAGTGCCATTAGCTAGTATGTACTTACTGACTGTCCCTTCTTGTGCTTACGCCTGTACAGAACAGTCCAGTTGATCTGACGAGGGTTTCTCTTGGAAAGGAATGCAGACTCACATTTTGCATTCAAGAACTGGAAAACCTGGGAAGGCAAAATGTTTTGTGTAAGCTTTGTTTCCATGAAAGACATCACAGCTTGCATTAAGTATTCTTTGAGTCAGTGTTTTTCAACATTGATGCTTTTGGAGTTCTTAAACACAGCTCTGACTATTAAAAATTTTAGAAGGTAATTCAAGAAATCTAAAGTTTTGCATTTTGTTACATTGCTCAAACTGATGTCTTGCAAGGCATTCTGAAGCACCTTCATTTTTCTGAAAAAAAGATCAAATTACTACTTGCATCCAGTGCTGCTGTGTATTCCAGGCACAGCATGAACAGCTGTGTCCAGCATCATGCTTTCCAAGTGTCTGTCCTCAAGCAACAATGTACTTCCTGTACGTGGGAGCGACTCAAAACTTGGCCCAGGGAACACAGGGAGGCCAATGCTCCACCTGATTCCTTCTTGCCTAGTGACACTAACCTGTTTGTCTAAAACAACAAGCAGAATGTGCAAGCTGGTTTGTTATTAGCGATACAATTCCATTTGAAGTACAATCTAATCCCAGGAGCGCTCACAAGGACTCAACCAGTCTATCTCCTGGTCATTTCGTAAGGAATTCTGCAGAGAGAGGTGACTGTACTGGAATACTTAAAAGCCAAGCCCTCCTTCCACAGGCAGGGACAATCCTGTCTGCATGTAATATAACAGCTTGAAAGGGCTCTCCACCCTCTTTTACCTCTAAGATTTCTACTCAGTTAATCTGGAAGACCAGTTTTTGTCTCCAGCGAATCTCATCATTCGATGCAGGATGTCTAAGCAGCATTTTCTACACAACTTTGGTACTTTACACCTGCGGCTCTAAGACTCCCTTTGGAAACTGTATTCTAAAATCCAACCCCAAGCTACGGCACAGCGCGGATCTCCTGCGGAGCAGCCACGGCAGCTGCACACCGACGCTGTTCTCGTACGGCTCAATAAGAGCGACTGGGGCAGACGCCACATTAACACTGCCGGACTCTCCGGACAAGCCCAAATGACCGGCCGCTCTCCCGGGCGCAGCGCCCGCCCGTCCGCAGGGCCCGCTCCCGCCCGCCCCCGCCCGCGGGGCTCGCCCGGGCCTCACCTTCCCGTCAGTGCGGGCGTAGCGGCGGCCATGGCCCGGGTAGATCTTGTACCCGCTGAAGCTGCACAGCTCGACCCTGCGCGGGAGAGAAGAGTTAGGGGAGGCCGCGGGTTGCCGGGGGAGGCAGCCGGGGCCCCGCGGCGGCCTCCCCGCGGCGGATGGGCTCGGATAGCGGCGGATGGGGCGCTCACTTCATGATGGCGGCGGCTGCGAGGGGCCGGAGAGGCGGAGAGGACGCCGGGAGGCGGTGTCGGGAGCGGCGCGCGGGGCCCGACGGGAGCGGAGCGGGAAGGGCCGGGCCGGGCCGGGCAGCACGGCCCCGTCCCGCCCCGCCCCGGCCGTACCGCGGCGGCTTCGCGGAGCGCACACCCGGCCGGGCTACCCCGG
>VXAX01001527.1:1439751-1491694 GCA_013399835.1 Leptocoma aspasia | reverse complement strand
CAGTTTGAATTGGATACCTCATGCACATGAATAAAAGGATTCTCTTTCTGAATTCCTCTTGCAATTCAGTTCTGTGGGTCCTTGCCTCTCTCCAAGGTTGGAGGGCCCAGTAGTGAATTTTTGTAACAAACCCTTGGATAAATGAGCAGATATGAAGTTTCTCTGTTCAATTAAAGCGACCAAGCAGTGGCAGAAGTGACTACTTGAGTGAGAAACAAGTGGTACTTTCTCCCTGAACGTTCTAAGACAAGAGTGTGATGGTTGCTGGCTCTGCCTTGCTGCTCTCCAAAGCTCTTGGGGCAACTGTGGATTTGAAAAAATGATGGAAATATGATAAATGTTATCAGACATCTTTTTTAGAAATGCATGTTCTCTAGCTGATGAAACAGTACACAGAAAAATGTTTGTCTCCATCCATAGCATAACTAAACTCTAAAACCCTGTAAACTGTAATATTAACTTGTGCAGCATATTAGGGTGAGGACACTATTTGGGATATACTGCTGAAAAAGGAAGCATTGTTTACTGAACAGATATTACCAGTGACGTTTGTACATCAAATACACGGCAGAGGCTTAATGTATGAAAACTATTATGATTATCAGGTGTCACTTTGGGTACCCAGTGATTCAAGCTCCCTGTAGATGGCAAATGTTTGCCTTTTGGCTTTATGTAGTAACCCTTTTTGCATAGAACATTTGAATTGTGTGTTGCATTAAGTAAATGATATGCTAGCCCATTTACAATTTATTCCTCCCAATGCCCCCAGTACTGTAGTATGGCTGCATGAATGGCTTCTTAGTTTAGATGGAATACTTACACGTAGTTGGTTGTCAAGCTGCTCAAAACTTAAATTCTCAGAAGAATTTTAAATTTTAGGTTCTTTTGAAATTTGGAATTTTGAGGCTCACACCTTTAAATTTAGCTACCAGCATTTTGCTGCTTCTCACTTCAAAGGATCTGTTGTGACTTTCCCAGAATTCTGCCAGAGTTCTTAATTGGGACAGTGTCTGGTGTGTATATCTTCCAGCAACTGGATCAGTTGCTCTTAAAAAGTGCTCGAGCTGAAGTCATTTGCTTCAGTTTTACACGGAAAAGAAAGTTAATCTGTTTTTCCAAATTATCTGCATCTATTATAAAACAAATATTTTTATCTTGCATTGTTTTTCCAGTACATGTTCTCGTATATAAACTTTGTGGTGCTTTTTCTGTTGTTTTTTTCTCCTTTTTATTCTAAGGCTTGGTAGTCAACTGCTCAGGTCAAGGATTGCAAAAACTGGGTCCAACTTTGCCCTGTGATGCTGATACTCAGACTCTGATTCTGGACAAAAATCAGATCATTAAATTGGAGCACTTGGAGAAATGCAGGAATCTGATGCAGGTCAGTGTTACTTGATTTGAATTTGTTATCAAATAATGGTACTATGATGCTAGCATCTTCTGCCTTCAGGCTGTATTATGAAGTAAGCTAGCAGTTACTGGCTTCACAGGAAAATAAATGATGGCTGACTAAAGTAGAAAGCTTTCCTTTCAGTGGAGGTCTGCAGTTAATAGTGGAGGAGGCTGTTTTGTTAATTACCTGGGTAACTAAAAATGAGCTAAATAAATCCTAATGGGCAAGGGACATTGTAAGAACACTTAGAAAAGTCACTGATAATTTGAATTTTGATACTTCTTAGTTTTTGAGTACATGAGCTTTGTAACCTTAAAAATAACTTTGTATTATCACTGGAAGTTCTTCTGGATAGGCTCAAAGTTGCCTGATAGCTTCCACAGACCAGCTGCACTGAGTTGGCAGAGGTGGGGTTTGTTGCTACAACAAACCTTCACCACACTGCCAGCTTGGTGATCATGTTTACTGAAGTGTATGTCCAGTCAGGATTTACCCTTTAAAAATTTTGTGGTTTACAGTCCTGTTACCACAGGACCTGTTTGAGAATTGTGTGAAATACATTTTGTCTTCTGCCATATTGACAGTAAGTGCAATTTTACACCAGGAATGGGGCAACAATTTGCACAACGAATCGGCAATTCTGATATTAAAACTTATTTTCATATGCCACAATTCCTCATTCTTTTTCCTTTATTTAGCTGTTGCTAGGAGAATTTCCTCTTAAGTTTGTGGAATGAGCTATGAGGACTTATGTTCTTTGCTCAGTAATTTATTTCCTGGCTCTTGCAGGGTTTTTGTCTGTGTTATTTACTTGAAAATGAAATACGTGGATTGAAAAAGTATCTGTTGGAGTAGATTTTTAACTGCTAGAAGTAAAATCTTATTCTGTCTGCATAGTTAAAAGTTTCTTTCGTGTGTCCGTCTGCAGCTCTCTGTGGCCAGCAACCGTTTGGTGCGAATGATGGGTGTAGCAAAACTGACCAAGCTCCGAGTGCTCAACTTGCCTCATAATAGTATTGGGTATGTGGAAGGACTGAAGGATTTGGTGCACCTGGAATGGCTGAATTTGGCAGGAAATAACATTAAGGTACGGTATTTCATCTGTTGTATTTACCAGAATCTTGTGTTACAGAAATTTGGGAAATGCTGCGAAGCTGAATATGTTTTGATTGGAACAACAATGTTAATGTTGTGTCTACTGGATCATGAAATAGAAGAGGGCAGCTTTTGGAGTAGAGTTGTCTAGGAAAAAATAAAAGGTTTGATATCAAAATGAAATGAAAGTAAGGAAGTAGTCTCCAAAATAGGAAAAAAAGATATTATCTTTAAAATACAACTGTATTAAAACGTGGTTTTTATTTTGTGTTATTTAGCTAGTGGGTTTTTTTGTCTTTCAAAATAATTTATCGTTATTGATACTTGGTTTTATTTAGTAGGTAAAAGAGTTACTGTGAGTAACTGATTTCTTTATTTTTTTAGGTGATTGAACAAATTAATTCCTGTCTGTCTCTTCAGCATCTTGATCTGTCAGACAATAACATAGCTCAATTAGGTGATCTTTCCAAGCTTACCTCACTGAAGGTAGATGTTCTATATCTGGTTTTATTGCATTCTGTACACAAAGAAATTTGCATTGAAAATTGCTGCCTTTAGATAGTCACTCTTTGAACACTAGCTCTTAGAGTATTTTAATTCATTAACTGTAATTTCTAGAGGGAAGTGTGTAAATATTCTCTCCCTTGTTTTGAAGTTGCAGAAGCAGAGTCAGTGATTTTTCTATAGCCACTCTAATGATTTTGATAAAGATATGATGGTGATATCATCTTCATGGCTCTTTGTTCTCTTATCTCCTATCATGAATCAAAACAAAACATACTGTGAACTCTTCCAACGTGCACACTGTAGAGAAAAACATTTCCAAATGCATTTTTTGGTAACTGTGACCAGAAAGCCTTACTCATAGTTCTTTTGCATGTATTTTTGTCAGGTGATGCCTGAAAAAGAAATCTGTGGGTTTTGATCAAACATTCATTTCATCACTGTATTTTTATTTTATAGACTCTGTTGCTACATGGAAATATTATAACTTCACTTCGTGCTGCCCCTGTTTGCCTACCTCAGAGTTTGACTGTTTTCTCTTTGGCAGAAAATGAAATCAGAGACTTAAATGAGGTAAGATATGGAAGATAGATCACCTTGTCTTTAAGTTGACTGAAAGAAGGAAGTTGAACAATTTTTTTGAGGTTGTAATTGAAAATGGGCTCTCTTCTTTGGAACAACCCAACTTTTAATAGTTTAATTGTTTGTATGTAATAACCATGTTTGCATTAGCTGCAGGAGCTAGTGGTATCTTTTAAAATTTAGTCTGGAAAGAAATTTGCCTTTTTTCTGTTACGTTTTTGTTATTCAAAGATGTTACTTTTGGGCCTAACCTTTTGTGGTTGTCTGAAAGTTGAAAGCTGGGCTGATTAGCTGCTGCAGAGAGCTTCTGCAGCTACTGTGATTAGAACAGAAGTTTGAATTGCAGTTGTTGCCACTGACATGTTTTTCAGACACTGTGTAAGAGAAGCAAATAATCTGCCTATAACTTTTGTCTTTATCATTTTGTTTGTTTGATTTGTTGTAAGTAGCAGCCAAAACTCTTGGGTGGGATTTCATGTTGGAAGAAAATTCTTTAGTAATCATTTCTCTTCAAAACAGGACAGAATTTCTCCAGCTTTTTGGCTTGCCTTTTTTTTTTCTTTGTTTGTTTTCAAAATCCAACAGCTGCTGTAGTAAACTGGAATCCTACTACACCTTTCTATACATAAAGCCTCATTCCCAAATTTCAAAAGAAGGTAATACTTTCCAAGACCTAATAGCATTTACAGTAGAAGTAACTGGAAATGGCAGTAGTTGATGGAAGGTCCCTTGTAGTCCTTTGTGTTCAAGAATTGAATGGGATTTTTAATTTGTCATTCTGTTGTTTTGCATGAGCTGTCCAGCTGTAGTTAGGAGAAATGTGGAATGTTTTGCTCAGTTAATAAATGTGTCTTGTTTTCTCAAGGTTTCATTCCTGGCCTCTCTTTGCCAATTGGAACAGCTGTCAGTTATGAACAATCCTTGTGTGATGGCCACACCTTCTGTCCCTGGCTTTGACTACAGGCCTTATATTGTCAGCTGGTGCCTGAACCTTAAAGTTCTTGATGGATATGTGATCTCTCAGAAGGAAAGGTGACATAATTGTATTATTAAATCTCTAAAATTATTACATGATGTTTGGCTAAGCTGAAATTGCTTTAGCTAAATTTTTCATCTGTTACACTGGAATTATTATTTAGTTTCCTTAGAAAGAAGTATGAAGTTAAGCTTTTGTTTTGTTGCTCAAATCACAGAAGCACTTCTACAAAGCAAAAGTGTGGTAGCAATTAATCAGTGGTCTGGTACCCTTTCTTTACAGCCTCTTTGACTTTGCAGAATGTGACAATCAGCAAGAGTTAAAGCTGTTGTTTTGGGAGAAGCTCAAATTTGCCCTTTTATAAGCAGGATTTGTGTGTGCATTTCTAGATTTGGCTTTTTTTTTTGTTATCAATTAGTTAAATATTATTTTGCTCAAATCACTTGTTACTGTATCACTGTGCTCATTATATCACTATGGTATCTGCACGACAAAGTTCTTGACATCAGAACAGTCCAAGCATAAGTATTATCCAGTATAAGCACATTCCAGTCCAGGACATTAACATATTCTAGGACATTAATGGTCTTTTTTCCCCTGTTACTAAAATAAAAAGATGCCTTTTTTTTGGTCAAAGGTAAAACAATTCTATTTCTGTTTCACTATAACATGCTATGACTTTTCAGGAAAGTTGTCTGTTAGAATTCTAGACTTTTTTTTCATGACTAATGAGATGTTCAGTATTAACTGTATTATTATGTGTAGATGTATTATATTAAATATTCTCAGGCAGAAATTAATTTGAAAAACAGAGTTGTTGAATACTTTTTAGCAATATTTGTTCTCTGTGTCTGTTTTGCATGTTTTTATGAACTTTCCTGTGAAAGCTTTGCTGATAAGTTCATTGAGACAAATGTGTTTTCAGTGCTCAAAGACTGTGCACAAAGCAGAGACTGCACAGTTTTGGACAAGTGGGTGTTTTGGTTTTGTTTAATCAATGCTTAAGTGAATGAATACTTTATTCATTGTTCTGGTAATGACATTGCCAGTTCCCCTAGGCATTGCACATGTTCCAAGTTTTGCTTAGATTTGTAGGTTAGCTCTTGGATACCCCCTGGAAGACTACTGAAAGCAGAGTTACTGTTTCTATGTCATTCATTAAAGGTGCCATTTATTAAATAATTTTCCCCTTTCCTAACAGTTTGAAAGCAGAATGGCTCTACAGTCAAGGGAAAGGAAGGTCATATCGACCTGGGCAGCATGTTCAGCTGGTTCAGTACTTGGCTACTGTTTGTCCTCTCATATCTGCATATGGACTCCAGACTGAAGAAGATGCCAAACTGGAAAAAATACTGAGTAAGCAAAGGTGAGAACTTAGTCTTCCTTAGCGAATGTAATTGAGAACATAATTATATATCTGATGTGTTAGATGTAGTAAGATTTCATTTTAAGTATTTCAAAGTAACAGTGAGGGCTGGAGATGCAAAGTGTCATGGAGGTACAGGACGTGTCCTAGATGGGAATGAGAGGCAAGGCAGCAGCAGCAGGAGTGTTTTCCTGCTTTCTGGGCCATCTAGGGGAAAATCCTTTATATTTTTCAGTCTGTGCTTTGTAGGACAGGGAAGGTAATTTGTGTTAGAACTGTGATTAAAATAAACAAACTATGTACTGGAATTTTTTTCCACACAAAAAAATGATGAAAACTTCAAAAAGGAGCTTAGCTTTTGTTCTAATTGTAAACAAGGACTATTGTGGTACACTGGTGTATTAGCTACTTTTTTATTGTTGGGATATTCTTTCTTTGTTTTAAACTTAAGGTTGTCCTTTGAGGGACCCTGTTCCCAGTGATACATTTGTCCATCTGTATCTGGCATCTGAGGTCTGTCAGTAGAGGCCTCTGGGGAGCCTGCTAGTTCTACCAGCAGTAGCTATTTTGCTAAGGTCTGTGCAAATAGATGAGTAGAATTATCATGGTGTGTTTTTCATCCATGTAAAGGTGAACTAATTTTGGTTAGAGACCAGAAAACAAAGCAGTACAGGTTTTTCTATTCCCCAGGACCTATTGACAAACTTTATCTTGCAGAAAGAGCAGAAAATTCAGCTCCCAGGAGCAGGCTTCCTAAGTGGCATAGTGTGGTTAAAAAGTTGAGCAACAAAAGTGTTGTGGTTAGCAGAAGGGTATCTCATCAAAAGGACCAGAAACATGGGAGTATCTGGAAGGAGTTACTGCCCACTTTGCAAGTGTAGATTGGTCTCCAGAAGGAAATTATAGAAATGTTGTAGCTGTTTCTGAGGAGAAGGTGCAGTCAAGGTATCTTGACCTTGGAATCTCTAGCTAAGTTCTCTGGCATTCGCATGCTTCTGGGGAAAATTCAGGAAGTTGTTCTGCTAAACATAATTCTTTAAGTTTTAAAAAACCCTCAACAACCAAGCCAGAAAAATCTTAGTAGAAAAAGCAATCCCCCCAGATACTCACCTGCATATATGCACATCCATATATGATTTATAGGACCGTTTGACTTTGTCCTCTGCCTTCTGAGCTTCTAATTTAGCTGGGCTGAAACAATTTGTATGTTATCTGAGTTTGTAAAGGATGATTTTTGTGGCAATATTTGTTGATTTTTACTAGGATTTTGGGCCGTTAGTAACAGGAGCCCCTATTCCTTGATTCACTCACTTTGAGATGTCAAAAGATACTCCCACCATTCCTCAAACTCCTCTATACCTACATACATAATATATTCCACATTAGACACTTAAAATATTTGCATGCCTTCTTTGTATGTAGAAATACCTCATGATTTTCAGTCTATAGTCAGAATTTCATGTTGGGCTTTTTCTTTTTTTTTTTGTGGGTTGTTTTTGTTTGGGTTTTTTGTTTGGTTTTTTGCTTCTTTTGGGGTTTTTTGTTTTGTTTGGTTTGGGGTTTTTTTTGTATATGTAATGAAGAAAGAGGGGCTGGAGGAAGGAGAGCAGGAAAAGACTGCAATCCCCTGCTTTGTGAGTAGTCCTGTTAGTGTCTTGTGCTTATAGGAATCTGCATAACTAGCCTCTTATTTAGAATGTTTTGGTCACTTGTTTCTTTTGAAATAGTTCATAGTTTCTTTTAGATGTTTTCTGTACAAAAGAAGTTTAAAAGAAACATAAAATCTGTTGTTGGCACTCTGTGCTTAGACTCCACCAGAGGCAGTTGATGCATGAAACCCAAAATGAGGAACCACCTACATCTTCTGCTCCCACCAAAACTGTGTCAGCTGCTCATGAACACAGTGGCCTGGCCCAGCCATCACAGATGGTTCTTGAAAAGGGTAAGTAGCTTATCTACACCTGTGATCTAACCTGTGGAAATAAATATTTTTCTTTTGAACATAGGTAACTTTGTGGAAGCAATGTCAGAACAAGGCCCTGTTACTGTTTTATTTTATTGATCTTTGATTTTCTCAACTGAAGTTATACTTTGTTTCTAAAAAAAATCCAGTCCATGCTTATTTGTGTCTTGAAATGCTAGTAGGCTGGTTAGGCAAAAAACTCAGTCCAACAAACTAAAGAGTTACTACTTTGACTTTTCCATTTTATGCAAGTTTATTCTCCAAGGAAGTGCAGTTTGTGCAATTTCCTGTAACCAGTATTTGCCAAATTTGGATGTTACTGTGGTAAGTATTGTCCTGATACAGAAATAATGCTCATCATTACTAACGTGTTAGATCATCTTACCCATCCAGGTGCTGACTGTCAAAACCAAATTGGGAATCCCTATGAATTAAACAAACTATTGCTATTAATGAAATACTCTAACACTATAATGTGGCTTTCTGCCTATCTAGAACCTGTCATCCAGAGGAATTCTTGGGTTGGACCAAGTGCAAACAATGATAATTCCTATGCAGTGAAGAGCACTTTTCTTCATGAAAGAAGCTTTCCCAAGGAGCTACACCTTGAAGATGTACAGACAGATGAAGACAAACTAAACAGCAGCCTTTTATCCTCAGAGTCTACTTTCATGCCAGTTGCTTCAGAATTGTCTCCAGTGTCTCCTGCTTCAGACCTGAAGCTACATGGAATCAATTTTGGCCTAGAAGATGATGGTGATACAGTGGTTGAAGGTGCGAGAGATATTAATAGTAGGGAAACAACTAAAAAGCAAGAAGCTTTGTCTGTTACAGGAGAGCATCCTAACAGAGTGGCAGGAAGTCTGGAGACACAAGAGAATATCAAAGAGATCCTGCAGGTGCCTGCTCCTGATCCAGTAATGGCTGGCCTGGCTGCAAAGACGGGCAACTCTTTAGGGGCCTCTGCAGGCCAAGTTCTGCACAGTCACCCCAGCACCTCATTAGGTGCTGAATCAACAGTTAAAACTCCCTGTCCTGACCAGATGGTGGAAGAAAGGTCTGGTTCGCTGGCTGTTGGAGGTGCAGCACCAGCTGATCAAGGTGCAGCTGAACTGCAAAGGATGACTGAAGCAGCTACCAAGCTTCAATCTTCCTGGAGAGGATTTTACACGAGGAACCGCCACCCTCTAGCCAAGGAAGTGCGGAATGAAATTCGACTAAACAGAATGCAGGAGCACATCATTTGCTTAACAGCTGAAATAGAAAAGTAAGTTGAGGTCATGCTGTGTATTTTCGAGTCTGTATGAATATAATCATTCCAGAGTATTTCAGAACAGATATAGATGGGCCTTGGTATAACTACTCACAGTGGAACCTAGTGTCAGAAACATGAAACTGATTACATTACAGGATCAGTTCCTATAAGGGGAGCACAGTTTTGCACATAGCTATTCATACTTTCAAAGTGCCTGCTATAAGTGGATTGAGTTAGAACAGATTTTTCTACTCCTCTTTTATCAGGACTTGAATGTTTCAAAATAGAAATTGCTGAGTGGGATTTTTTTTTACTTGTCTCCTCGCAATTACAGAGTCTATAAATCGAGTGTCCATATTGAGAGTCATTCTTCTGTTGCTGGTGAAAATAAGAATTTACTCTACCTTGTATGATACAATTTTAAAATATGACTCTGTGTTTGGTTCTGTTTTAATTTTTGATCCTGTGAATCTGTGTTTGGAGAAGATCATGGTCGAAGTTCCTCAATTTGTAAGATAAAAATTCTGGATTTACTTAATATCTTTCTGGATCAGCCTGGATCTGTCAGTCTGACAGATCCTTTTCTTCACTATTACAAGTGACAAAAGTTCTGTAAATCAAGTTGAGTGTTCAGTGAGCCTCTAGAAACTCCCAATGCTTACACATCATACTCCATCCATATGTCAGTGGGGACAGCATAATTTGAAATGAAGGTGTACTATTTGGTGGAGGGTGGGATGATGATTGTGCAGGAAAAAATAAGAGCTCAGGTTCAGTTTAGAAAAAGACACATTATTGCCAAGCCAACAAATGTGCTGCAGTAAAAGGAATCAGAATTTAAATGTAACTGAAAAAGAAACTTGGAGTCAGCAGCTGGGTATTTATGGCAAGCCAGACTGCAGTAATTTCTTAATGTTAGGCTCTGTTGTATCTTTCAAAAGTGCTGTTATATAAGTAGGCATTTTTATGTGTTCTTGTTGCTCTTGTTACCCAAATGTTGCTTATTTAACCTGCATAAATTTTGGATGTGTGTTCTTGCAGACTAAGAAAAGAGAGAGAGGAAGATAAAATGCAGAGGCTTGTACAGGAGGAAGCTGTCAAATTTCTTTGGAACCAGGTAAGTAATTTTAGTCCTCTTGTTTTTCTGCTTAAATGTGAATTTGGAATTTGAATCTGCTTATATGTGAATTTGCATTATTTCTTACTGTTGATCCTGAAGACAGGTTCAGTTTTTCCCGTGATGATTTGAGTGGTTTAATAGAATCTTATTTCTGTGTTGTCTGCTATACTGATACTGTGGGGGAAAGCAACCCTCAGAACATTAGTGCAAGAACACTGGTTTCATTACTAAGACTAAATTGTGGCCTGGTGTGAGAAGGAAGACAAAATGCAAGAAAAGCTAAATAAGCATATGCAGGACTGTGAAGAATGTGACTGGTAAATGTCCATGGCAAGTGAAATGATATCAAGCTGTGTTGCTTGTGAGCAACTAATTTTTGAGGCAGGAAAGTCATTAATACACCTTTTAATAAGCTTTTCTTCCAAAAATAGCTGTTTTCTTACAAACAGATAAATCCTTTCTGGTTTTAAGAGCAGGTTTCTTTTTCTTCAGGTACTTGAATTGGGAACTTGCGTGCTCTGTCAGTGTTTGGCATGTAGAAAAAGCCATGATTTCACAGTGAGAAGAACAAAAATTCCCTAACGATATAGGAAATCTTTTGTTTGTCACTTGGTCTTGGATTTTCTACTAGAGCTTGGTTGCTGAATGCAAGAAATCCACTAGAAATCAAAATACATTTAACTGCATTTCATAATGTATTTCTCTCTATACTTTACAGGTTAAATCCCTTCAACAATGGCAGCTTTCAGTGATGCAGAATTTAGGTGGTGCTGGGATCACTTCAGGCAGTACTTTATGTTCATCCAAACCACCCCTTCAGTCATCCACAGTGGAGCAAGAAACCCCACCAGCTGTTAGTTCTGCTTTGTTAGTTCCAGCTAGTGAGGATGATCTTCAGGAAAAGTCTTTGTTGCAGTTCCCAGATTCTGGCTTTCATTCTTCTGCGGCTGATCAGACTCATGCCAGTGACCTGTGTAGCTCTGAAAAGAGCTTAGCTGAAGGAACTGAGAGCTCCCTTTCAATGGAAACCATCAAACAATGTGGCAATTGTGTTTCAGCATGTTCTTCAGATGTAGAGGATGGCCCTGGGGAGTGTGGGCAAAGTAAAGAGAGCTCTAGTAATGAGCAGGACAATGGACTGATACAACAGTATTTAAAATCTGTTCAGCAACTGGAAGAGGCTGATGAAGACACAGATTGCAATGAGGAAATGGAGGGCAGCTGTCTACAAATGGCTGTCTCAGCAGAAAGCCAAGATTCTTCCTCTGACACTCTCTCTGTAGAGCTCCCTCAAGACACATCTTCCCCTGTCCAAGGTGAAATCTGTCAAACACCACCAGAAAGCTACAAACTGAATTCAGGAATAGTAGAAGTGAAGCAAACAGACTGTGATTCTTCGTTTCAGATGCTGCATGTTGGGATAGCTGTATAATAGGATCATTTCCACAAAAGACTAGGGATTCCATTTCACTTTCTCTTTATTTTTCCTGTTTATACAAAACTTGTTTTTCATGTGTGCTGTTTCAGATTTTGACTCATGTTATGAATTTATGTTGTAATTACTATTTCATTCATGTTGCTGAGGATTGACACTAACTATGCTAACCTGAAATCAGCAAAGTTCTCAGTGACAATCATTATGCACTTTATTTTCAAACATAAAACTGATATCCTAATAACTGGCCTCCATTAAATTAATTCTGAAGATTGGGGGGGGTGGGTGGTGGTGGTGGTAATGTTTGCTGTAAATTCACCTTGGTGAATGTGTTAGTAAGTATTTGTTTGGTTTTTTCCTGCAAAGAAAGATTAAATTCTTATTTTGCAAAGAGAAGCAATCAATATGGGAAGAAATGGAGTCAATACAGGCAGTATATCCTGTCATAGGCAGAATACAGCCTGCTGAGAAAGATGACAAGTTGCTTTTCAGACTCCTTTTGACTTAAACAAGAGTAACTTGGTCAGTGTATCAAAGATGCATTCCAGAAAACCAGTGTCCGAGTCAGTGACTTTTTTGTAAATAACTTGAAGCTGCTGGCGATGAATTAGATCATTTACATACACACTGAAACAAGGACTTACAGGAGAGAGACCTCAGGGAGCTTCAAACAAGCCTTGCCCTTTGTTTTCCCTGGGGTTGAATTTCCCTGCCTTCTCAGGTAAGACTCAAAATAGAACCAGTAGCAGCCAGGACTAAATAAGAATTTCAGAAGGGCTTGTGATTTGGGAACATCATTTCAAGACTGCCCTGGTGGGTTACAGCAGCAGACTTGGTGGCGTATGCTTTGTTCCACAAGGATGCTGATGTCCGTGTGGGATTTGGATTTGCATGTCTTTAAAGACATTAGTGAGTTTGAGGGATCGCAACTACTTCTATCTACAGGTATAAATACTAAAAGCAAATGCCATGACTTAAAACTATTTCCTGATATCTCTGTTGGGTTTTTTTGGTTGGTTTTTTTTTTTCCCTGTATGTCCAGTAGTCAACATTTTAATTAGACGTGGATAAGAAGTTGTGTTTCTTCCCTGTTAGCAAATGTGCTGAGATACCTAGGCTATGCTTTCCACTTAAACACTGGGAAAGCAGCAGGGTTTGTATCTTACCTAGCCATTGCGTGTTGGGTTTTTTAATGGAAGACTATCGGGTATCTTAGTATACTTCAATAGTGACAAGAGAAATGCATTTTGCCTGTGATTTGTGATAGACACTAGTGAAATAAAAGTTGATGTTGTGATTTACAGGGCTCAGTTGCATTTGCTGATGCTGCATTTTGCAACGTGTACTGGAAGGCCAGTGTTGCAGTAGTTTGCTAATATTTACTTCTCAGTTACAAAGACAGATGCTTATTGTAATTCTCTGGATCCACAGGTTAACTTCTGGTGGTATGATGTCACTGAAACAAGCTAGCACTCTTTTAAAATGACTCTTATGGCCACATTACCATGTAAAATAATTTAGTTTTTGTGAAAGCTTTGGTTGCGTGTCTGCTTTAGGTTCCAAGTTGAAATTTACCACTACTCAGGAGTTTGGTATGAGGCCAGTATCTGCTTGAGGCTTCAAAATATCCTTTATTTAGAACATAAATTGTGTGTTGGACTTGTACCAGCCGTGTTCCCAGTGGTGAAGTTCACCTTGGAAGAATAAAGCTTGCCTCTGTGTATAGAGTAGCCATCATCTCTTTTTCTCCCACCCCAAAAAAGTTCTAGGGCACCAGCTTCTCCAAAGAGCTGTCTCTGCAGTCAGGCTGGCCTTCGACCGTGCCTTGCATATATGGGGGCATTAAAAAAGCCCAGAACTGAGGTGGTAGGTTCTTAATGTGCTGTCTTTCTAACTGAACGTAGTCACAGCACGTTTGTAGCATGACCAGATTCGTAATTAGATCTTAGAGCACAGTTGTGCTTGGGTATTGAAAATGGTACAGGTGCATTAATGTTTCACAATATCTGATTACCTGGGCAAGGTAATGTGTAGTCCACAGGATCATACCCTTATCCTCTGAAGGTGCTGAACTTTGCTTTAAATCTGCCATGCTTGGGGATCTGCAGTTCATAGGACTTAGCTCTTTGAATGTCAATATGTTATATAAAAACCCCCGAACTTTAAAGAGACTTTCTTTGCATATTGAGAGAGGAATTATTTCAGTCTTTGAAACAGTTTTGGATCTTGCACTCTGGAGGCAGTGGTCAGGTTTAAGGCAGTAAGTTCTCTTTCATGGCAGAGTGCTTTATTGCAAGACCTGGGAGAAACTAGACCACTGCCTGGATTACAATGTTTCACTTACTGGAGACACTGAGGGAGCATATGTATTTTGCTGTTTTGAATTGTCACTTTTGCTGCACAGTTAGAGGTGAAATTACTTCAATTTTGGAGTAGCCAGAGGGTGAAAACTTGGTGCAGGTAAGTTTTTTATGGAAGCCCTAGATGTTTCTTGGTATTTCCTTTGTTATTAGGACTTGCAAGCACAAAGACAAGGCGACTTACTTTAACTAAAGCCGAGGTCAGCTGTTGTCCTTATTAACGTGTAACCTGTATATACAAAAATGGTTTAATGCAGGTACGGCAAAGCATGTACTGACAAATACTCAGCTTTATCTTTCTTTTTTTGGGAAACTGTGAAATACTAGAAACATTTTTTCTCATGTTCTGAAAAGTATCTTGCATGTGTAGAAGATGAGTTGCCTAAATATAGAGAAATCAAAGAATGGTGAAGGTTTGGATTAGTTTTTACAAGGTTATATGTAATTAGTTTGTATATACAGAAAATATTTTCATCCTAACCATTAAAATACATACAGGGAAAGACATAATGAGGGATACAGTGGAAAAGTAAGAAATAAAACTGTATGTATACCTAAAATTGTCTTCTTTCAGCTCTGTTTTGAGCTCTCAAAGAATCATGATGTGGAAGTATCATAGTTTAAAATATGGCTTAGCATTTACTCATCTTTGTTTAAGTAAGTTTCCTTAGTCTAGGTATGTAATATTCTTTTAGCTGGATAGGTATGTACAGTTTTTGTTTGGAGGGGATGGAAAGTTCATAAAGAAATTGGAAGGCCTAAAATAGATCTGAAACTTTCCTGTGTTAATATTGTGGTTTTTTTTTTTTGCAAGGCTTCATGTTCAGCAGAAGAATGTACTTTGTAGAAGAAAAGCTTATCTCTTGTGTTTTGTCCTGGGCTGATCCTCCAGTGTTAGTGGGAGAGATTGGTTATTTGCCAGGTAATGTTGTCAGTTCTGCTGCAAGTACAGTTCAAATGCTTCTTTAATTTGCTTTAGAAAAATCAGATAAATACAGCTCAGACTATTTAAACTGCACCACACAAGTAGTTTTGCCCCAAATGAGACAGCTGGCACACGAAAGCCTATTTTCAGCTTGTCTGTGGCAGAAATGACTCTTTTGCCCCTTTTCCTGGAAGCTGGGACAAGTGGTTTTATATACCATAAAGCAAGAAGGCATTAAGACTGCAGATTTTATTTTGCTGCTTCTAAACCACAAATGTCCTTCAGCAAATACTTGAGAAAGTCCATGCTAAACTAAATTGTAGAAGCCTAACAGTTGTTGATAGTTCAGTTTCTTAAACAGCCATAGGTTCCACTATTTGCATGCAGCAGTTTAAATAATGCACTTAGCAGCCAGTCTCTATATAAAAAAAGTTGGTTTTCTCCTGAATGATGTTTGTATTTGAGCTTGCAAACTGTTCCTGTTTTATTTATGAATTTGTATATATAGTCTGAAGAATTCCAATTTTTGTTTCTACTTGTAGCAGGTTATGTGATGAACAAAAATGGAATATATGTTCATTTGAGATTACCTGGATAATTTTTACTGCACTTGATGTTCTAGTGTGTCTCACACAGATACACTTATTCCTGAGAGGATAAAATTGTAGCAGTTAGGGGAGACTGACTGATTGACAATAAAATGTAAAAACCAGTCAGTTCCCCTGCTAGTAGAAAAGACACTTTTTTTTTCCTCTCCTGTTGTATTAACTTCCCCCCTTCCCCCTTGAGGACTGTGCCACCCAAATAAGTACGCATCAAGTATTCATAAAGTCTTTCAAAATGTCTTCTTTTAATAGTTACACTACTTTTTTCCCTCAGATTGGCTTTCTAGGACAAGTTACTGAGAAACACTTGCTTTCTATATGCCTACCAAAAAGTTGGTCTATTTTTAAACGTTTTCTTTGTCAGTAATGGAAAAAGTACAGGATCCCTTTCTTGCAAGAACATAAACCAGTATTTATCAGGAAAGGTGCTTTATCTCTTGGAAAGTGCCATGCCAAATTTTATTGTGCGAGAGCTCTCAGTAAGAATCTTTTTTTCTGGCTTAATTATATTTCTAAGTATATGGGCCAAATTTATTTGTAGCATAATTCTACTGAATTAATTTTTTTGAGACTTTCACAGTAGTATTCTACCTCTAAACTAGAATTTGAGAAAAAAAGAACAATTGGGTATTGATTTATCTTTCTATTTCCTGCTGTTTTCTGTGAAGAATGGTGGGTGGTTAAATTGGTACAGTTCATATATTTTCTATAAGTGTTTACACTTTGGATTTATTGTTTCTTACGTATTTTGTTTGTATCTCTGAGTTTTGAATTTTAAATAAATGATTTGTACATTTATTGAAAATTTTAAGGTGTACCTGATATTGACTCTTATGGCTATAGTCATAATCTTACAATTGGAGGGCTCTTCTGGACACGGGAAGCTCAGGAGTAGAAAGCAAGTGATGACAAGGTAAGCATTGGCATTCTTGGTACAGCTGAGACATCTGATGGCCACTGTTCCAGTGCCTAGGACAGTAAGAGTGTAGTAGGGTACACGAAAGGAGCTCGCCAACGACTCTGGAATTGCTCGTTGTGGTTTGCAGTCCTTTGTTTCTATTGCTGGCCCTCTTCCGTGTTCCTCATTACCTGCTGTGTTTAAATTAAAAGGTGTGGCCGTATTCTGTACAGGGTTTTCTAGAGAGAGAATTAAGAGTAAGGGCTTATCAAGAGAAACACAATTGCAATGTGTGGTGTTCCCTCTCTTGTTTGGTCAGATACCTGCTCTCTTCTTAAACAAATGAAGACTAATTAAACATCTTCTAGGCTTTAACAAAAAGAAACAGTTGAGGAGTTCAGACATACATGGAAGTCATGTTTTACTGCACCACAGTTCTCTGGAAAGTAAAAAACACTACAACAATAACAAAAGTGAAACAACAAAGCTAACTTTGTTTTCGCTCAACTAGTAACACATGGAGGTTAGTGGACATTTTTAACTCTTCACGATGTGTTTCTACTTCATTACACCAAAGAAAAGATTTTTTTTTTTTAAGTGGGACTCTTCTTGTTCTTCTGGGAAGGTGTTTACTGTTAGAGTGGTGGGGCACTGGAACAGGTTGCCCAGAGAAATGGATACCCCATCCTTGGAAGTGTTCAAGACCAGGTTGGATGGAGCATTGAGCAATCTGGTCTGGTTTCCTGCCATGAGCAGGAATGCCCCTGCCCATGGTAAGGCGTTGGAACTAGGTGATCTTTAAGCTCCTTTCCACCTCATTCTAGGACTATTTAAAGGTCAAAAATAGGCATAGCTGAAGTAACTCCAGGTCTGAAAAGAGAAGTGCAGTGCCCTTTACTTTTAAGGACCTTAAAGCTGTACTAGTAAGTTTAAATGCTGTGTGTTGTAGGTATAGTAATCATAGCACTTCAGGGACTCACACTGAAGGTCAGTCTTGTCCCTGGCTTTTATTCATATTTGTATATTTGATCAGACATTGAAATGTCTGGCTAGATTTGGAAAATAAAGATGGCTAGTGGATGGGCCCACCTTGTTCAAATGGAAATAGTTACTTTTAATTTCATGGGCTAAAATCCTTACCTATGCTAGGACTTGTTGTGCACCCCAGCCCACTTGTTTGTGGGATGGTGTGGGAAGCAGGAAAGCCCTTGGCTCTGTAAGCACTGCTCAGCAGTAGCTAGGACAGCCCTATGTTATCACACTGTTTCCAGCACAAATCAAACACAGACCTGCCATAGCCACTGTGAAGATTACCTCTATTCCATCCAAAACCAGTATACCTGCTCCTGATATGTGCAAGATGATATTCACCAAGGGAAGGAGTATCAGAAAATTGTGTGCAGGATGCCCAAATCTAACGAGTTGCCTCTGACTTCTAAGATGCTTTAAACTGTGAAAATTGAGAAGCCCATGATGATAAAGGATGCTCTGGAAAATGTAAAATCTGACACATTGTGTTTAAAGTGTTCTTGTGTTGGACTGAAAGCCATAGACCATTAGAAAAACCTAAACAATTCTCAGACAGTGTACTGCTGTGAGGAGCAGCAGTCTAGCAGTCAGGGATGTTTGCTTAGCATTGTGCTAAACTGCATTCAAGCAGCAGCCTTTGGGAAATCTCTTCCTATCCATTGTACACCAGCTGAAGTTACCAGTCCCTTGAGCATTAGCAGCATGTTTTCTGGTGTGGGAAGTGCATGGAAGATGTGCTGAGCAGGTTATGACTGCTTATGTCTTAGAGTCTGTGGGACCTGGGGGGAAACAGGAGACACTGAGAAATTGTACAACCAGAATTCACTTTCCTTCTTTCCATCAGTAGTTCCTACAGCCCCTTCAACCTGATGTTTAGGGCAAATGCATGTGGTATTGGAGCCCATGTTTTCAAGACTGGCTCTCCAGCTGTCTTGTACTGTTGAGGTGCACTTGTCTTCTCCTCGTTGCAGCTTGTTCATTCCCAAGCTCAGTAGTTTTACAGCAGATTGGCTTTCCTGTTGGTCTCTGATTCTTTGGCTTTACTCACAGATACTGAAAATTTTAAACATATGAACTAGGTATTATTTTACTAGTAGGACAGGTATTCTACCTTTATCTCACCTGCTTTCTCATATTCCTAGCTCCCTGATGCTTTCCTTCCTTTGGGGTAGCAGTGTCAGTGTTAAACTGGCAGGATCTATTCTGGGCAGCCTGTGGCTGAGATAGCTGTGGCCATGTCCATTGTCTGGTGGAGAAACAGAGAGACCAGGAAGAGTTTATCTTAGTCCCAAAGGTGAGCAGAGCCACCTGGAAGAAATGGATACCTATGTTCCTTCCTGCTTATCCCTGGAGTGGGAATGCAGCACAGTGGAGAAACAGAGGTTCATGGACTATATTTCCTATAGGCTGATGGTGCCTATAGGAAAGCTTATCTGTAACCTTTTGGAAAAGGACTTGAGGAAGCTGCAAGATGATTCTTCTAGCAAAAGTGTTATCCCTTTAAAGCATTAGATGATGTGAAAACCATCTGGATGGCACCAGGTCAGCAAAAGAGTTTTTCCAACAGTTAAACAGACCTTATTGTTGCTATGCCTGAAACCAGGGGACGTGCTGAACTTGTGTGCAAGACAAGAGTGAAAGTCGCTGTTCTAAGGACTGCAGAAGGACAGGACCCAGATGATTGTGGAAGGGAAAAAAGATTGGAGAAGTGATACAAGGGTAATGTAGCAAAAGGAGACAGATCAAAGGTGTCTATAGAAAGGGGATGGTGTGGCTTATACTCTTTGCAGACTGTCCAATGCATTGTTTGTTAAATCTCACCATACTTCGGCACAAAATCATATTTTAGTTTCCCTCAGGGAGCAAACCAAAACATTCCTCAACACTTGCCTGTATAGAAGAATGAGTTCAGTAGTCCCATATATATTATCAAATACGCTGTGTTTTATTGATTATTCTTTGCAGGTAAGGGAGAGAAGGGCAATGGGGCCAAGGGCCCAGCATAACTTCATCTTACGGCAGATAATTCTGGAAAAAGAAATAAGGAAACACTGTTTCTTTTTCATTATCCAGCTTTCTGCACTCATCTCAAAGTAATTGCCAAGTGCTTCTGGTGTGATAAACACGGAGGGATGTAAGGTGAGTGACAACTGCTGAAGCTGTACTTCTTTTGGGACTAATGACATTTAGATGTTGCATGGTGATGAGGTGGAACAGACTTCACTAATGCCATTGACCCTCAAATATCCCAAACAGCCTTTTACATGGGGCTTTCTGTCGAACATGGGGGCAAATTGTACACACAGTAATTGGTTTCTGGCCTCTGTGCAAAAGGGTTTACCATGTTAGAGATTAGAAAGGCATATTTGATTAATTACTAGGCCTTCATCAAGACTAACTATAATGATAACTGAAGAATTTATGGAGAGAAGTAGTGTGGGGATCCCTTCCCATCTCTGAGGGAAGGTGAAATGTAAAATGTGGCAGAAGATAGCATAGCAGTACCGATTTCCTTAGAAGTGACAGGTTTTCTCACTGTTGTCACCTTCCATACCTTCACCCCCAACATCACTCCAGATATGTTAAGAGATGGGATTGGGATGCCAATGCTTGGCATTTGGCATACAAGTTTTGCCTCAGGTTGCACTTTGAGCTGCAGAGTTTGTAGGGGAATTTGATGCACTGCGTGGCTCATGAAGGAAAAGTGAAGAGAAATGAGACTGCTATAGAACTACTAGACTTCATATATTGAGAGGGGAAAAAAAATCAGTACCAATTATCTTTCAATATACTGTCTTTTTAATGTGTTCTGCTTGTACAGCCAGATGGCTTTCAATTCTTGACCTACAGTTTATAATAGAATTAAAGCTGGCGCCTGTTGAGATTTTGCTTTCGATCTCTACCAGGTAACCACTGTTGTAAGATGCAGAAAGGAGAAAAACAGAGGTAAGATCACTTCTTCAAAATAGCTATGGCTGAAGGGGGTGGGGGCAGAAGACAAAAGTAGGCAATGTCTAATGGCTAAAATACTGTGTTCGCATGAATATTTCAGCTGCTCTGTCTTGTTTCTGGTTTTAAGCAACCCACATATTCCTTAGTAAAAATAAGCTCAAGCCCTGAAGCTGTACTCATACAAAGAACTGCTGGCAGGTGAGCGTTTTGGCATTCCCAAACTTACGCAGTGTTTACAAGTGTTTACAAAACTAATTGCAGATGTCCTGCAGATTGAAGGTGCTGCCCGGCTCTGCCGCAGGGTGCAAAGCCCAACACTGACTGTGTGCACGTCCTCAGCAAGCATCTTGAAGTCCTGCCTTCCATGCAGCTGCGTTTGCCCAGTTCTGCTGCGCTGGGCCGTGCCCGTATCCCCGCTCAGCCCCTGCAGCCGCTCTGGGGCCAGACTCTCCTTTCACAGCCTGCTCTCTGTCCAAGGCACCGCCTCTGCCGATCCCTGCTCCGTTCGCCTTCAGGCTCGGCAGCGTTCAGCTGCGATGGTTCGCGTCCTAGCCTTCTCCCTTGCCTGGATCTGCGGCTGGGGACCATGGTGATGCCACCCAGGCCACAGCGCCCGGCTCCGCGCCACCCTCCCCACATCCCGCTTTCTTAGGCTTCACCCGCGGTGGCTCAAAAATTACAGGGACGGTGGTGTTGGTTTTGTTGGGTTTTATGTGTGTTTTCCTTTTCACTGCCCCTTCTCGGCACGGAGGCTGCGGCGGCGGCCGCGGGGCCAGAGCCGGTATCGGGGCGGGGCGGGAGNCCGGGGCTGCCTTGTGCCGCTCCCCGGGGATGCCGGGGCTGCCTTGTGCCGCTCCCCGGGGATGCCTACCCCGCGCCATCCTAAAAAGTACCTTTGAAGCAATAAAACAGAGCTGTGCGGTTCGCATTGCCGGCAGCCGTGCTTCCTGCTCGCTGCCCCCGTCCCTGGCTCGTGGGTGCGTGTCCGGTCCCGCTCCCCGGCCGGAGCGCCGCGGGGGCTGCGGCGCTGCCCCCGGAGTGCCAGCGGGATGGGGGGCTGCCCTGGGGACCAGGGCGGAACCTGCCAAAACCAGCAGCAAATCTCATTTTCCGTGCTGGCAGCCACGCGAGCATCCAGCCCCTGTGCCCCAGTGACATGGTCTGGGCATCGCCAGAGGTAGCGGCTCCTCTGTGCCTTTGAGGTTTGCAGACGGAATTTGGAGAGGTTGCACTCATACCTGCCTCTGTAACGATGCTGGCTTAGTGAGCTGTAGGTATAGAGAGCTGACAGTAATTGACAACTTGTAAAAAAACCCAAAGCAACGATCATGTAATGGAGCATGAGGCATAATTTAATGACGTATTCATAAAAATGTCATTAAATCGGTTTTTGTTTTTAACATTGGGTAAAATGGGGCTTGTGGTAACGTGGAACAAAGCTGAAAGAAGTAATACTTAGCAATAAATAGCAGAAAATTCAAGGGCACAGCACTGAATTTAAAATAATAAAACACTTCAACAAAATCCTTGGGTCATTGTAGAAGCTAAAGTGATTTTACGGGTAAAAAGTCATAACTGCCATTTTATTTTGTGCCATTGTAAGCAAACCAGCAATGTATAAATTTTATTAAGAAATATTTGTGTGTGTTTCTATAGATATATTTATTTTTTAATGTGTTGTTTCCAAGGTTATCTGGCCTTTTGTGTGGATGGCTTCAGAGAACATTTCAGGAGTAGGGTAAGTCCTAAGGCTTTTTGGTGTACTTATGGGCTTGCTTTATACAAAAAATGAATGGGATCAATTGTGATCAAACTGGCAGTATGTTAAGCCTTTGGCATAAAGAAAGCTCTAAACCTGTACATTTAAATGTTTTAGGGCATGTGACATCTACAGAATATGGAAATTTTTGAGTAAAAATGTATGGAACTGTGTTTGTGGTATTTTTAGGCATCTGAAATTACAGTCTTTTAATTTTGAATGTCTTGTGCATTTCAGTGATGTGGAAAGAATTCTCAGCAACAGAATTGAAAATTCTGGTTTTGTCTAATGTATTTGTTTTTCTTCCTCAAATGGGCATATATGTCCTTAAATTAGTGTTTACATGTATTTAGGTGTATTTATTATCAATTTATGACCCAAGCTGCTATTTTATGCAAATTTCATATTAGTGCAGAACTGTTCCAACAAAGCTGCATTTTTGTGGCATTTTGATACTTTCACTTTAATGGATGTCTTGCTCTTTCATTGCTAGTTCATTGGTCAGAAATACAATCTCTGTAATTCTCAGAAAAGCATTTGAAGTTATAATCCCTATAATCCTTGTAAAGCAATTTGATGTGTGGTCTATTTTGAGGCTGTCCTGGTTATACCAGTAATGTATTTCAGTATTCTAGCATGTGTTCATTTGATAAATAATTTTTTAATTTTGATATTTAATGTATATCATTATGTTTCATTTAAATTTACACAGCATTTTTTATATAGGTACATACACAGGTACTATGTATTTATATTAATTGTATAAATTCTCAGTTATACTATTTATAGAAAGTTATACAAAGTTTATGTAATCATTTGATTATGTTGTTGCACTTGGTGCATGGTTGTATGAGTAATGCTGCTTTGAGAATATTGGGTTTGGAGAGATTGGTGTCTTTTGACTGTCTCTCCTTGCCATCTGTTTTCTGTTTCCAAGTTTAGAACTTCTGCAAGAACAGTACCCTTTTTGCTTGCAAAAAGACTGCATCAAAATTGTCCTTCTCAGAAAGAAAGGAAGGTTTAAGAGTCATTCAGAGCATGCATTGAGAACTTTATCAGCAGCTGTTAAGTCTGTGATTTTATAGCAGATCAGTCATCAAGCAACCTTAAAGGAACAATATTGTATGAAAGTTAAAGTTTATGAAAGACAGTACTATTGGATTAGATTTAAAGAACCAGAAACACTGAATCCCAACACATTGTATTCTTTCCAGACGTTTATTTTTTTTTATTTTTAGAGCTGCATATGAGTACCTGAGATAAAAGGAGTGATAAGAAAGCAAAACAGGGAAGATGTAATGTAACATTATAGATGATGCATGAAGTTAAATTTTAGTGCTTTCGACTCTCTTGGGTATCTCCTCTTTAATGCTACAGTTGATTTATTTTTCCCTTGTCTCAAGCAGAAAGCTGGAGGAAGTAAGTTTTATCTTGCTTATCTAAATCTGTTTCAGACACCAGTGTTTAATAATAACTTATTGGAATGTGTGAACAGGTAAATGAGAGATGCCTAAACCCACACGTTTCTGCTATAAAAGTTCATGGGAGATGTCTAAACACACAAGTTTCTGTTTCAGTCTGGTAATAATGTCTAGCTGGTGGTGGTGTGGCCTAATAGATGAATAGGGTGGTGGTTATTTGTTTTGGTCTTTTTGGTTGCCAGAACTTCTTTTTGCCTTTTTTTTTGTATCAGCTACAGGTGAGACCAGCTTTCTCATAAAGGTTTGCTTTGGCAGATCCAAAAGAATAATGTGACATGATAGCT
Organism: Leptocoma aspasia; assembly: GCA_013399835.1. Lineage (NCBI taxonomy): Eukaryota > Metazoa > Chordata > Aves > Passeriformes > Nectariniidae > Leptocoma > Leptocoma aspasia. The sequence continues at coordinate 1,467,712 of VXAX01001527.1, read as the reverse complement.
AATGCTGTTCCAATTAGTTCTACAAGAAGAATCTGTATTGACTGTTCCATTGTACTAGTTATTGCCCTACCATTTGTAAGCTTTCAGTGCAAAACTTGACTTTAGTTCTAGTATCATTTTGGGACTTAACACAGTTCTTGTAAATGCACTTGCAGGAATGAAGAGGAAGTCAACTGAGTTCTCTGGAGCTCTGCTGAGACGAAATGACATTCATGTTTGCGGTGAATGGAAGCCATGGCAATGTGTAACATGGGAGGGAAAGGCACGGGTGGACCATGTGGCGTGACTCGTTCAGACTGCAGCTCTTCTGCCTGCTTATGGCAGTGCTGGCTGTGGTGGTGCTGGTCCACAATTTTTTTCAGTTAGAGGTAAGTGGAGCCTGCTTTTTCTCTAAGATGGCTTGAGCAACATTATTGACTTTGAGTGTAAGGTTAGAATTGTCTGACTGACAGCATTTAGCTATAAATTGGAATCACAGAAAATTCATAGTTGAAGGCATGTCTGGAGGTATTTAATCCACCACCCTCCTCAAAAGGCTGGCATCAGAGTTAGCTTGGATTGCAACAGGGTATTTTGACTTCTGACAGTATTCAAGGACACTCATATTTCACAACCTATCTAGGCAGCCTGTTGCAATGCTGCATCCCTCTTAGAGGGAAGAATATTTGCTTTATGTTCAACAGGAAGTTGCCTCTTTTCATTTTTTAAGGAACTTTAACGCCAGTTCCTCTGTGACTCCCCTGTAGGTAGTGAAAGAATGCATTTAAGTCCCCTTTTGGTTTTCTCCAGATTTAAAAAAAGATGCTTTGGTTCCCTTAATGTCATTCCAGTTCCCTAATCATCTCAAGGGCTCTTAGCTGGTCTTGCCAGCTTTACTCTGGTGTGGGTTGTACAAAAACCAGACACAGTGTTCTAGGGATGACTTCATCATGGTCAAGTTGAGGAGAACTATAACTTTGCCCCGTCATCTGGTTAGGATCTTGTTAATTCCTTGCCACAGTGCTGTGCTGCTGACACATGGTGAGTTGCTGTCACCTGGAATCCCTAGGTCTTTTTCTGCAGAGCTGTTACTAGCTTGTTCATCTCTGGCCTGTACTAATGCAATTTTTATTTGCCTTTCCCTTTTTCTCTCTGCTGTGTCTGTCTTGCATGTTTCTTCATTTTACTTATCACTTCAGTGCAGAGGTACTTTCAAACTGCTTAGTCAGTAACCCGAGATTAAAGTCAAGGCGGATGAGGATCTGTCTGAGGGAGCCCTGGAGGCTGACCCTGCCCACTGGCTGCCTGCCTGGCCAGGCCTTTCAGTGCTGCATTCCGTGATGAGTATTGTAATGCTTAGCTTAACACCTCGTTAAATTATAGCTGTCCTTTGTGCATGTCAGCCAGGCAGTAATTGCTTTATGCTTTTAAGTTGTGTATACGCTGCTTGCAGAATCTTCTTCCTCCTGGCTAGCGATGCCCAAATGAAATGATCCAAAAGAGGGGCTGTAAATGAGCCCCCCTCACCCCACACAAAATACAGCTGAATCGGAAGAGGATCACATAAGGGTAAGGAAGATGTTTGAGAAGTCTAAAACTACAAGTGACTCAGGATCGATAACTGAAGAATGAGTGTTTGTTACATATTCCAGTACTAGTGGACACATGAAATAAAAACTGCGGATGCTGATTTTAAAGGAAGCAGGAATATTTTTTATGGATGCTGCAGAAGCCTTTGCAGTAAGTCTTCATAGTTACTAAATGCATATATTCAAGAAATCTGGATTAATGCACAGAAGAAAAATCCATTAGGGGATAATAGATCTTAAAGATGTTTACCCTAGTGTTTAAGAAATCTAAACTATGAAGTGCTAGAAGGTGTGTTAAGTCTATGGGAGGAAACGGTACAACATGTTTGGTCTGTTTTCTTGTCCCACATACCTGCTATTGGAAACTATTGGCAATCATAATATTGTGTTTGATGGACTTTTGGTTCAAGTTAGCATGATCCATTTTGTTCATAGGAGATAGCTTTTGTTTTCTCTTTCTGTGGTTTTATTTTATTTTGGGTTTTGACCTAGGATGTTGCCTGAGGAGTGTTGATATTTAGAATCTTAAACTGCTTTCTTTCTATTTTAAAATTACATTTCTAAGAGAAAAGGGCTCTAGCAGTGCTTTGAGAGTGAAATGGAAAGTGCAGGTTGGGTATTTGCTCTGTGCTTTTTCTCACCACTGTCCATGATAAGTGTCGTTGTGGCTTTGTTGCCCTTTACATATCTGCTATTTTAAACTCAGGTAAGTATTATGTTGCTGGTAAGTCTTTACACTATAACATGCAACTCTAACCCCTTCTGTTGTCATGACTCTTCTGAATGGACCTGCTCCTGTATTTGTCTTGGCTCAGTTTTCCAGGCAGTCCAATATAGGCATTTATGCTGATTCTTTTCAGTCAGAGATCAAAGCCAGAAAAAATCTTACAAAGCTTTCACAGAGTATCTGTAACCAAATCTGTTCCGGCTCTGGAAGGAGAGCTTATTGTTGGTTACTGTTGCGAATGCGTTTGTAAATGCATCAGACATATTTCTCATCCCCAAATCATCCAACCTAGCTGGCTAAAGCTCAAGATTTAAGGCAATTGTCAGCTAGTCTCCCTTATTTTTTGCTTTAGTATTTTGTACTTTTTCATGTTGGAATGTTTCCTCTTAATTTCTTAAACTACTAATGACACCCTCCCAGTAGTCATACCCATGTCAGAATTTTACTTTCCTTATCTTGTGTTTAAAAAAAACCCAAAAAAACAACCAAGCTGTCCACAAAATGTTTGGTAGCCAGTTTATTATTTACTTTGCTTTTTATTATGGAATAACTACTCCCTTGAGGTCACATAGTTGATCATATAGTACCAGAAGAAATGGGGCTTTATTTTATTCTAATTTTTTTCTGTGAATAGAGCCAGACAGATAAAATGTACAGTAATTTTTTGTGAAGTACCAGGATGCTGCCCAAACATCATGCTTTCAGGATGCAGGAGGGTTTGTGTATTTGTACCAGTGTCTTTTAGAGTGACAGAACCACTTTGGAATTGGTTGTGAGCGCTATTTTATTTAAAAGCACTTTTATTTAAAAGAAAAGAGAGTGTATGGGGAGAAGGGAAGTTTCTTGCCAGGACAGTGAATGAAATCAGACAGCTGAAACTGAACCAAAGAACTGTGTAACAAAGTTTTAAATTCTTGCTGCTAAACTGCAGGTGCCTACAAAAGATAACTTTATCTTATTTCAATTATTTCTGGAACATTTGGCTGTCAGGTGATGGCTTTTGAGGATTGGCTTTGACATTTAGAGTAGTTAAACAGCCACTCAGTGCTGTGAGATGGTAATGATATAGAACTGATTTCATATCTGTTGTAGACAACAAATAAAGTACCTAGAGTGTAAAATTACTGTATATAAGACGACTGACCTTTCAGGAATTGGTATTTGTTCAGATTCACGTATTGTCTCCTGGAACTTTTATTTCCCCACTGTGCCTGTTGCCTGGGAATCTCCTGTGTTGTCTCATGCTCTAGTGACGGTGACTTAGGCAGGTTTGCAGCAGCTGTTTGGGATGTACCAGGCTGGAGTTCACAGCTGGTGGAAGATACTGGGCTTTCAGGTGGAGTTCCACTTTTTCAGCAGCGATGGAAATACTCAATATTTTCATCAGCCACCTACATTGTGGTGTTTAACTGAGGACGGGTGTTCATTGCAGATCTTCCCAAGTACTCTGTGACCCATCTAGAATATCTTTGAGAGCATTATTGCTTGGGTTAATCTATATGTTGTATCTAATTTTTGGTTGGTTGGTGGTGAGAACAAAAGCTGAGGAGATGAGCTGAAACTTCCATTAGTTGTCATAAAAATACAGCTTCCTTTTTTCCTTTTTATGACACCTCTAATGCAGGAACTGCTAGTGGATTTATTTGCACTTAACTGACATGTAATCTCTTCTGTCCTGCCTGTGTTACTTGGCAGATAGCCTTTAAATTACTTTGTGGTCACATTTGGGTTCTGGTTAGCTTCAAAATGCACTAAAACAAAAAAAATATAATGATAGAAGAAAACCCCAACAAAGCAAAAAACCCAAACAAACTGCTCCCACAGAAACAAAAAACCCTCAAAGCCAACAAACAAACAAAGCCCCTTGGGAATTGCACTTAAAATATATGACACCTTGAATGGCGTATACATGGAAATAAGCAAAGCAGGTATTATCCAACATGGGGCCTGTAATGAACACTAAAAGAATCTGTGTCATAAAGGAAGAAAACTCTTGAGAAATCCTCTTTATCTGTTTTTCATAAAGGAATTTTATTTAGTTTGGCTACTAGTTACAGTAGAAAACCCTCAGTTCTGCAGTCTCAGTATGACAACATAGAGGAGCCAGAGAGATCTGGAAATGCCAAGAGGGAGCAGGAAATGGGGTGGGGACAAACTGAGCTAATTATTTACCTCAGAGCAGCCCTTGTATATCCATAGGGGCAGGAGAACTTAAGTACTTGTTTGGAGCTGAGCCTGGGAAACACTTAAGAAAGGAAGATGGTTTGGAAAGCTTTTCTACTCCAGTCAAGGATCTTTGGGGTATTAATTGACTCTGAAGCTTTTTCTGCCCTTATTGGCAAAGAGAACCTCTGCAATATTTTCTTCTGTGAATAGCATACATGGTATAGCTTATTTTCACATATAAGTTATAATTCTGCAACAATACATGGTCCTGGTTGGGCTTGAAAAAGGGCTGTAGAGATGAACAGGAATGCTGGAGAAAGAATGGTCCTTCTGGACCACGTTGAAGAAGCTCTGCTTTTGCCTTCATGGAGCTTCCCCCTCAGGCCCTTTGAAGATAGGCTGAGGAAATATTTGTGGTATGATCTATTCTGCTTTGTGGGGCATAACCTGGAGATGTTGAAGTGACTGCTTGTCCTTGTTCTCAGCTGCATACAAGTAAAGAGCTTTGGCCTTACGCTCTGCTAAAAATCTGTGTAGGTGGACGGATTTGGAGACATCAAACCATATTCTGTTTTCTGAATGAGTTTGTTGGCTTGGTGTTCTCTGCACCCTTTCCCACTGAAAGATATAGGTATGCTCCTGGAAAGACTTCAGAAAGCCTAGCTAGGCCAGAAATGAGATCTCTACATCTCTGACAGAAAGATTGGGTTAAAAACCCTGAGGAAATTTATAGAAGAATAAAAATAGGGATACCATAAATACTAAAACCAGACATGCCATCAGTTTTTAAGCTGTCTTAGATAACCATCTCTTCTTAATTTGAAAGGATTTGTTTTTCCCATGTCCCCCAACATGAAGTTGAAGAACCAACTGAAAACCAGAAAGTTTCTCTTGGGAACTTACACTGAAAACAATGATTAATTGTAACAGATATTCCCACTTTCCACCCCTCTTTAGGAAAATGTGTAAATATTTTTGCTGAGACATTGTTACTGGCTTATTGGATGCATCAAAATATATACCTAACTTTTAAAAATATTTCCTTGCAGTATTTTCTGTGTTATGTATGTATATATATTTATGCATGAGCAAGTGAAGGGAAGAAGTTGTGAAGGTATCCAAAAATAGAAACTTGGCTTAATTCAAGAATGCATGTAGGCAAGATTTAAAGTAGAACTGCGCCTGAGATTCGCTCTCAGCTTTGGCTGAAATTTACTGGACTAATAAAAGTAATGTGCAGCATACATCTGCAGCTTGGCTTGCTGTGATGGAAAACAAAAATAATTATTAATTATCTCAGATGGCCTTCAGGGAAAATTTATTAAATCCTGGGTGGGAATATAAAACAGAAGCAAAACCTTCTATTGTGATGTTAACATCTGGTGTATAGATGGGTGTGTGTCAATTTATGTTTTAGAGCTACAGTGTAGCAATTTACAGTTGCAGGTTTTATAGTTAACTTGGATATCAAACAAAGAAGATTTTGTGTATCCATCCTACAGCCGCATGTGTTCATCCTCTTACTCTAAAGCTGATCAAAACCAACTTATGTCACAGACTTCAAAAGCCTATATTGCTTGTTAGGTTTACCTTTCTTCTAAATAAGTATGTTGAATCTCAGTGTGGTTCAAATGATTTTAAGACACTGCTGATATTTCCATGGCCTAAGAAAGGTTTATAACACTGAGTAAGCCTTTAATATGAGTGCTGTCACTTTTAGTACATTACTGAGCAGTTAGTTATGGAGGAAGTAAATGGAAAATACTGGGGTATTGGTAAGTACAATGGTATTTTTAAAGATTTCAAAAAATGTACTTTGAATTTTTTAGCAATCTTTCAAATCTAAACTAGCATATCATCTGATGCTATGTGAATGGTACACTATAATTTTAATCTTTGCTTGAAAAACTATTTTCCTTCTTTATGAAATAGAACTGTGGATAAGTTCTACTGTATATACCTGGTAATTAATTGCTCATTAACTGCTAATTTTGTCTGTATTTGAAGAGTATTTTTGAATTTGCTGATCAAAAGTCTCATGGGTACCTCTGGAGTCTTAGACTGTGCTATTTTAAAAATTTTCCTAATGCAAACCTGCAAAATTATGTGATGTCATAAAGAAGATGGTATCTGCAGTCATTTGCATGAAAATACAATTTTGGACACTAATATTTTTGCACAAAATACAGTTTTTTCAAGTTGCAGCAGAAGCCCCTTATCTTAGTCTGGTTTTGTATTTAACTATTTTAATTTTTAAACTCTTGTGTGGATTAGGGGATGCTTTTCTTGCTGTTTCATTTGGTACTAGAAGCAGCTGTATATAGATTTTAAAATCTTATAAATAAACAAGCAGTGTTTTTGCCTGTTTAGTCCTAGCTTGTCCTGCACTACTCTACTTGCCAACTGGCTCATGAATTCATTGTCCCAGAAGGATCTGGGCTTTTGTTCTTTTATTTCTTTTAATGTGCACATGACAGGGAAACATGCATTTCAGATAATTTGCCAAGAAGCAATGTGAGTGTGACCAGATAAATGACTGCAGCTGCTGTATGCAGCAGACTTCTCTGGAAGGCACGTGCAGGGTGTGCATCAGCTTAGCTTGCAGTGTAACATCTCAAAGAAACCCCATTTCCTTGCATCACATGGGGCAGCTATTAGAACTCACGGTGCTCCAAGACCAAAATGTTACTGCAGAAGAAAAGAAAACATGAGTTATAACTTAATCGTCCAACCTTTTGTCATTTTTTGTCACATTGCTGATATTTAGGAAGTGTACTGGTGGCTGAAACACTGCTGTACATTGGATGTGATCTCTTTAAATGCCTGCTTGCCAAAGCAGGGTAACTACACGTTGTCCACCTGTTTCCTCAGAAATCCCATGGTCAAAGTAATAGATTTGGGTCTTCTAGTGAAGTTGCTTCATTTGGTCAGCTTCAAAGTTCTGTAAAGCAAAGCCCAGTTCTTGGGGATCATTTCCTGACAAAGCATCCATTATTCACAGTGTTGCATTTCATAGCACAGCTTCAGGTAATCTTTTTCTCCCCAGCACCTGGATGATGACACAGTTTCAGGATTGAATTGGATAACAGAAAACAATGTCCAGCATTCTCTGTCACAGACAACCAAAACCACCAGGAAGCCTTACTGTGGGTACGCGCAGCAGACCTTGTCCAAAAGGGAACAAGCGGAGCAGGAGTCGTTGCTTGCTGCAATTCAGTGGCCAAAGCCCCCTGATGGAAAAATCGCCTTCGCACAAAGCAGCGACCCCACGCACAGCGACTTTGTGATTGTGAAACCCAGCAGGTTCTTCAGGGTGGGTGATCAGCTGGAGGTGCTCGTTCGTATGAAGGATTTCCAAGGAAAACCCAAGCAGTATGGTGGAGACTATTTACAGGCACGAATTCACTCTCCTGGGCTGAAAGCTGGAGCAGTAGGAAGGATTGTAGATTGCCATAATGGCCTTTACAAAGTCTTCTTTACCTTGCTTTGGCCAGGAGAGGTCAAAGTTTCTGTGTCACTTGTCCATCCGAGTGAAGCAATCCAAGTCCTCCTGCGCTTACGAGAGGAAAGGCCGGACAGAGTCTATTTCAAAAGCTCATTCAAGTCTGGGAGGTATTCAGAAACTACAGAGTGCAACGTTTGCTTGCCTGCAGGTCTTCCAGTCTGTAACTTCACAGATCTCTACACGGGTGAGCCATGGTTCTGTTACAAGCCTCGAAAACTGTCCTGTGCCAGCCGAATCAGCCATGCCAAAGGTGGATATCTGAAAGGTCTTCTGACACAAGAGGAAAGCCTCTTTTTCCAAAGGTTTGTATGTTGTTGAATTTATATATATTCAGTCAAGTTGTTTTGTGTGGGTTTTTTTTAATACAAACATTAGCTTATTGCTTAAATATGACACATGGCCTTAGAGAAGTGTATCTGCAGGGCCAGGTGTTTGGTGTTAGTTGTTGAATAGTCTGTTCCCCTTAATTCAGCTGTGCAAGAATCTTAGACAGCAATCTTAAAGAAATGTGGCATGTAGCTCTCTTTCTGTGCTTTGAATTCAACCCTACTAAATTTCACAAGAGCATGCTGTCTAAATCTGGTGGTGGTTTGGGGGGCTGTTTCCTTATTTTCTGTTTCCATACCTACACTTGCAATATCAGTAACAATACTTTAAGAAGTATTTTTGGCCAAATCTAAACTACCTAAAAAGCCTCCAGGTTTTAGGCTTATTTTTACAGAAATTACCAATTGTTTTTGTCCTCATCAAAAATTATCTTATATGTGTTCCTTGTTGCTCAATATGACTTCCAAATCATAGAAACAGTTTTCACAAAGAAAACACCTGGTAGAACAAATTGCTGAGCAATACCCATGCAAATGGAAATGATCTGTGCATGTTATTTCAAGTGTCAAACTAAATTAGTTTCACAGTCATATTTTATTTCTGCATTCAGCAGTAAAAAAAAAAAAAAACCAAACCATTTCTTAGTGCCTGTGTACATGTGACAGAACTGCTTCTGTATGAAATTACACAGCTGAATTTAGATAAAGTTAGTTACTGTGTAGTGTCAGAGTTGTAGTTGTAGGCTAATGCCTTACTCTCCAACAAAGATGTTGTAGGAAAGTCTTTTGGCACTATGTTCACTTGAGGCCTAAATTGGGAAAGATTTTAGAGTAGCAGCTCCAAATAGTTTAATTTAGGAAAGTATCTGTGCGTGTTCATAACCAAGACCAGAAATAAAAAGTAAGCATCAGTGGAATTTTTTTTGGCTCTTCCAAAGTAAGTTATTAAGTGAGTCTTTTGATTTTCTGTGTCTCTGCCAGTCGACCTGTAAAATATAGCTTATATTTATTGGTGATATTTCCATATGGGAATGGGAAATGTGTTATTTCTTGGTTTTGTTTTGATTGTTTATTTGTTTGTTTGTTTCATTCAGTTCTGAGGTCCTTGACCAAAGTGGCTTATAGAAATTCCAAATAATTTATTTCTTAAGTGGAGAAAAAAAAATAGACAAAGATTCTCTTCAAAACAGTAGCAAAAAATAGAACAAGATCTTAATATTAGTCAGCTGGGAGCTGCTGCTGTGGCCCTGTACCCTTTATCCCCACAAGTTCTGCAAGCTGGGAATATCTTTGGGGCAAATCCCCAAAAGCTTCCTGCAGACCTCTGACAGCTTGATTGCTTTACTGAGATTTGTGTCAGTACAAGAGTGCACAGGATTTGCCTAAGTGCCATGATATCTTGAATTCAGATTGACAATAGTGATGGTGGTCTCAAAGTAAATGCAGAATGAATTCAGCTATAGGGAGTAGGGTAAACTTAGAGTAAAAATTCATAGTACTGTGTGCTTATTTGAAGGGGAGTAAGAAAAAAATGAGATTAATATTACCTTCAAGTTTCACAGTAACTTCTACAAATATTGCTGTGTTCATTTTTTGTTCAAGTGACGTGAATATCAAAAGGCCGATACTCTCCAGTGGACCGGATTCAGTCATTGTAAAGCCCAAGGTGTTTACAGGTAAAGTGAGCTGCATAAGATTCTTGTTTGTAATTCATAATTAAATTTATAAAAAGAACAACAGGCATCAAATAATAATTCATTGGCATAAAAATCAGTATCAGATTTCTATTGATGAAGGCTTTTGAACTGTAATACAAGTTCAGAAATAATGAAAAATTTTTTCTAAAATTACATACATAAATGGGATTTTTAGCAAAAAAAGAAATCAAAATAAGAGAGAAGTTTGTTCTCTTGACAAAAATGTCTTTTATTTCCTCTAGCATTTACTCACACTGTAAAATGTCTTAAAGTAACTGCTTACCAAACTCACAATCTAATGAAAACAGCTGTGTGGTGTTTCTTAGTTTCTTTCTTTGTTAAGAATGTTGTCTAATGGACTTTGATAACTTACATTCAAGTATTACTATAATTTGTGTTACCACAGGATGTCAGAATCTACAGTTCTGGACCAGAACCTAATTGTTCTATGCCTTTCTAAGAACAGAACAAAGACAGTCTGTACTAAAATAAACTCAGAGGTTTTATCTCATTCATATCCAAGGTCAAGCTTTTTATGCTTCTAAAAAGTCTGCATAAAATGTGATACACAGAGAATTATTTCTCAAATGAAAACTTTTCATATTTTTTTTCATAAGGTTATAGGAGACTTTTAAGGTAGGGTTACTGACGTGAGCAATAAAGTCTGAACAGAAGGCAGCTTACAGCATTTCCTGCTTTTAGTTTTACCGTTCACTAAAAAAAATATAGTTCTGCTACTAGGCTTGCAACACTTTACCCTCCACCTCTTTTCTTTGTCCAGATCATTTAGCTGATGTGTTTTTGTTGCTTTTTTTTTCCTTATATGTTTCCTGACAGAGACTGCTGCAAATTCAAAATTTGATTGTCACCCTTCTTCCAGGAGCTATGAATGATCAAAGACTGCCTACAATGTCCTGAGGATTAATGCTGGGTTAAAAAGGGTTGATAGGAGTAGCACATTTCCTCAAGAAAATTTCTTCCAAGTATAGCAGTCTCTGAATAAATAAACTGAACCCATTGGTATAATGCTCATGAATGTATGGATTTGTTAGGATTGATGGTACACACACACTCATTGTTCTGCTGGTGTTCTTTTTGTGTATGTTTTTCTGTGTGGTGCTAAACATAGATCAAGTTTTTTAAAACCTTTTTTTTCTGAAATATAAGTTTTTATTTCTATCCTTTGTTTTTAACTTCAGATTGGAGCTTTTATTCTCTTTTATAAAGTCTCAAAGTAAGGGGCAATTCTGAATTCTGTGCCAAAACTGGTATGATACTATACACAGACTTGAAATGCTGATTTACTGTGGGGCACCAAAAAAGTTGTTCTAGTGCCACTGTTATATATATATCCACCTAAAAGGTAAAAAAATTAATCTTTAACTGCATGACCATGTGAAGGCTTTTTTTTTTTTTTCTTTCTCCTGTTTATAAATATTGGATGAGTCCACATTATTAGTTGGGGTCTTTTTTCTTCCTTCCTGCCATCAGATTTAAAGAATCATCCAGAGATAAAAGTATTCTGATGGCTTTGTTGTGTGGTAATTGTGATTATATTATTTGTGTTATACAAACATAATAGTAGTTTGCTTATTACAGTGTCCCTGTGAGGTCTAAGGAGGTTAACATCCTCTAACCTCTGAGGTTAACATCTACTAATATAACATGCAGAGGATATTGAATAGAAAAAGAGCAATTTAAAATGCTTATTAGGAAAGATGGTTATGGTTGGCTCTATCTGTGTTATAATGAAGCATCTATCAGAGGATGCTTTTGGGCCCTGGAATTCCAGTGCTTTTACATAATTCAAACAGTCCCTGGCATGATTTTGGCCATGGCAAGGTGTGGTTTATCAAACAGCTGTAGGTTATGACAGGGCATGGACTCTTCTTAGCAGTCTCCACACCAAAGTGAAAAGAAGTGTTTAAACAGCTGGAAGTGTCTGCTCCATGCAGGTGGTGTTTGTGCTGGGGAAGATCTCCATGCTTGTTCAGCAGATGTATTTGAATACACAAATGGCAAAGGAGGAACCTGAAACAACCTTATGGAACTTTGATGTACCAAGATCACCCTGGTTACTAAGAGAAATATGGAAATATTTGGCTGATATAACCATGAGATTGCAGCTTCTCTTCCTGTAATCTCCTGTAGTCCTGAACCTTTGCTTGCACGGTGTTGTTCAACTTCTCCAAGTTAAAAAGGCATCCTATGGAACAGAGCTTCCCTGATGTGTAGTTGCTCCTCAGAGGACTGCCTGTCCCAGGCAGTAAATGGGGAGGAGGCTAGATAGCAGACAGAAAGTACAAAATCCATGGAATTAGAGATCCATTATCATATTCAAATGGCACATACAACATTTTTGGTTATAGCTTTAATTCTGGCATTTCTGGGGTTGGAGGCCTCATGATTCAGACTTCACTCTTCCAGAGTGCTGGGGTATGTGTTATTCCGTAGGAGTAGTTTTTTGGGGTTTTGTTTTGGTCTGTCTGGGGGGTTGGTGGGTTTGTTTTGGGTTTTTTGGATGTTTTTCTGAGTGTTAGCAGGTTGTCCCCGCGGGGTCGGTGTCCCCGCCGAGCAGCGCTGCCGTGCGCAGGCCGGCCGCTGGAGGGCAGCAGTGCGCCGCGGCACGGCGGCCGGGATCCGCGCCGGGATCCGCGCCGGGATGGGGAAGATGCTCCGCTGGTCTCCTCTCCTCTCTGCCGGGGCAAACACCCCCCACTGAGCAGTTCTAGCGCAGGGAGAAAGGTGTCAGACACGTTTTTACATTAGCGGCAGAGATACCGTTTAATTTAAACCAAGCTGAACTATAATCGGCCACCCAGCTCTTGTCAGCAGTCACTGACTATGTGTCCATGAAGATTATGGAGGCTGCTTTGGTTGCATGTTAATTTCAAAGGATTTTTCTCTTCCAGATTCAAGCAGTATAGGCAGAGCTGAAGATCTCACAGCTTCCCCTTCTGGTTATTATTATGAAGACCAGTGGAGGTCCAGAAGACATTGGATTCATAATTTTAACAAATCAGATGATATAATCGAGTGCTTACAAGGAAAAGTAATCCACTTGTTTGGAGACTCTACAATAAGGCAGTGGTTTGAATATTTGACAGCATTTGTTCCAGGTAATTTTTTGTTATTTAGCTTTGTCCTTAAGGACTTTTACAAAGCTTTATTTCTCACATCTCAGACACAGAGCTGGTTTTACTAAGTGACAGTGACAAAACAAAGGAAGAGGAAAGACAAAACCTCATCAGAAGCCCTGGCAGACAATCAAATGTTTAAGCAGACTGAAAACATGTAGGCCTTGTAAATGGGGCCACCAGATATCTGCAAAGTTGTCCCTATAACAGGACTGCTGCTGGGGTTGTAAGTTAAGGTGGCCACCCCGGGAGGCATGGCAGGAAGTCACTTGGGTTGCCTCTGTAAGGCCTTGCATCATCCCAGTCACAGGAAAGATTTTGGAATGAAGTAGCAAATTACCTCCATTGCTATTTATAGGTTTTGGGGCCCTTTTTCTTGTTCAAGTTACTTAAGTAGAAGAATTCCAATGGACAATTAAATATTCCTGCTGCCCTCATCCCTTTCCCCTGAAGCACTTCAGTTGTGTTGGAATACAGCCTTAATTCCTACAACTTGAAGTAATCTTTAAATTTAATGGAGTCCTAAAGTTGCTAGAAGGGTTCTTGTGAACCCTGGATTCAGAGAGTAACAGTGATTATTTGGAAAATTTGTTTTTTTACAAGAGAGAAGGAAATAGTTTGGGAAACTTGGGGAAGGCATTGACAGCCTTATGAAATCCAAATGTGCTGTCCTGCAGATTTCAACACCCATAAACTCCACTCTGAAAAATGAAAATTTAATTCGAGAGTTCTTTGAAATATGTTCAGATTTCCTTATCCACTCCTGCTTTGCCTGGTAGTCCAAGCATCTTGTTGACAGTTGGAAGTTCTTGTGCCGCCTTTCACTAACACTTGCTCCTGGGCTTTCAGATCTAGTGGAATTTAACCTGGGGAGCCCTAAGAACGTGGGCCCTTTCATGTCTGTGGACCTGAAGCACAACATCCTGCTGAAGTTCCGCTGCCACGGGCCGCCCATCCGCTTCTCGACCGTGTTCAGCAGCGAGCTGCGCTACATCGCCAACGAGCTCAACAGCATCGTGGGCGGCAGGAACACCGTCATAGCCATAACCATCTGGTCCCACTTCAGCACCTTCCCCGTGGAAGTGTACATCCGGCGCCTCAGGAACATCCGCAGAGCCGTTGTGCAGCTGCTGGACCGCAGCCCCAAGACTGCGATCGTCATCAGAACCGCTAACGTTCAGGAGCTGGGGCCAGAAGTGAGCCTCTTCAACAGTGACTGGTATTCCTTTCAGCTTGATTCTGTCATGAGGAAAATGTTCTCAGGAATTGCCGTGCACTTTGTGGATGCTTGGGAGATGTCTGTGGCTCATTACTTGCCACATAACCTGCACCCTAATGAAATAATTGTTAAGAATCAAATAGATGCATTTTTATCTTACGTGTGCCCTCTGCAAACTTAGCACAAATGGGTATCCCTATGTCGTCTTTTCCTATAGCCGAAGTACTGTTGCTCTTTTGAGCTGTGGAATGAGGCTGGATGATACGAAGGAACTCTGGGTACTGTACTTGCATGCAGGATAAGTAGGGTGGGGTGGCCTTAAAGTCTGGGTAGCTGTGAAGGATGGTAAAGACGAGTTGACTCTTCAGGTCATATCTTCCTGCGAGGTTGATTCCTTCAAGGATATCATTTATACCTGAGATTATTAGAGAGCACCTTAAATTAAATTGGCAGGATTCAATAAGAAATTATTTGGGTTATTAGCTTTACTAGTTGTCTGTGCTGTACACCTAATTTAATCCATGTGACACTGATTCTGTTGCCAGGGTTTTGTTGCTCAGAACAGTGTGTGAAACCTGGGAAGGGTTTTGGAAATGGTCTTTCAGCATTCCAGAGCTTAAGGGATGTCTCCTCCAGTTGTGTGTCAGAGAAGCACAGTGTCTGTTCTTGTTTCAAAGTCCTAATTAGAAACGTGAAGGGAGTGTACCAAAGTCACCAATAACGAAGCACAATCACAATATCTGTAGAATTAAGTCATGAAGAATTTGCTGAAATTTAATCAAGCACACTAGTTAGGCACCTTTGTTGTTTACAGATGGCTGCTAAATAGTGCAAATAGCCAGTATTTTAGTTTGGTTTCCTGTACTACTGAATTTATTTTGAGCTTTGATACACTGTCTACTTCTTGATTTATCAGTAGTGAGGATATGTGTATTTTATGACCTCAGTGAAAACACTGTCTCAGGCAGTTTCTGCAAGTTCAAGTTGCAGGCTTGCCTACTTGAAGCTTAAAGTATTTTCCAGTGAAAGTGTTTCCATTCCCTGCCAGCAGCCGGGCGGCCCACAGCGGCTCTGGTACATCCTTCACATGGACTGGGGACTGAGTGACCCGAGGGCCCCAGTGTGCTTTAGCAGTGGTGGTCAAGGCCATGCAATGACTCCTCTTCAGGGTCTGGCAGTTCTGTCATTTCTTCATGAACTTCACTGCTGCCACTATAAAAGGTGGAACACGGAACACCCTGCACCCAAAAGCCAAGTGCACAGGGTTGCCTTCATATATCTGCTTGGCACAGACCCGGGTTTGCTGGGCTGACAGCTGGTGGCTCTCCAGCCTCCTGGCCTGGCATTTATTTGCATTTACCTGCTGCTTATTTGATTGAGCCTGTCTGCAGTTTTAGCTAGAAGCACTTTGAAAGCAGTTTTTATTAAGCTCAACTCCCAAATTAAACAGCAGAGAAGTGTTCCATGCTGTCTTATCTTTGGTCCCACTCAGGCCAAAGCCAGTCTTCACTGGCTTGTGTCAAAACCAAGTTGAGTCTTTGTGAGCAAACTGAGAAGATTAATAAGGCAAATTGGCAGGTTGCACAGAGTGAAATAATCAAAATGTCTTTATGTTAGAAAAGTTTCACCCCTTGTTAGGTTTGCTGCTCTCCTAAGGAAGTTTGTGCTCTTATTGCCAGAGTCATAAGAGAGCCGATGCTACCAGCTACAGCAACAGTGTTTCTTATTGTGTTCATTTTAAGGGGCAACTGAGAAGTGGTTTAAAAACAAATATAAATGATTTTAGCATGTAAAAGGCATCAGTACTATCCATCTATAAACTTAAGAATTTAAAAATGTTTAAACGTGTCTGGAGGAATTGTGTACACTGAAATAGCACCTATTCTTAGCTTTTCAAATCAGCAGTTAAGAGGTCCAGTTTGCTGGTTCCTACTGACAGCTGCCTCACACAGCATCTGCCTATGCATTAGCATTATGTAACTATTTCTTACTTTAATATGGTAATGGCAATTTATCCTCTGCTAAAAAGAAGTCACACCAATTCAGGTCTGGGAAAGTAAACTACCACAGTGGAAAATAACCTTTCATCTTTTCCAGGTGTGATTTTTAAAATAGGTAAAGACTTTAATCCTGAATAACAACTCTATCCTAATAATGCTCATGGAAATAGGACTTCAGACTTCTTTGAAGGAAACTACTTAATTTGTGGACTGACCATTAGGTTTACCTCATAAAGCCATATTGTGTGTGAAAATGTTGTGGCTGCATGTGTCTTCTCTGGGTGTTGTAGTGCTTGCTACTGCTCCTCAACAGCAGCTTTACATCACTGTTAGCTACCAGGCACAGAGAGAGGAGAAAATATTCTTTTGAATGCTTTGACAGTTGAGGGAAAGAGAACAGGACTACCATTAGCAAAGATGTCTAATTGCCTTCTGGTAGAACCTCATCCTTTAGATTAATTAGATTAATTTTTTGATAACAGATGAACTAACTTATCGGTAATGAACTTCAGGGAACTTGCCAGTTGCTGTAGAATGAGGGTCAAGATTTTATTTCTTTGGGCTCTGAAATAGACAGGGAAGAGCAATGAAGAACCTGAGGATTTACCTGTGTTTGGGACACTGTGCTTCTAAATGTCATTCAGGTGATCTATGAATGATTTTTCATTTCTATTCTTGTCTTGTTACCATCGCACCAGTTGTGTATGTACGGGATATGCAAACGCAGGAACAATAAAATATTTTTGAATCAGTTTCTTTAAACTTCCAGATGGATTTTAACAGGGACTTAGGTTAAGATGCTGGTTATTTTTGAGTTACTTAATGTGAAACAGGACTGGAAAGTAATTTCACAGCATCTGTTAAATGTCTTCCTCAACACATAAAAAATTAATTCACAAGGTTTTTCAAAGGCCTGTCTTCCTTTTCTTTCCATTTTCCTCATTTGAAAGGAAGAAATTGTATTATTTTTGATACTTTCATTCTTGTACTGGTAATTTTGATTATTAATCTTTCAGTAGATATTTTTTATTTTTTAATTTCTTCATTCAAAATCCAGCTCTCTCAAATTCCGGTGAAAGAAACTACTTTCATTGTGTTTATTAGAAGATTTCAGAGTAATTTATTTATAAAATAAGTATACTCCATTTTATATATGTTGGTGTTCCACTTTAATATTTTGAGAGTCTTGTTTCTCATGTATATCTTCTGAGGCTGATTTCTTCCTTCTAGAAATTTAGTAAAAATGTTAGTTAAATTGTTGATGAGAAGAGAGGATAAAAAGCAAAAGTTTCCCTTCTTTCAAGTTTTTAGTTGCTTCTAATTTCATCTGCAATGTAGCACTGCTTCATGAGATTTAAATGACCATTTTTTATTGCTTTACTTGTTATAGGTAAGCAATTAAAAATGGAAATTTTGCTTACCACAAGTGTCTGTGCAACTTTTTATCTACTACAGGTGACAATTTCATGGGTACATGGCAAAAGCGAAGGTTAGAGGTTGCCTTCTAGGGGGTGGAGGATACTGGGGTTTTGCTTTGGTTTTGTTGCAGAAGCCTGGGTTAAAATAGTCTTCCATTCATGACAGTTTAAGTAACAGCAAAAAAATTCAGTCACAAATGTGTTTTTTATTTATAAAGCACTTATTCCTTAAGTCCAGATAATTTAATATACATTTAGACTGTTTGGAAGGCCCTTACTCTCTGTTGGGAGCAGTGAAGAACTCTGTATGTTAGAGAAAGAACTTGTTTTCAAAGAACTTGTTTTTTTTCTAATATATGTGTGTTATTGTAATGCTTACAATATGCAGAAGGCTCTACTGTCTTGTTTCCTGATGTGATCGGAAAAACAATTCAAATAGCCAAAAAGCTCAGAGAATGAAAAGTTCCTAATAAAGAGGGCAAGTTTACTTGAACCGTTTAATCTGATTTAGTCTCAGTTTATCTTGTTTGCTGAAACCCCATGTCCTTTGGATTTTTATAGCTGCATAGTAATTCCCTTAGTTTTACCTATTATATTTTGTGCTGTGTGTTGGGTAGGAGTTTCACGCTATGGTTTATAGATTAAATTCACTCTAAGTGATTTTTTTTTAGGTGATTTGTATTTGGAGAGGGGTGATCTGTGCCTGACATGAGACCTAGCCCTGAAGCACGCTGATGTTTGCCTCTGTTGGTGTGTCAGGCCTGACACATAATAAAAGCTTGTACATAATCTAGGCTTCCCTCTTTGAGGGCTTTTGCAGCCTGACTGACCTACAGGAAATCCTTAAACCACTTCATTTAAAAAAAGGGTGAAGAGCAGGTGCAGCATGGTCATTGCTTCTCTATCTTATGAACAGTTTTTACTTAAATAATGGAAGGAGAATTGAGGAGAGGTGCATCCTGCGAGTCAGTCGGAGTGTTCAAGGGCTGTAGGGCATCCTGTGCTGGCAGGCTGTGTGTCCACTGCCCCGTGAGCCCCAGGGCTGTGTTTGCAGGGTCATGGGGAGCGGGAGAGAGTGGCTGCCTGGCACAGACTGGGGAGTCTCTGGGATGGCCTAAGGGTGGAGGATCTGGGGGATGTCCACTGGCTTGCCTTGGAGTTAGCTTGCAGCCAGGGTTTGCAGATGGGAAAGTAGTAAACAGGGTGCAATGCTCTTTGTGCTGATTCCTGACGGATATAGCCAAAAACAGCCTGTTTGACTAGGCTAAAAATCCCTGAATGTGAAAGAACAAAATTCTGCCAGCTAGGAGAGAGCGCTGAGGCAGTGCTGCCAAGTATTTGTTCTGTTTTTCTGTTCCCCTCTCATTCCGTGGTGAGTGCTGAAGGGGGCAGGGTAAGGGCGAGGGCCGGGGATGTGATCTGGTGCTGCTCACACATTCCTCCTGAGCACAGAGCTGGGGCCATGGCCCAGCCTGCTCTCACCAGTCCCAACAGCCCTGAGGGGATAGGGCAAAGGCAAAGCAGCTTCTTCCCAGAATTGGGCTCTGGAAACTGTATTGAAGCACGCTGCCGTTGTGTCCAACCTACATCAGCCAAAAGTGAACGGGAGAGACTGCAAAGTATGAGCTGCTTTTCAGTGTGGTGTTAGGTCAGGCCCCAAGCCTCTTCAGAGGGGAAGTGAGAGTGATGAGTAGGACAGAGGGGAAGCAAAAAAGTAGGATGTAGTTAAGTAAAAACAACATGCAAAGGTCTTGCTCTGTGACACCAAGGAGAGGAAGAAGGTCGAGGATTTGGTCATGTGGGGATTGATTTCCAAAGGCAATACCAATTGTGTGGGACAGACTCACTTCTCTGAGATAGCACACTGAATGCACATAGATGTATTGCTCCACGTTTTAAAAAAAGGAACAGTTCTTCTCCCACCCAGGCTGCTCACCCACCTCTTCCTCTATGCCCTCCTGACAGCGATGACACAGCAATCATGTTAGGTACAGTTCCAAACTCTGCTTACAGTTGGTTTGAAGCCATGTGTATTGTGTTCTCACGTGACTGTAGATGTGACAGGTACCATAGCTGGGGAACGTTTTAAAAGCAACCCAAATAATTTGTAATCAAGATAATGAGGAGTGCACAGGCAGGTTTTCATCATGTGCCAAGGGCTCCTCAGAGGACATGGTGACTCAGAGGAGGCATGTAAATTGCCTGAGACGGCACAGGTTGCTTGGCAAGGGCAGGGGCTTGAGCCTCATGCGTCAGACACAGGGACAAGAGGCTCACCAGGGCCGGCAAAAAGCCAAAACAACATGGTTTCTGATCTGGCTGGAATGGGGCTTCACACACGTGAAATTGTGTTCATCCCATGGTTTAGCCCTGAGTCCCCAGTTAGCAGCATATAAGGTAACTTCTAACATTAGCTGTCCTATTTACGGTGCAAGATCAATGTATTTGAAACCAGGGAAATGTTTTATGTCCTTGAATCTGGATCTTTGAGTTGTTAATTCATCACAGTGCTTGTCACCCAGATCTGAACCTTCTCGTGTAAGGGAACCTAGCTTGGATCTGGGCAGTGATTCTAAAATCCTGTCCCAATTACTGTCCTCCTTCACTGTTGGTGTTACTAGCCTCTTGTGGGAATATTCAGTAGCCTTCTGGGGAGATGCAAGCTGGTCTGCTCTGTGAGTCTGTCATGGTGAATTGTACAGGAGCTTCTCTGCTTGGAAGGGGAAAGAAGGATTTTGTGGGGGAATGCTAGAGAATTGAGTGTGTGAGTTACTTTCTGTGAGCCCCAAATGAAGAGTGAGCGTGTCACTAAAGCTAAGTGAAAGTGCAACGTGCCCTCCCCCACATCGCAGTTCTGTCAGCTTGGGCTTAATAGATTAATCTCTTAATGAATGTGGCCAGAAGAGGGCTTTGAGGCACTGAAAAAGAGTCTGGGATGACTCTCAAATGAAAAACATAAGCCACAACATATTTGTCTTGGTGGTGGTTTGTTTTCTAACTCCTGCGTAGTTTGTGTTTTGAAAACAAATGTCACAGATACCTCTGAGGCTTTCTGACTTGAAGTTTGTTTATGAATGAAATCAGTTGATAACATAGATTTGGTAACTGTTAGATTGAAGACTATGCTTCAGAGGATGATTTTTTCCCCAAAAATATTATTTTATATCTGATTTTTTATTCTAAGCCACAAAAGGATCAAGAGGAATAAACTTTACCAGGATAGAATAGTACATCTCAAGTTAGTTCTTTCTGCAACACAGAAAATTAAGCAGTGTCTGTGGTCCGAGAACAAGACATGCTGTGGCAGTCAGTGTTCTCTGGGTCAGCCATCCATTAAACATTTTGTTCCCTCCAATTTTCACTCTCTCCTTCCCTGGTCAGTTCTGAAAACGGACAAGCTCTTTTCACCCTTTGCCCTTGTGCTTGGGCCCTCTGACGGCACCTGCTGTTTTTTGGTTCAGTTTGGTACAGGGCTGTCCCTTTTCCCTCTAAACCTCTGCTGCAGGCTGTTTGCAACGATCGGGAGTATTTATGTGACAAGGATTATTCCTCTGCTGTGGTGTGGCAGCTCACTCTGAAGGATCTCACGCAAGAGCTTCCATGTGGGACATGCCTGTGGGAGTGCAGTAGGTGATAGGCATGGCACAAGGACCTGCAGTGAAAGAACCATGACCAATTACAGGGTTTTTCCCCTCTTGCCATCCTGCAGTCAGTTCTTTCCACTCCTTCCTACCCTTTGGTTTTCCCTGAGCTGGGTGAGTCATGCTTTCCAGTCCTGCCTGCCCTCTTTTCTGAGTCAGCTTCTCTCAGGGAATTGTCACTTGCTCTTGGCAAGGCAGCTATTTCTGTCTCTAGCTGTTTCTTCCTTCTAATGGTTTCATATCTTTCTCCTCCACATTTGTATTTTTCCCTGTGTATTACTATTATTATTATCTTTTGGTGTGCCTTGTTTTTGCCCTTGCTTTTATAAGTAAAATTAGAAAAAGAAAGTTATT
Organism: Leptocoma aspasia; assembly: GCA_013399835.1. Taxonomy (NCBI): domain Eukaryota; kingdom Metazoa; phylum Chordata; class Aves; order Passeriformes; family Nectariniidae; genus Leptocoma; species Leptocoma aspasia. The sequence goes on along the minus strand of VXAX01001527.1, from coordinate 1,445,954 downwards.
TTACTGAAAAAAGTCTTGTCTTAAAAATCCAATTTAAAAAATCATGTACTCCAGTAACAAGCTGATATTATAATTACTTTACATAGTTGTAAAATGTGTTCAGCGTATGTGTATCTTCCAATACCAGAAGTTTCATATCTGCTGGTTGAAAATATAGTTTCCCTATGTTAACACATTTCTTCCTGATGTCCTGCTGCCCCTGTTCTTCTGTGCAACAAACATTGTTATAAGTAGATATTTTCATGCTGGTTGAGAGTAATGACTTTTGTAAAGACAGGATGCTGCCTTGCCACACATCAGCCGTGGCTTTTTTACTCTTCCTGTCTTTCTTTTCTTGTCAGACTTGGATTTTCCTTTTCTTTGCAGCAGGTACTCGCCTCTTTGCACAGGTGAGTGGTGTCCAGGAAAGGGCTGACCTCTATCATATATTCAGCTGATAAAAAATGTCCCCTGTGATTTTTGGAGTCAAAGCACCTGAGCTGCCCTAACTGCAAAGGCAGTGAGTGACACCTGGGAGAATGGATGAGCTGAGTGGTGCTCCAGGTGCTGCTCCTAGTGCCTGTGGTGTTGGGCCATCCGTGCCTCTTTGGGGCTGCAGTCTCTCCTCTTTGCAAAGAGAGATCTCGATACCTTGTGAAGGCACTCAGAAGCCCTTCAGGTCCCCAAAGGCAGCAGGTTTTGCTTCACAGCTGCTGCAGGAGAGAGCAGAGCAAGGGTCTGGATGAGGCACCACCCTGACACTTGTTAGACGAGACTGAGGGCACCACGGGCCTTCAGTGAGCAAACAAATACCAGCCCCAGCTGGAACAAACCACCCTGATTTCAAAGAGAAGTATTGAGCCCATCAAGATTATCAGTTGGACATGTTCCAGTGATATAATACAGCTGTGAACAGGTAGATGGAGCCCATGTAGTGTTTCCTGCCTGCAGGGGGAAGGTTTTGAATTTATCACCTTTGGAATGGAGATGTTCTCTCCTACCCCCCTCCTGCAGCTTGCTGGGGCTGGGCAAGGGTGGGGATAAAGTCTGAGGATGTTCTGTTTGTTTTTAACATCTTTATTCCAGTGCAGGAGGCACTGGGGACACAATGGGCAGGGGGACCAGTGGTCCAGTGCTTTTGCCTTCTTGGTGCCAGCTGCTGGAAATTGGATCAGTTAGCTGCATTTGGGGAGGGGCAACACAAGGCACTGAACGTGAGGGGTGTTTGCTCTAAAAAGATTTGGGTGTCCTGTCCTTGCTCACCATGTTTGATATGCATGGTGAATCCTGGCCCATGCCACTGCTGAAAGAAGAAAAGGGATTTTGATTAAGATGGATATACTCACATTTTAGGAAAATCCCAGACACTTTTTTTATACTGAAGGTTGCTTTTATCTACTGGAGCAGGTGACTATTTCACACCTGATATATCTGTGACAAATGAGACTACTTTTTTCCTTTTTATTTATTTATTTTTTTTTACAAATATCCCCTTTCCCATTTTAACCAGGCTCCTGGCTGTATGGAGCTTTCACACTGACACCCTGTGAAACTCATTCCAACCTTTCTGAGGGCAAAGTCCTGCTGAAAGCCAGACTTTGCCAAGGAAAGGTGTTTGTCCTGCACCACCTCCCAAAGGCTGGAGCTATTTTTTTTTTCCTGTGGGACATTGAATCTCTCTTGCTTCCTATGTGAATGCTATGCAGGCATCTACTTGTCCAGTTTACCCTGTAGTGCCAAGACAGAAGAGGGATACCAAGATGCAGCTTAGTGCCTGTGGCCGTACAGGCAGCACTGCAGGCAGGAGGTGGGCAAGGAGAACCTGACCCTGGCAGGAAGGAAACCCCACTGGGTTGTACCCGCAGGTTTCTCTTCGCCCCGTTGTTGCACAGCACTTTTTATTTATTCTTATCTCACATCAGTGTTTTCTAGACCCTTTTTTGGCAGTGTTACACCAGCCTGGGATTTCCTGCCACCCTCTTTGACAGGGGAATGTCCTCAACCAGGGCTTACCCACCTGGGAAATTCCACTGTGCAGAAAAAGTCCAGGGAGCCATGCTCACGCCACTGTCCTCCTCCACCCTGCTTCCTCTCACATGTCACAACATCCCCGTTCCCTTCCTGTTAACCAGATAAGTGGTGTGTGAGCCACTGCACTAAAGGTGCCCTGTGGGTACTCAGCCAGGAGCTGAAAGAAACTTGTGGGGTGTTGTTTAGGTTGGTTTTTTAAATTTTTTTTTTGTGAACAGAAAGCTGAAGTAAGCAGGACATAACGGGGGGGAAAGAAAAATTTCCTTACCACTGCTTCTCTCTTTCACACCTTTAAACCTCAGAGGAACTTCTCAGTCATTCACACAGGCATGGCCATAAGGAATGATCAGTTGCCAGTGGGGTGCAAAGAACTGGCTTGTTTTCCACAGAACTATTTCTAACTTCGCTCTTCCAACATGAAGGTATGCTGGTATAATTTTATTTGATTTATTACTTAAAAAACCTAATTGATTGAAACAATATTGGCTTCTCATAAGTTTTTTTACTTGTAATAGCCTCGCAAGTGGCTTGTGCTATAATACTCTGTGTGTGTTTTGGGGTTGAGTACGGAAGAATGGTTGGCTTTTGGGAAGATAATGGGTAACAGCCAAGAGTGAAGACACCACAAAGCATGGTGGGATTTTTGAAAACTCTCAGTGAATCTGGTGGCAAAATACTCCTAAATAGCTTAGCTGTTCTGGGTGACTCTCTCTGAAACAATCTGCATTTTTAGGGGAGGATTTAATAGCTTTCCAGAAGATGGATGGATGGATGGATGGATGGATGGATGGATGGATGGATGGATGGATGGATGGATGGAAAGCTAAGCTTTGAGAGAACTGAATGGAAGAAGCATTTTTAGTGAAAAAAGGTGTTTTGTATAATCTTGATTACAATTCTTTCCTGGCAGCTCATCAGTAATTTTGGGATAGCAGAGCACCATCAGCAGATAAGCCTGCCAGCTTCAACAGGACAGGAGTAAACTGTCATGGTGCAGTGTGAGACAACACAGGGAAGCATGTAAAAATAGCGATCTATGCCTACTTTCTTGTAACTCAGAAAAAAATCTGTGGGAATGAAAAGAAGTAAGTTTAATGAGCTTAAAATTCACTTTAAATTTTGTTATGCTAAGGGGTTTATTAAACCAAACCATAAACTTCTTTTCATCACCTGGCGAGGGTTTCCCTGGCTTACCACATGAGGTTGATTATGCAGCACCCCGGTTCATTAACCGTGCCCGTCTCTGGCAGGCAAGGAGGGCAGCTCAGCAGGATATCCTCTTGCAGGGGATAAAATGGGGTCTGGTTTTCAGACCCCAAATGTCTGGGGGCATGTGTGTGCCATGATGACACTGGAGATGTGCGTGTGACCGGGGGTGGGTAGCTCACACGTACTTCAGGTGGAAGCCAGGTGATTTCAGCAGGGACGTGGATGTTTGCTGGAGGCACACAGAGGGCAGGGAAAGGGAGACATCCTGCGCTCTCCCTCAGCCAGACTGAGTGACCAGCAGTCAGGGACAAATGTCACCTAGGGGCCATATTTCTGCTCCAAACAAAACTCCAGTATCGGCTCGGTGATCACGTTCCAGCAAGTGATTTTTTTTTTATTTTTGCTTGTTAGACTTCTATTTACTTTCTTTGCAGCAGGGCACATTTCCTGTTGCAGTTGTTGTCAGTGGTGGGAGTAGGGTGTGTGTGGGGAGGAAATGCCTGTCACAGGGGGCCAAGCACCAGCCAAGCCCTGGGCTGCTTGGGGCAGCCTTGCAGCCTGCCACCCTGGAGGTCATGGTGGGGATATCACCATCATCGTCACCATCATCTTCATCAGTTGCTGGAAACAGGTCCGCAGCAGCAGTCCTGGGCACTGGGGAGCTTCCTTTCCCATCCCTGCACTGCTTGGAGCAGCGGGGTGGCAGGAACAATCCCATCCCTTGCTTTGGCTTTGCCTCCTGCTGCAGCCCTGGTGGGCTGACCTGGCTTTGCTTCTCACCTGGACTTTCGAGAGCAGCAAAACTCAGTCCTGATAGTGCTGCTGAGAAACCCTCTGTGACTTTATGTGTTCCCAGTCACAAAATCTACAAAGCACACAAGGCAGAAACAAGAGCTGCCTTTACTTTTGCTTTCTTCTTAAGAAATTGGCAGGAAATTAAAAGGAAACTTAAACATCCATGGGCTGGCTTCTGTGGAGAGCAGCGTCCTGTCAGACAGGATGTGTCTGGCTTTGGAAGGTGTCTTTTCCCAGCTGGGAACTGGAGGAGGGAGCCAACGCCTGGGAACAGAGCTCTGCACAGTGCCCCACCAAATCAAAGAATTTATTTCCAGCTTTCTTGATGTTTTATGCTAACTCGTGCATGATTTACGTATTACTGTGAAGTTGTCATTACTGTCATGGATTTCTTTCTAAACCTGTAGCAGGTGCCTGTTAAGTCAATAGAAAGAACAGAGTGTTTGGATCCTTTCCGTGATATTTATATCTTTTACGCAGACATCTGTGATTGAGACTTTTGTGACACCAAAACCCTGACCCATAGGTGGAGAGGTATTGTCCCAGCTGTTCCAGCACATATTTAACTGAAGATAAAACCTGCCTTAGTAGATGCACTTCATCCTTAGCACCAGGAAAATTTTTGTATCTCTGTTTGGAAGCGACCTAACGTATTCCCTACTATAATAAAATTTTATTTGTCTGCCTTGATTTAGGTGCTCTTTTAAATGAGAAAATTTCCTGTTTATTGAGCTTTTGTCTAACTAATGGAGGACAGCTCTGTAGCTGAGTTTCAGGACTTTCCCAATGGTCAGACGGACGTGTATTTTGAAAGCTGGGATTTCTCTAGTGAATGGATGTCTGAACTGAAGGCACAAACTCTATCAGCTGGCAAACACAGTGAAATAAGCTCAAGACATTAGATGAGGGCATTCCCTTCAATGAACTCTACAGTGTCAACATGCTACAAGTGCTTTTTACTGGTTGCCTTGCTTCTGCCTGGACTTTCCTGCTCGTTAATCTGCACCCTTGAGCTGATGGTATGCACACAGGATGTGTAGGATTGTGCAAATCAGTGCTGAGGCTTCCTGCAGGTGTTGATCCTGCCATGCAAGTGCTGCACAGGTGGGCTGTATAAATACTGAGATTATACCTGGGTTTTCTGGACTGGTCAGCTGTTAGACCTGCTGTCTGGTAGATGTGACTGGTTTACCATGTCCAAGAAGGGCACAAGTTTTCAAAATCTGCCTAGACAATGTTTTTGAGTGGAAAAATGCATGTTTGAGAAACCTGGATGTATGGCAGCCCTAATCTTAGATGGGTTACCCGCTACTACACACAAATTGAGTCTAGGAATGCAAGTGTCTGGGTAGAGAACAGTTCAAAAAGTCATGTTTTTCTAGGTTCAAATCTCACTTTGAGAGTTTTTCCTGTACTGAAGTGTTGCATGGCAATGTGCATCGGGACAGCTCTGCAGTCCCTGTTAGAAAGTGGTTTCGTTTTACAGGTGGTTGAAGTGGTCCTTGTTTGTGGAAGGTAGGAACATTGAAATCAAAGTACACCAGAGCCAAACTCACCTACTGTGCTTGCAACACATGTTCCTGCATCTGACAGCAGAACATGAAATTAATGTGAGCTGTGGATGTCAGGTTTTGGCCCAGGTTGATCATCTGGGTTAGGAAGAAAAATGTCTTCAGCATGAGCAGCAAGGAAAACTGATGTGGGCCCCTCCAAACCTACACTGGGTCTCCTTAACAGCACTGTCCCAACTCCCTTTCTAAACTGGAATACCACAACAAGCCACCTACTTTGAGGCAAGAAGGTGCACTCTCTACCTCATCTATGTACACATAGTATCCTTTAGGATAGGCAACATATGATGTTGCCCTCTGCTATGGGGAAACAGTCTCCTGCTCCTTGTTTACACGCTGTGACATCAGTGGTGTGTGTATTTCTTAGCTGTGCGTTTGCTACTGCAAGGCACTAATGAACTAATGAGATAGGTAAGCTGCTGAGAAAACATGACTAACCAGGGTAGTGAGTGTGTTGGGAGGAATGTCCCCAAACACGAGGTATATATACAAGGAAACTGCTTTCACAGAAATCAGGTCCTCTCTGCCAGCTTTGCAACCCTTGCTGGGTTTAGGGTTTCTTTTCTTGTGTACTGATTTCAGCTGTTTTACATACACAGTGTTGAAGGATCTACTTAG
>VXAX01001527.1:1377399-1435112 GCA_013399835.1 Leptocoma aspasia | reverse complement strand
TGCAAGGTACGGCGGGTCCCCGCGGCGGCCCCGGCCCCGGGGGGTGGCGGGGAGAGCGCGGAGCCGCGGGTCCGTCCCCTCGGGGCCGAAGCCGGCCGCTGATCCTTCTTGCTGCGTGTGGCAGCGGCGACAAGCGGCCGCGTTCGGCCGGCGCTTCGTGCCCCGTGCCGGCGTCTTGCCGTCCGTGGAGCGGGAGCGGCGGGGCGGCCCCGGGGCAGCGGAGGAGCCGCACGCCCGTGGGATGGCGAAGGGGTACGCGGGGCAGCTCCCTGACTCCCCTCTGCTAAACCAGGATTTAGATGTCTTTCCACAAGAGTTTCTAGTTGGTTTGGGTTGTTTGTTCTTTATTTATTGTTTCTTAAACGTAAACGAAATGGGTGGCTTAAGTTCGGGTTTTGTTTTCGTGTCTCCACAGTTGAACAACACATGGGGGGGGGCAAGCAGCACAGAGGACCTTTCCAAGGGGTCCGTGTGAAGAACTCCGTGAAGGAGCTCCTGCTGCACTTCAGGAGCAGCAAGCAGATGTCCTCGGGTCCTGCCACCGAGGAAAGCAAGGTAACCGGCAGCTTTCTGCACTGGCAGGTTTGATTTTAATGGTTACTGAAGCTGGCAAGAAAGCACTTTGTGGTAATGCTAGAAATGAGCTTCTACTTTGTCTGCTGTGGATGGAATCAGTGTTTTTCCTTTTCAACACATAATGGAAAAATACAGCTGGGAAGAAATCAGAAAGAAGGTTTACCATGAGAGAAGGAGGGACGTAAAAACGTTCTTGCTCAGCTTTATTTTCCAAAGGGAGTCTGGATAAAGATACATTTGTGTTGCGAAACCACAGAAATTCCGTGTTGGTTGGAATGAGGTCATTCATTGGAAGGGTTAGGGATTCTTCTCAGATTTGTTTGTCATGCTGTTGTGCCTCTCTGTGCAAAGCACACGGTGTAAAGGTAGGCCCTTTCAGTCTGAAAGGACAAAAATTACAGGAAATTCTGAGAAGATTAAAGGGTATTTTTGATTTGATTAGATTCTTTTTTCAGAGTGTGTGTTTGAAAGCTTCCTAGATAAGTGTTGTCAGAGGAAGATTTTTGCATAGGAGAGTTCACACCACTAAAGAAGTGTAAAATTGACCGGGTTATTTATGTTTCAAAAAAATCCTCAGGTCTCTGGAAAGGAATAGTGTCTTTCTCTAGGTTTTCTTGAGTTCTGTGGTATTATAACAAATGGCTTAAAAAGCCTAAAGAGAAACAGTGGGTTTTATTTAAGTTTCATTAAAGTATTTCCATTTTCTAACCTTAATTATAAGCAATTAAGTTAGGGTTAGACAACCACATACTAGAATTATTCTAACGTATATGCTGCATTTATAGAAGGAAGTTATGGCTGCTTTCTTGGTGGTTTTTTTGGGGGAGGGTGGATTGTTTTTGGTGTTTATTTGTTTTTGTTTGTTTTCCCCCAGAAATAACATTATAATAACAGAAAAATTTGGTTTTTCTTAACAGGCACAAGGAGGATTGGTAAACTATGAGCCATACACAGGTAGACCATTTTTTAATACGTACCCTGCAGTAGCATTTAAAATCAATTGTAAGAGTAACCTCCAAATGGATTCTAAATTTATTTTCTTTTCATCAGAACTGAAGAGCATACTGGGCCACAGTGGCAAAAGAAAGGCTCCCGAACTCCTTTCTGATGGACCTTCTTTCAAACGCCAAGCAAATGTTCACCCACNTATTTATTGTTTCTTAAACGTAAACGAAATGGGTGGCTTAAGTTCGGGTTTTGTTTTCGTGTCTCCACAGTTGAACAACACATGGGGGGGGGCAAGCAGCACAGAGGACCTTTCCAAGGGGTCCGTGTGAAGAACTCCGTGAAGGAGCTCCTGCTGCACTTCAGGAGCAGCAAGCAGATGTCCTCGGGTCCTGCCACCGAGGAAAGCAAGGTAACCGGCAGCTTTCTGCACTGGCAGGTTTGATTTTAATGGTTACTGAAGCTGGCAAGAAAGCACTTTGTGGTAATGCTAGAAATGAGCTTCTACTTTGTCTGCTGTGGATGGAATCAGTGTTTTTCCTTTTCAACACATAATGGAAAAATACAGCTGGGAAGAAATCAGAAAGAAGGTTTACCATGAGAGAAGGAGGGACGTAAAAACGTTCTTGCTCAGCTTTATTTTCCAAAGGGAGTCTGGATAAAGATACATTTGTGTTGCGAAACCACAGAAATTCCGTGTTGGTTGGAATGAGGTCATTCATTGGAAGGGTTAGGGATTCTTCTCAGATTTGTTTGTCATGCTGTTGTGCCTCTCTGTGCAAAGCACACGGTGTAAAGGTAGGCCCTTTCAGTCTGAAAGGACAAAAATTACAGGAAATTCTGAGAAGATTAAAGGGTATTTTTGATTTGATTAGATTCTTTTTTCAGAGTGTGTGTTTGAAAGCTTCCTAGATAAGTGTTGTCAGAGGAAGATTTTTGCATAGGAGAGTTCACACCACTAAAGAAGTGTAAAATTGACCGGGTTATTTATGTTTCAAAAAAATCCTCAGGTCTCTGGAAAGGAATAGTGTCTTTCTCTAGGTTTTCTTGAGTTCTGTGGTATTATAACAAATGGCTTAAAAAGCCTAAAGAGAAACAGTGGGTTTTATTTAAGTTTCATTAAAGTATTTCCATTTTCTAACCTTAATTATAAGCAATTAAGTTAGGGTTAGACAACCACATACTAGAATTATTCTAACGTATATGCTGCATTTATAGAAGGAAGTTATGGCTGCTTTCTTGGTGGTTTTTTTGGGGGAGGGTGGATTGTTTTTGGTGTTTATTTGTTTTTGTTTGTTTTCCCCCAGAAATAACATTATAATAACAGAAAAATTTGGTTTTTCTTAACAGGCACAAGGAGGATTGGTAAACTATGAGCCATACACAGGTAGACCATTTTTTAATACGTACCCTGCAGTAGCATTTAAAATCAATTGTAAGAGTAACCTCCAAATGGATTCTAAATTTATTTTCTTTTCATCAGAACTGAAGAGCATACTGGGCCACAGTGGCAAAAGAAAGGCTCCCGAACTCCTTTCTGATGGACCTTCTTTCAAACGCCAAGCAAATGTTCACCCACATCTCCTGGTAGGTTTGTAATGATATTTTCTGTGCCTCTGTTTTTCAGTTTGCTTTGTATGATCAGAAACTACCAGATACAACTATACCTCTAATTTTCTGGGGCTTGTTTTGATTTGCCTTTCTTTTTTTGCACCCCCTCAGACCCCACCCCAGACACCAACTTCTATGGATAGCATGGAGGAGACACATAAAACTGACCCAAAGCACAGCAGCAGTTCTGATCTGCTTCAGAACATTATCAACATCAAGAACGAGTCGAGCCCCATTTCCCTGAACACGGTGCAGGTGAGCTGGCTGCACTCGGTCTCCAGCCACGGCTCTCCTCCTGAGCACTACCAGGACAGCCCAGGAGCACAGGCTTTCTCCCCGTCCCACAAGTACCAAGCATTCCAAGACCACACCAGCCAGCATGTGCTTGATCTGCCACAGCATTACCAGTTCCCTTCGTCCCAGAACCAAGATTTGTCACAGAGTTACCCTTCAGATGCCTCCCTGGACTACAGGCCGTTTGTTGCCAGTGACCAGTCTCCTGCCTACCAGCAGAGCACCTTTGAGAGCCCTGAGCTGCAGTACTGCCCGTCGCAGAGCTTCTCTTCCCTCTTGAACGACTCGGAAGGCTCGGACAGCATCTCCAGTCCCCTCCAGCCGCTGAGCAGTGCCCACCCGCAGGCCGAGGTTGCCCCTCCTGCCCCCAGCTTCAGCTTGCACTCCAGCAGCCTCTGCGGTAGCCTGGAGCGCAGCGTCTCTCTGGCTACTCTGAATGTCTCCCTGCCTGACCAAAACATTGCCAGAAGCACGACGCAGCTGGGCAAGTCATTCTTTCAATGGCAAGTGGAACAGGAGGAGAACAAACTGGCTAACATCTCTCAAGACCAGTTCCTTGCAAAAGACGCTGATGGAGACACGTGAGTGACATTTATCTTGGTGTTTCTTCTGTGGGAGGTTGGGGAATGTTTCTGTTTGGGTTTTGGCAGGCCATGGGTTATAGTGAAGTGGTTCAGTAGCAGTGTTGGTGTCACAAGTGCAGTGGTTTGGCTGATCAAGGGAAAGGTGTGGTGTTGCTGATGGCTGCGGTGCAGAGCACACTTGAGTAGATGTATTTTCTAATTTCAGGTGCTTATTGTTAGACTTGGCTAAACAGGGAGGAAAACATTCTAATTTAGGTGCTTTAAGTTGCCCTGGTAAGAAAATACTGACGTTCCTGTCTTAGTTACATAGAAGAGGTCTGAAGCTTGTTCATTTGATTCTCTGCTGTCTTGAGCCCTGGTTTATGTCTGGTGGTGTAACTCTGTTGCTCCTCTTTCCTGTAGCTTCCTCCACATCGCCGTGGCCCAGGGCCGTCGAGCACTCTCCTACGTTCTTGCAAGGAAGATGGCTGCCCTGCACATGCTGGATATTAAAGAGCACAATGGCCAGGTGAGGTTCTGAAAAAAATCTTTGCACCTGCTTTGTGCACCTGAGTGCTTCTGCGTGTCTGAACCCTGGGAAAGATGTGGTGAAATGCTTATTTAATATTAACCCCAAGATTTAGCCTGCATACTAATATTAACCTTGAGCTATTAATACTTCTTGGGATCACCTTGAGCTGGTAAAACTATGTGCTCTGCTTCATTTGTCCTGGCTTCCTAGTATTCATAATCACTGCTTAAATAATACCAGGTAGCTAGGGTTTTTATTTGTTTTAGTTGCTCTTTCCTGTTACAGATCAGATGACTAATAGCTTAAATTTTCTTCTTGATGTTTGCAGAGTGCTTTCCAGGTTGCTGTGGCTGCCAATCAGCATCTCATTGTGCAGGACTTGGTTAGCTTGGGGGCTCAAGTGAACACCACAGACTGCTGGGGTAGGACGCCGCTGCATGTCTGCGCTGAGAAGGGGCATGCCCAGGTCCTGCAGGTAAGAGCCAGGCAGGCACAGCTCTGTCCCAGCCCTTGACTCTTACCCCTGGCGTTAACCGTGTTGGGAAACTGGGAATACCACTCCTTCCTTTATCTTTCTCTCTGGGCAGCCTTTTGAGTCTGTCAACACACAGAGCTTAAAGTGGGACTGAATTTCTCATTAGGGTTCTTATCAGCATTTTTGAGTAATTTTGGGGGAATCCTCTAGTTTACCAAACCAAAACAGTGGGTCTCCTCTGAGTCATACGATCTGCAAATGGTTTGGGTTGGAAAGGACTTCAAAGTTTTTCTAGTTCTCCAGTGCCCCTGCTGTGCTCAGTGACACCTTTCACTAGGCCAGGTTGCTTAGAGGCCCATTCAGCCTGGCCTTGAACACTTCCAGGGATGCTGTTATTTATTACAACTTTATTACAGTTATTGCAGTAAGACAATAAACAAATTTGAAGCAGTATGTGGTTTGGATAAGACCTAAATGTGTACCTGTTCCCACTTTTGTAGGCAATCCAAAAGGGAGCCATGGGAAGCAATCAGTATGTGGACCTTGAGGCAACAAACTATGATGGTGAGTAGTTAAGAGTTTATAATTTACAGAGTTACTGGAAACTACAGTGTTTTATAGCTACTGATGGGAATGCAATAAAATGCAGTATTTCTTTTTCAGATGGAAACTTACAGGTAAAATTGACATATGTGTGAGATGAAAACATGGTTAATCTGTGTCTGTCAGGACCTCTTTCCTCTTACATGTGGTAGCTGTGTTTGGCATGGAGAGTGTAGGTTGTAACTGGCCATTGTTTAAAACATTGGAGTGCCAGCGTTGTGTCAGTGGATACAGAAGCTAGAATCTGGCAGTAGAAAGCTGTTCTATTTAGACACCTTTTCCATAAAACAGCTCTTTCTAATGTATGGTTTCTACAAAAATATATTAGAAATTGAGTCTTTCATCATCTGCTGGCTGAGAGCTCACAGTAGGCTGCTACTTCACTCTTCTGTTGATGGATGGTCCAGATCTCAAGCTGCTTGGGACCAGTCACTGTCACATACAAATATGGAACAATCCCTGGGCTTAATGGGGATAGAAGCTCCTTTATCCAACCTCTGAAACAAGCAGCCAGTTTATACTTCTGTATTGCATTTGTTCATTCATGATGATTTTTATGGGTGGTTTTTTTTTTTTTTGATGTTCAGGTTTGACAGCATTGCACTGTGCGGTTCTGGCCCATAACGCTGTGCTGCATGAACTGCAGAACTGTCAGCCACCTCACTCCCCTGAGGTCCAGGAGCTTCTACTGAGAAACAAGAGCCTGGTAGAAACCATCAAGATCCTGATACAAATGGGAGCCTCTGTTGAAGCAAAAGTAAGTAAAATGCCTTAGTCTGAAGTGGCAGATCCAGAGAGAATGTGGAAACAGACTATGTCCCTTTCTCCCATGCTGCATTTATTACAAGGGAAGTAGACTAATTTGAAAGCTTCCCTACAGCTTAATTTACCCAGATGGGATGAGAATGCTGCATTTGTTCGGAGCAAGGTATTATCAATGCAAACGAGCCCTGGGGAAAGAGGGAGGTGACAGTCTAATCTCTAGACTAAGAATGATGCTATGCTGGCTGCAGTGAATAGTGTTGTAAAAGTAAGAACATGTTTGGAGCACTCTGAGGTACCCATAGTACTAGGGTGCTGATGACACCTTGTTATTGAACTCCAAATTTTAATTAAAAACTGCTTACCTGTGCAGTTCAGGTCTGTGCCGTGCCAGACCATTACTTAGCCAAAATATCAAATATTGCATTATGTAAGCTTACCTGCAGATGAGATCAGGTTGCATTGTTCATTAGATGTTGATATTAAAATATATGTGTTCAGATTAACTTTTGATGAATTGTAGTGCAAGTATGTTTGCTCAACACTCTGCAGTTATTTTGCTTTCTATTTTTATTTGTCTGCATGTTCCCCTTGGATAGGTGAAGCACCTGCAGGGAAGACTAAACAGTTCCTTTTTTTGATAGGATCGCAAAAGTGGTCGCTCCGCTTTACATTTGGCAGCAGAAGAAGCAAACCTGGAGCTCATCCGTCTCTTTCTGGAGCTGCCCAACTATCTCTCTTTCGTTAATGCAAAGGTATGGTGAGTTTTTCGTAATACAAATTAGAGAAAGAGAGGCTCATGCCCCCACTTTTCCTTCATGGAGTTGCTTTGTGGTCCCCAGGCTTACAATGGCAACACAGCCCTGCATGTGGCTGCCAGCCTGCAGTACCGCGTGAGCCAGCTGGATTCTGTGCGCCTGCTCATGCGCAAGGGAGCCGATCCCAGTGCCAGGAACTTGGAGAATGAGCAGCCAGTTCATCTGGTTCCTGATGGCCTTGTAGGGGAACAGGTAAAAAATTCATGACAGCCCTCTCCTTCCATCTGTCCCTGTCAGCACAAAAGCTGCATTCCGCTCCAGAAGTTTCTTTGGGGTTTTGAGTTGCAGCTTTCAAGGAAAAAAATTTAGCAAACACCATTTTATTCTTTAGATCTTTAGCTTCAACATCAAGATCAGGCAGACTATAGAGACCTTAAATTTTAGGCTTCACACACAGCTTTTATTTTTCCCCATCTCAAAAGCTTTTACCTGTCAAGATAGGCTTTGTTTCTGTAACCCTGGAACGTACTGGAGGCAATACTCCTTCTCTTGCTCATCTCTGTATGGCCTGAGTTCATGCTTTTATTGCTCTTGTCAGAATTAGTAATGACAGTTCTTAGGCCTGAGTAACAGATGAAGAAAAATACCTTTTTCCTGCTTGATGAAAAAACAGACTCTTGACCTGAGACTAGTAACTTAAGCACAGCTGAGTTGCTGACTGTTGGCTTTCATTGGTTCAAATGCTGTAAAGTGGGATCATTTCTGGTGTAACTGAACTCAGGACCTAGGCTTGGACAAAAGAATGCAAAACTGGGTCTAGGGTGGGTTTTTTCAGATTGTGACTCACTTCAAGATGATGAATACTGATGTTTTTGTCTTTTTCTCTTCTCCAGATACGACGTATCCTCAAAGGGAAGGCGATACAGCAGAGAGTGTCGCCGTTTTAGGCTCCATGTTTCTTGGAGTTCAGCAACTTACACTCACTGTCAGTCAGGCAGTCCTAATCTATCTGTAAATAGAGCATTTGCCTGGTGTGGGCAAATGTTAGTTGTTTCTATGAAACAAAAGTATTTTGTTCACTATTATATAGTGGGTTACGTAAGAGTAAAAAAGCCCCAAACCCAGCAATCAAATTTCTCCAACCAAAAGGGAATGCTTCATTCCCAAGTATGTGGAACATTTTCCAGGCTACCTGTATTTTCTGTATTTCATAGCTATGGTGAGACTGATTTTATTTAAACAGCCGTACAGATAACTTCTAGACAAGGACAATTCTATGGGAATTTTTTTTCTAAATTTTAGAGAGGGCTGATACAGGTCAAAATTGCAGAGATTGTTGTTGTGTTTTTAGTAACACATAAATGCAAGAGAAATTAAATATTTTTGAAGTTGAACGTTTATTTATGTAACTTTGTGCCTCTGTTCCGGTATCTTGTGCAGTATTGTATATAGTCACTGACATTATTGTACAGCTGTATAGTTCTAAGAATCTGTTGATCACTTGGGGAAGGATCTGAAGAAACGAGTTCCTTGATCTTGAACTTGCAAATTGCAAACAGAGTTATAATACTATAGTGGTGCAAATCGGGTAAATTCTGTTGTTCTGAAAGACTGAGGTTGGAAAGTAGAGTTAAGATAGATTGTCCCTGGCACTGATTTGTGCATACTTTTGCAGTTGTTAATAAATCATGAAAAGCTGTGCTTCTTCAGGGGACTGTGTCAGTTTTTCTCATACCCAGTAGGGGTTTTTCTTGTGATAGAACAATAGATGGAGAGAGGAGGATCAATATTTTTATTGTATGTATGTAACTTGTACTTTAAAGGATGTGATCCTGATTCAGTGCAAGTGTTTGGCATGCACTTCACTGTTGATGCATGCTGAAATCTCTCAATGTTGATTATAATACTTCAACATGTGTAAGCCTTACTAGTGTTGGTGGGTCTTAAGCACATGAATAAGTAGCTTGCTGAATTGGGCTCTAGTTAATTCTAGAGACTTAATATTTTCCACCTCCTAAGCAGAGTTAGTCCATTTATGGTTTTACCTTATAGGTATAGTGGCTAGCAAAGTAATATTTGAAGTTAACAGTTTTTCTATTTTTTATTAATTATTAATGGAAAATGTATACTAATGATGCTGTATACTTGTGTTCTGTTGGATAAAACTTCCTCCTATCACTTTCTGAATGTGATAGGAGTGATCACTCCTATGTGGTGCTGGGCTGTAATCCAGTAATATGTTCTCTGTATGGTCTTTGCTCTTAAACTGTTTTTTTTCATCACATGCAGTTCTCTGTTGTAACCATTTAATTAGTCTGATTATGCTGTTTTGGCAAAGTATGTCTTGTAGACAAGCTAAATGAAATAATCTGATATGCAAAGGCTTAGTTGCAATGTATTTCTTGAAGGGTTATGTGTAACTTCTGTTTGAATAAACATGCTAATTCAGTTCTGGTGGTTACTGTGTGTGGTACAAATAATGACGAAGTCAAGCTTGAGGTAAAGCTGATTTAGCATGGTAATAGTGTGAGGCTGAAAAGCCATTTGCTAAGATGGAACGAAGTCTTACCATCCTGCTGTTTATTCTTTCTCTTGTTTGATGCTGGTGTTCTGGGTCATGCACTGTGCGGTTGTGTTGTCTGTGAACTTAGTAGGTGTGCCCCAAATTGAGTTAATAGTCACCAGGTTGGAACCTGAACACTTGTCCGTGCATCCTCGAAAGAATGACAGCAGTTCTGACAATGTTATGTTCTCCCCACGACTTCCCTGCCTTGGTCCTCAGTTCTGGCAGCTCAGGCACAAGTGTCACCCTAGCACGGGTGGCATTCTTGTTAGGAAATAGGTCTGTACTCATGGGGATGGGCTGTCTGCCTCACAGATGGTGATGAGATGGTTCTGAGCTGGAAGGGACCCTTCAGGGGGAAGAGCTGTCATCACAGCCTGTCCCAGCTGAGCATGGAGCTGGAGAGATGGCAGTAGTTGAGATAAAAGTGGATGCAGCATTAGGATCTGTAGGAAAGGAAGAAAACTAAGAGGGCTTCTATGTAACTGTATGAACCTGCTGTCCACCCTGCCTTACTGTTGCTTGTGGGGAAGGTGAAACTCTGGGAATTGGAAGAGGCCCAGAGGTGTGGAAGAGCAGCAGAGTAAACAAGCACAGTCCTGCAGAGCCATGACAGGCCAGAGAACTTGAGTGGGGATCGCTCTCCCTTCCAGCCTGAGAGCTAGAAGCTATAGATGAAGGTACCATGCACGCAGCAGGAAACAGAATTGAATTTCTTACTAGGATATGCAAAGGTGAAATGCCACCTCTTTATGTGAACAGCTAATTGTGTCTGGATTGTGTTGAAGATGCTGTCATCTGTACCTCTCGCTGCAAGTGACCCTGCCTTGGGTATACATTTTTTATTTGTGCAAGGAACCTGATAGTACTGGAAACCCAGTTAATTTTTATTATTTATATTAAACCCAGTTAAATTTTATTATTTAATAATTAACTGGAAACCCAGTTAATTTTTATTTTTCTGTATAAGAGATGATTACACAGGAAAAAGAGTTGCTGATGATATATTCTGGCCCTTCAGATCAGCCTGATCTGACTGCCTGGCACTCCTTTCTGGGTGGCATTGACTGAGTCATCTCACATAGGGATTGTGGGCTTGTAAGTTTGGCAGAGCATTGGCATGTGTTCAGCCAGTGCTTGAGCATGAAGTAGGTGAGAGGCATTTAGCAAGCAATGTGGTGCTTTCTATGGCACTTGTGCCCTTCTGGAAGGGGCACTCCTGGCACTCCAAGTTAGAAAATTCCTAGGGGGAGGCTCTAATGTTTGAAACTTACTTCATCTGCCTGGAGCGTAATTTCATTGTCTGGAGAGTTCAGCTGGTAATTTCACAAGAAACCATCTCTGCTCCAACTGACTCATTTTTCTCTCCTATGATCTTGGGAAGGTCTGGCATATCTGACCCAATTTAACTAGCTATTAGGAGCAATTCCTTTTTACTGAAGGCCAAGTGACACTAAATATTTAGCAGGCTAATAGTGTTTCCCTGATAACTTATGGTTCTCAGGAAGTGTTGAGAATAGCTTTTATTGATGTGGATGTAGGCTCACTGTTTATTTCACTGGTTGCAGTAGAGACAGAAGAGACTCTGGCTTGGTTCTGAGTATGAATATTAAGACACATGGTGCTTTGTTCCCAGGATGTTTCTGATTTGTTTGTCTACGTAAGCCAAACCTCAGTAAAGTTTTGCTTTTAATTTTTGTGGGCTACTCACCTGGCAAGAGTAGTGGAAGGTGGCAATCCATTATTTACAAGAAGTGTGTTCTGCTTCTGGAGATGGAAAATGTACATTTTTCACATTTATTGCTCATTTTATATTTTTATCAGAAAACAAAAACATAGTCAGGAAGTATGTTCTTAGAGAGGTTGGGTGTGGTAAAATTGACTGTGAAGATATGACATGAACTGCTTGTTCTTCTTACCTGACAGTTTGCTTGTCTGTTTGCCTTTCTTTTAAAAATAGATATGCTCTCCTGTGTAAGAGAAGAGCTGAGGCTGACTGAAGTGCAGTGAACATGTAAAGATAAAGAACAGGTTCCTGCAATTAAGTATCTGCCAAAAATTGACCTGGTATTTCAACACATTCAAATCTTTCTATTGTTATCTAGTACTTTTCTTGAGTGTTTGGTGATATTCTTGGCCTGAGATTCTGATGGCTTGGGAGGGAATGCTCATCTGTACACAGAACCTATATGGTCATCTCTTTTCCTGGTAAAATTTCCTGACTCTTCTTGGCAGTATTTCTTTAGATCTGCTTCCTGATAGAAAAAAAATCTCAAGGCAGCACTAATGAGATTGGGAACCACATTAGTCCAGAAGTCCTATACCTGAGGCTGTCTCTCTTGTAATAGTGGAATTTAGGTGCTGGTTTCTTCTTCAGGTACTTATCTCAGTCTTGCTGCAGAAGAGTAAAATATCTTGGGCTGTGTTTTCCTAGTGTCTGTTTTCAGCTTTTGTGATTGAGGCTGTCTCAATAAATCTGTTTTACTTGATAATCCTTACTCTTAGCTCTGAAAATGTGGTCTAGGCTGTTTTAAGAAAGGTTGGTTAGTACAGCAATCACTGTATTTCACATGTGTTTTTCCCCTTAGTTTCTGGTGAAATTTTTCCCTTCTCCTTTGCTAGTCAGAAGGCCTGAGGGAAAGATGACTAAGGTGGTGCTTTAGATTTGGAAAGGGGAGCAGACAATTGAAAGAAGTTGCACATTGCTTCTGTAGATGTGTCTGGGCTGCAAGGCAGACTGAAGTGTCTGAGTGCACTTTGTGGATGCAGTGCAGAGATGCTTTTGCATGTGCTTAATGAAAGCTTATAGTTCTGTTCAGATGATCTGGGCCATGTTGGTACCACAGTGGGTACCATCTTTTTCTAAGGTAGGTCATGGTATCAAATGCTGGATGTTAGCCCCAAATAACAGATTTCTTCAGCAGTGCTGAGTACTTTCCATTTACTCAACCTGGGAGAGAGATACTTGGGTCATTTCAGTCCATGGCTCCTTAGGACAGCCTTCAGTCTATCTTGAGGCTTTTGTGGGAAGGCCCACAGCTGCCCCGTAATCTTCAGAGCCAGGCTTGCCATAAAAAAGGACAAGGACTCAGTAAACACTGCTATTCATGGCTAGCCAGTAAGCCCTGAAGAGCTGAGCATGTACATCTGGTCGTTTATCCACAGGCAGAACACAGGTTCTTGCCCAAGGACTTTCACTCCACTAAAAACATCCCAGTAAGTGATGCCAATAAATTTGGCATTTCTATAAGAAGAATCAGAAGCTTGAGGTCACAGTGATGAAAAATCCTGAGAGGTGCTTAGGGTGTTCTTTGCCCTGTGCTGCCTTTGGATGTGTGGTGTAGGAGTAAGAACTGGGTCACCAGTGACAGCCCACGTTCGTTTTGAGGGGAAGTGTTTTAGGAGCAGTTTGAGAAAAACCATCAAGATAGCAGTGTGCTGTTATCATTATTCATCAGTAGATTTGCAGGTGGCTTCAAAAGCCAGTAGTAATCACTAGTCCCATCAGCTAAATAAGAAACCCAAAGCAGGGAGAAGGAAAGAAGCTGGTCTGAAGAGAGAGAACCACGGGAGCTCCATCCAAAGGCTGTGCAGGCTTGCATTTATCCTTCTAGATGCCTGCTCTTTCTAAATTTGCCAAATAACACAATGCGTAATGACTGATCTACTGGTCATTCATGATCCTTCTGTAGGTCATTCATGTTGAGTTCATGTTTTGTGTGCTCAGTTTGGAGACCCTGCCTGTGATACTGCTTTTGCTTACTGCTAGGATTACCAGGCTGTTTGGAGCAGCCATTGGACAATGCCTCAAAAATCAGCTTTTTCACCTGAAAACTTTAACATTTCTAAGCCCTGATTGCTGGAACAGGAAGAGAAAAAGCAGACCCAGACTAGGAAAAAATGCACCAGAGCAAATTGAGTATGCTCTGATGGCAGGGAACTCTGAGTTAGACCCATGACTAGACTCACTGCATTTTGTCAACACTTGAGGCAAAAGTAGGGAAACTTTTTTTAAGTGAGGCAAAATAATATAAAGATGTTTTGAAAAGCTGGTCTTGAAACATGTTTGGTCATTAATGGATTTCTTAAAAAATAAAAAGAGGAGCTGAGTTAAACTGAGGAATAAGCATTTGTCTTGGTTTGAGCTTTTAACAGAGCTTAAGATGTCACCATGAATGCTCTGATGGAGCTATATGAAACAAGCCTCCTCTTGGGATAGAAGTGTGGAGAATGAGCTCAGGACATGGATGACTCATCAGGAAGTAACTATGCCACTGGGTCACCTGCTCTGGTGCTTGGGATAGATGAACCTCTCTTAACAAAAATAAACATGGGAGGGAAAAAGAAAATATTTAAAATTTAGCAGATAGGACAGGATGCTTTACTGCCTTTTTTTTTTTATTTTTACACAGCTTTTATTCACTTCTGTTCTAGCCCCTGGCTCTAGTCTCAGGCTGGTATGGTTATTCATTTTCTCAAACTTTCTCACACATGTCTGTGAATAAAGTACATGCATATGTAGAGTAAGTTTATAATATGGATCAATTTATTTTTGTGTTCTGTAGGAGAATTGTATGTATATATATGCATGCAAAATGTAAGTATGTAAAGTGTATTGTGTGGGAGTACATAAGGCAGCAAAACTCTTTCAAGAAGATGAATCTTTTTATCCAGGAGTAATTCATTACTTTAGAAGTTTTTACCTTCTTTTGTTAAAAATAGAAACTTTTCCCATGCTATTCTCTTGAATTTGCAAATTGAATGCACTAGTGAAAACCAAAGCACTATGAAGAATAAAAGTTGGGTTTCTAATGGTTTTCTGTCTTGAGAATGACTGCCAGTGTAGACTCTCCCATGCCTAATGAGGATGAAGCACGTTCCTTGGCTCTTGGTGAGGACCCTAATGTTCTCCCTCTTTCTTGATAAATCCATAAATCTTGACATCTGTGTGAAATAGTAAGTCTTGCCATCTCTGCTCTCCTTTTCCATAAGGAGAAGGACCCCAGGAAAGGTGTTTTGCACAAACCTTGTGCCACAGAGTGTTGAGTTAACACTGCAAAGGGTTGATCTGCCACCTGGGAACCAGCACACAATCCACCAGCAAGCTCTAGTCCTCACCCAGGGCTGAAACCTGTCTGTGCAACCAGTAGTGCAAAGGCAGGTACCTTTGTACTTTATTATAGACACAGTAAACAAAGAATTTTTGTTTCTTCTTCCTTAGCTGTCATAATGAAATTTCATTATTGCAGTGGTTTTATCTGCCTTCTGATGAACATGAATGTCGTTAGCCTCTTTCCCACGCTCTCTGCATCCATGTCTCGAGGTGCGTCTCTTGGTTCCACGGCAGCCCTTCCTTTCCGTGCCTCGCGTCCCCAGCTGGAAGAGCCGGCTGGGCTGCGGTGGCTGTGGCTGAGCCTGGGGACAGCAGGGAGGGGGCACTGGAGCAAACCTGGCTGCCGGCGTGCGGTCGCTGGCCACTCGCTCCCTGTGAAGCAGTCTGGGCTCAGGGCTGGGATGTTCAAGCTTGGATGTGGAGAGCAGTAGGACGGGTCTGCGCTTCTGTCTGTCTGTCTTTGGACACTGGGCATGAGTGAGTGAGAGGTAGTCTTACTGCAGGGACAAGAGCAGTAATCTCCTGTTTGTCTGAGTGGGACAGAGCAGGAGCACCCAGGAACATGGCTAATAAGCTTCATGTGATTTCTAGGAAGGTGCTGTAAAGATGCAGCAAGAGCTGTGGGGAAGGTAGCCTGCTTCTCCTGCCTTCCTGCTCCCAAGTTGATGCCTGGACTCCTGTTTCCCTGCTCCCATGGGAGGATGGTCCTTTGCTCCCCAGGCAAGAGCTTGGTTGTCACTCCGTAGCTGGGGCTGCAGCTGTGAAGACCTCTTGCCCCTCCCTCACGCTGCCCGTGTTCTGCAAGCCCAACAATGGCACTTTCCTTCAGGGATCTACTGGTGGCTGCTGCCCTCCCCCAGCCTTGTGTCCATTCCCACCCTGTCCACCCCATATGTGGTGTGGATCTTGTGACAACCTCAGCCCCAAGAGCTCTTGTTTGAGATACTGGGTGCAGGGACAAGTGCAACAGGGGCCCTACTTCAAAAAGATGCGTCTTCCCTGCTTCCCTGATCACTGGCTTGATATGTTCCCAAAGGCCTCCTGGTGCAGATGGGTATTCAGGGAAGATTTGAATAAGGAGAGGGAGGACGCCTGACAGCTTCATCTGGGACTCCATCAGCCGCTCACCATTTGTGTACAGACTTTATGCACTGCTGTGGCATTATCCTTGTTATCATGCTGGTGGCTCTGGTTCTTGCTCTGCCTGTTTATTTTTACTCCATTGTTGAATTTACTGCTCCTGAGCTCTTTATTCTTGTTGGCTCCTGATAAATTACTGTCTCTTATTAGCCTTAAATGACTTCCTCTTAATGACTTTTAATTATTTGCCGCCATCATATCTTCGTGCCACATCCTCTTAATTAGGGTTACCATACTAGTAGAGACTCTTCTGCACCTTTGTTAAATCCATTAGCTTTGCTTCTGGCTTGTTTTGGCCATTCTCTCATATTTTCCTACTCCTGCTTCCCCATCCAGTTTTATCTTGCACTGATACTATGGATCATCCTTCCTGTCCTTTCCTGTTAGCCTTTATGGTCCTACTGCAACCCTCTGGCCTTGTCCTGTGCCACCAGGTCCTTCTTGCCTTGTTCTTTTACCGCCTACATCATACCTGCCTTTTTTGGGCACTGGAGAGTGTTGGTCAATTTATTTTATTTTTTTCTTTTCTTTCTCTTCTCTGTTTGGTCTTATGCATTCTTTGATCTGTCTGTCCAGCTTCCCCCATCCCTCTTATTTCTTGCTTTGAGTGTGGTTTTGGTTTCTTTTCTCTGCTGGTGTCCCTGTTCCTTTGGTGGGATACACTTTGCAACTTTCTTCTCCCCTTTGCTGACAAACTTCATTTTGAGAACTGTTTTTTTCTCAAGACTAGTTCCAATAACTCTTTGGTGACCTTTTCCTTGAGCAGTTCCCAGAAGCCTCTATCTTATTGTATTCAGTCCACCACATCTAGCTCTGGTACTTGTTTACCATAGAATTATGGAATGCTTTGGGTTGGAAGGCGCTTGAAAGATTATCTAGTTCCAGCCCCTGTGCCATAGGCAAGAACAACTTCCACTAGACCAAGTTGCTCAAAGCCTCATCCAACCTGGCCTTTCCCCCATTTTCTGCTCAGGCTCCTACTTGGATCACTGTTTCTGTGCTCGGGCAGTCAGATCCTGCCTCTCCTGGTGCCTTTAAGTGTTCCACCTCTATGGAGCTTAGGCTTACCAATTTGCTACAACATTCAGTGTCCATCACCACTCTGCATTGTGCTCTATGTTGGTGTTCCCAGAACTGAATCCATTTCCAGTATTACCACTGTATCCATCTTCTCTCCTGACTGTTTTCTAACTTCTGCAAATCCTACCAGCTTTCCTTTGTAGCACCACCAGCACATTTCCTTTTGTGTTGGCTACTACTAAAGTGTTTGCTGTGGAAAAAGCAAATTGAAACTTAGGAGACTAGTAGAGGAAGGAAAAGTGGTCAAACCTAGAAACAGATAAACCTTGTTGATGAGCCTAGAATTAATCTGTTCTCCCACCTTAGTCTCTTTTTCAAATTCCTCTGGTCATTGCTGAAATGTCAAGTGCGTGCTTCTCTCCCTCATGTGCCAGTCCCATCAGTCCTGCAGCCCCTGTGCCTCTCTGTTCACCCATGCTGAAGGCTGGCACAGCCTGCAGCTCACCCTCCTGCCCATGCTGCACATGGGACTTTGTCTACAACACCCATCCTGCCTTTCAGCACAGGGGCCAGTAATTTCCATAATGTTGCCCTTTCTTTCCCAAAACTGGAGCACGAAGATTTCCAACTTCTGTCTGTTGACCCAGAAGTGTTTTCTTTGCTGTGCCATGTCTTCATGGCCTAGGCCATGTGCCTCATCAATGCAGCTGACAGAGGCTGGTGAGGCCAGGGTGTTTTGCTGGTACTGGGCAGCCACCTGCAAAGCAACCTTTGTTCAAGAGCCTCATTCCCCCAGCCAGTGCTGTCAGTTCTCAGGACCTGTCTCCTGGCTCCAAGCATTCGGCAAGCTTGCGGGAATGATTCTGTCTGTGTAAGTCATTAGTTTAACTAATATTGTATCTCTTTATTGTAAAAACGTTCTTTGAGGTTAATTAATGAGGAGTGGGAGGAGATAAAATGAACTCTGGTTTTGCAGGTGAAACACCATTCCTTTAAAATAAAATTCTTGTAATGTTAAAAAAAAAATAAACCCACTTAAAAGAAACCTCTACTTCTTCCTGTGGGGAGACTGTTTCCCACAGAAAGTTGTACCTTACCCCCCCCTCTTCCTTTTTTTTTTAAGCAAGATATTCCCTGTATCTGCCTATCTTCAGTCTTTCTCTTAACAAAGTGATAACATCTTGGATCACCAGGATGTACGCCGGTGGCTTGTCCCTTCAAAACACATCAGGAGCATAACATAAGGTATGGAAATGCTGTGATATCTCGGCTGGGGACACAGCCTTCTGACTTCCCTTCCGTAGTGCCGTGGCAGCTGCTAGCTCCTGCCACATCTCACAGGGCCTCTTGCACAACGTATTGTGCCTCAACAATAAATCTCAGCAGACTCTGAAGATGTCCACGTGAAAATTACTGTCTCTGTGAAGAAACGTGCCTGAGAGCGAGTGTGGTGCCCAGCTCTCCCTGTGGCACCCCAGCTGTACCCCAGGAGATGGGAAGTTGCTGTTGCCAGGGACATCCCAGTGTGCTGCTGTGGAGGGGATAGCACAGCCCCTCTCTGCCCAAAACCACCATCTTCTGCCAATGCTGGCAGAGACCTTGCAGACTGCAACAAGCCTGGGAAGAGCTTCCTTAGGTGTGGCTCCTGACTGTCATGTCCTTATCAGAAAGCCATGGGGAAGTTTGTGTTAGGCCTATTCTCTTGCTAAACAGAAGTTCAGCTTCCAAGCCTGTCAGCCCAGCTGGAAACTTCATTCCAAGTGGAGGTGCCTTAGGGAAAAAGCAATGTAGAGAGACCCTGCAGCTCTTGTAGCCTTCCTTGTATCCCGTTTCTAATACCACCAGCCTCTTCTGCTGTGTAGCTCAATAGCATCTTGGCAGTACCTGTGGTGGTGGGGGAGGAATTCCTGCTTGGCTCTTACAGAGGTCACAACTGCAGCACTCTCACAATGCATTCAGTGTTCTCCAGTTGTGTTAAAGATGGCTTTTTGCTTTTTTTTCCACGAGACACCTGCTAACCAGAAAATAAGGCCCTACCAAACAGATTTGGAAATACCTGGTCATATTGATTGTATGATACACAATGGCTTGAAAGCCACCCTGGAGCATCAGTGTAGGGTGCCCTTTTCCACAGGTGCCTCATGCTGCCTGGGGTGAGGATGGACTGTGAGATCCATCATTTAACTACAGAAGTGGAGACTGGGCTGCCAAGCAGAAGATGGATGAATTTGCTCAAAAAAATGTGTGTTTGGCTGCAGCCCAGTGCCTGTGTGCCTTGGCATGCTGTGTGCTGGGATGGGTGAGGAGCAGGAGGGGCAGGCGTGGGGGGATAGGCCTTGGCACCACGGCAGAGCGAGCGGCACGCCTGCTCCTACGGAAGCGGGTGGGAGGTGGTGGGAACCTGGGAGCTCTTGGTGGCATGGCTCGGCTTGCTCTCTTCTGCCCTGCCAGGCCAGGGCCCTGGCACCACTGTTCCACATTTTCCTTGTTGCTTTTCTTTGCTTTCTGCTGAGCTAAACCTTGTTTTGGAGGGGGAGAGAGAGTGGTGCAAGTGAAAGGGATCTTCATCGGTGGGGAAAGCAGACACTCGTTCTTAAAATCTTCTCTTGTCTTCACCTTTCCTACTCTCAGAGGAGCAGCAAAGCACTTCCTGTGTCCATGCAGGAGCTTGCCTGGGATGCTGGCACCAGGAGGATGCTCTCAGACCCCAAGGTGCTCCCTTGCAAAGCTGTCCATGGAACTGTGCATATGAGTGCATGGGGAGGGCCAGAATGCAAAAACATCCTGTTGGTTCTGCAGGGGAAAGCTCACTGTTGGCACAGCCCAGCCTGGAGCTGTGTGCAAATTCCTGAGGCAGGCACAGGGACAGAGGTCTGCATGATGGGGATTGAGTTTGGTGTTAATCATCACAACATCACAGTAGTCTCCCAGTGTCTCTAGTGTAGGGGTTTTGGAAGAGTGACTCTCTGGGTGCTATCAGAAGACATGTAAATGCATGCAGAGCCAGCTCATGCACCCAGCAGGGAACAAGCCCTCCCTTAAGGAAGGAGTGGGTGGGCCTGCTAGTTGTCTGGGCCTGAGAGGTAGGAAACACCCCAACATCAGTCCTGGCTCCAGAAGTAGGCAACAAAACTGTGTTGGTAATTGCAAGCTGTGTGGGGATTTTTGATGGCCCTACCCCACACTGGTTCATTCCTGTCTGGAAGGAAAGATGTTTTTCTGCAGTGGGCAAAGGGGTGCTGTGATCTCCTCTCTGTTTTGGTCACATCCATTTTACAGCATTAGGAGTGGCACTGGCACAGCCATCCTGGGGAGATGAGAGGCCTTAAATGCTTTCTTGACATTTCTTTATACATCAGCTGTCACCTTTGTGGCATTAGTGTGGATTTAGTAAGGGAGTCCTCTCCCAG
Organism: Leptocoma aspasia; assembly: GCA_013399835.1. NCBI lineage: Eukaryota > Metazoa > Chordata > Aves > Passeriformes > Nectariniidae > Leptocoma > Leptocoma aspasia. The sequence goes on along the minus strand of VXAX01001527.1, from coordinate 1,414,747 downwards.
GAGAAGTCACAGGCAGCAGGGGTAGCTCAGTATGGGGCAGCGTGGGCGGTGCAGAGGCTCTGCCATGTCACCGCTCCCTCTCTGAAAAAGGCTGCTGAGGTGCTGGGTGCCAGCAGCACCCTCTCTCTTGGGTGCTGGATGCTTGGGCTTGTCTGCTTCCTTTGGCAGCAGTCCAGGTGACTGCTCCAGTGCTGTCCCCATGTTGGTCAGACACAACTTCTTGTGGGTGCTGGTGTTGGGGGGGTTCAATAATGTGTTGTTTTGGGGAGGGACATGGTAGAAGGTGCCAGCACATGGTTGGGAAAAAAATATCTTGTTTCCCTGAAGACTGTTTCTCTGAATAGAGTGCCCTGCTCCTAGTGAAAGACCTATCTCCACCAAGGAGGGCTTGACACTGATCCATCCAAGGTTTCCAAGCACTGGTGCCAGCTTTTGCAGGACAGAGGACATCAGAAAGTGGTGGGAATGGACCCTTGCTCTGACTCCTCCAGGGATAAAGGTTGAGACACTAGGTTTGCCCCATCCTTCCTCATGCCCACTCCCACTGATGGCCACCTCCTTGGCTTTGCCAGGTGTTGAAAGGCCTCAGTGACTCTTCCTACACACTTTCTTTTTAAGGGGTTATTTTTAACCTGGACCCCTTCCATGTCTGCTCACAGGTTTGATCCCATGGATAACTTTGGGGTCCCATTAAGAGGCACAAGCCCTGCAGCCTGGGGATGGAAGAGCAGCAGCACAGGGAGGAGGGTGATGGGTAAAAGAAGCTGGCTGCTGTGCTGCAGTCACCTTCTCCCAGATTGCATGGTGACGGGGTTGTGCTGGAGATTGTTTGGCCCATCAAGGCAAAGTGATGCTGGCCCAAGGAGCACTGAAGCCTGCTGGATCTGGGTGGTGGTTTGACATCTGCTCCTGATATGGTGAAATCCTGAGAGCCTTGTGGGGATGTGAAGGGAGGTGAATTTTTTTGACTGGCTGTAGAAGGGTGTGAAAGACCTTCCTTGTGTTTCTGAGAGGTTATAGCAAGTGCAGAGGGTGAACAAAACTAGTCAGTTGGTAAGACAAGGCTATAATTAAAGTCTTTCAACCTCCTTGCTTGACCTAATTTCTCTTAAATCCAATCTTACATACTTTTAAACTTTGCCTTACCCAAGGATAAATGCAAAGTAATGAGATTAGGTTCAATGAAAAAACAAATGGTAGAAAACTGATCAGTGATAAAAATCTGATTTGTTTTCCTATAAAGTGGTGGTCTTCCTGCTGCTTCCTTCCCCTAAGAAAACCTCAGTTGCCAAGGGGACCTTTGCCTCATCTATCACTCAAAAATATAATTTCTCTTTACTTTTAACACAAAACCTCCAGCCAAGCAAATACTTAGTGTGCATAAAGCTTGCACCAAACAAACCAGGACAATTTCCCCACCATTGCAATTAACTTACAACACTATTCCTCACACTCAAATAGCTGGGATATTCTTGCAAGGTGACTGTGGCTTACCAGAGCCTTGAGGCCTCATACAGGGCTGCTCTGGCCGCTTTTCCTACAGCAAATATTTTTTTTTTCCTTCTCCAGGAAAGTATTCCATTTTAGGTGTGAGCACATCTCCCTGAGTAGTGAGGGCACACCTCTGCCTGTGAGAGTGGAGGTGGAACTGGCTCTCCCTGGTGCCCATGTGTTGGAGGCACAACAGCATAAGGTGTGGGATATCCCTTTGGTGAGCTGGAGTCAGATGTCCTGGCTGTGTCCCCTCCCAGCTTCTGATACGCTCCTGGCTCACTCATGGCCAGGGCAGGCTGAGGAGCAGAAAAGCCCCTGATGCTGTATGAACACTGTTCAGCTGTAAACTAAAACATTAGTGTGCTCTCAGCACTGTTTTGGTCACAAATCCGAAACACAGCACTGTAGGAGCTGCTATGAAGCAAATATCCCAGTCAAAATCTGTACACCTCTTATTTCCTGTGAGGAGGCTAAGTCAGAGCTTTTATTCTGGTATTTTGTCACAAAAGGACAAAAGATGGATGAGATTTGTAGGAAAAGCCATAATATATAACTAAGCCAACTGTTATAACTGCAAAAAAAATAAGACACTTTGGAATAGGGTAATTCTTTGGTTTTGGGCTGTAGGTGGGACAAGTAGGGTTTTTTCCATCTATACCAATTAGCTGAATAAAAGACAGGTTTGCAATTGTTCACTCAGAGCAGGTGACTGCCTCTGTACTACTGAGGCTACAACGAGGTAAGAAGTATAAAAGCAACACCTGAAGAGGAGGAGACCTGCAAGTATACAGTGAGTGTATAAATCAGGTCAAAGAAATGAACAAATTAACATGTCAAATTCAATAACTCAACATGGCATGTAATCCAAAGTTCAACTTTGTATAGGTTTTATTGCTTGCTCAGGATCAACTGCTCCAGTACCCTGCTGCTGTTCATATTTCTTTTGAGTGTGTAAGTGATGTCATTCCAAAGAAGTAATAAAACTTCAATAACTGGACTTTGGGTTTACACCGTTTGTGCTTGGGAATTGAATTTTTTAAAATGGAATTTATCACCTAGAGAGAGTGTGTGTGAGAGAGAACAAACAAGAGGCAGATTTTTACATATCTACATCATCATGAATTTCAAAGGGCTTTACAAATCCTACTCTTCCAAAATCTACTAAAATGCTGTGCTTTGCATATGATTATATGAAGCTCATTAGTTAGAGTACTAATGAGCCTCTACACACCCGAGGCAGATAAATGAGGTTCCAGAGTAAAATGATTTGCTTAAGGTCAGACTCCTGAAAGTTGACAGCAGAGCTGGAAATAGAAACCATTGTTTCCCAGTCCCTTGTACCATATTCCCACGGATGGAATGTGAGGTGGTTTTTTTTTTTTAAGATGAAAACACTGCTGTTTGTTCATGCTGTTTCATTTCTTATGTGTTCAATGTAATCTTCACAAATGCAAATGTCCTGACCTAGAGCTATATAAGGCCTTCATTAAAGCCTCTCCACAATACCAGTCTTCATGCAATTGTATGAAGCAGAAGGGGTAGCCCAATTTAACAATTCCCACGCCTCATAAAATGATTGGCCTAGTTTCTTTAAAGTGGGTTTAAGCCATAGCCCCCAACGTGATTGAACACGGAAGCCACACTATTAATTGTCTATCTTCTGCCATTAAGGTAGTGAGTTACTGGGGAGTGAGGCAAACTATGTTTGTCTTTCATGCACTAATAGACAATTTTGCATGGTTTTTTTATCTTTATTTTCAGTCTGCAATGGAGGACACTGACCTTCCTCCTCCCTTCTCCTTTGAGGAGCTGTAATTGGGATGGGGATGAGTGCAGGGAGGTGCAGAACTGCTGCTGCACAAGAGATGTTCCAGCGTTGGCATCATGGCCCTGTCCTGGACGTGGGCAGCCACTAAAACACCCCGTGCCCAAATTGCAGAGAGAAACTGAGCATAGCGTTCCCACTCCTGGAATGGAGGCAGGCTAACAGTTGTTAGAGAGCTGCCTAGAAACTCCTGGTTACCCCATTCAGAGGGTACTGCACCCCCATAATGGTGTGCTTTACCTGTGAGTGGTGAAAACTCCTCTGTTCTCCTGCCCCTCTCTCCATGAATGCCTTTTCTTCCCTGCTGTACACACATGTCTTTTCTGCACTTCCCTGAACAGCTGTTGCTCTTGTCAACAATTTAGAGCAAGGCCAGTGAAAGGGGTTTTGACAATTCTACAGGAATTACAGGAAGACTTGTGGCCCAGAAAAAAAAGATATATATACACACACATATATAGGTATGTATACATATATATATATATATATGCATATATACATATACATGTGAGAGAGAAAGCAAGAGAGTGAGCCTGCCAACAAGCCTCCCCTGTGAATATGTGTGTGTACTTCTTGTGACTTTGTGCCTGTACATTTTATACCATTCCTACACACTCTTCTTGTCCTGAGCCCATTTTAAACTTGGATGTCTGGAGACACAAAATCATTCCCTGGGATGGCAGTGCTGAGGAAGCCATTGGCACCCGTGGTCATGGTTTGCCAGCCTTTGTGGCACTGGTAACACAGATCATTCATCCCTGGGCAGATGTTTTTTCCACCAGCTCTCCAGCTAGCACTGGTAATGCTGGCAAGAGCAGCAGGGCATAAGAAGTTTACTTGTTGTATAAACCACACAGATAACTATACATTCTCCTACTTATCTCAGTAGGGCTGGATCAAATGATAGCCACAGAGTTCAAATACCTCACATTGATTAAAATGGGTTTTTTTTGTAGGTTATCTGAAAACAGATACTTCAGTGCACTGAGACAATAGCAATAAAAGCTGTAAAACTGTGTTCTTCTTTTGGCACTAGCCCATTGTAAACAGTGAGCTACTGGGCTTAATGAGGCAATTCTGTACCATCACTTTTAATAACTGAATGTTTGTCTCCCGGCTATTCAGGTGGGCTATTACTGGTATTTAATATTACTGGCAATGTTGTTGTGTATTTTGTGCCAGTGCTGGCAAATAACAAGGTGATTCTTCCAGATAACAGCTCTGCAATAGTATTTTTCTGATTTTAACTGAGCAAAAGGCCAGGCAAAGCCACTGCACACATGTATTCAGCTTTGCCTTTTCCTTACAAACTTTATTTCAAACACTGAAAGAGTTAAATGAAATAATTACAGGCATAAGCATGTTGATTCTAGCTTCTGTTATGGCAAACACAAAAGTGTATTGACCTAAAAGGTAAATGTTGATTGAAGCAGAAAACTGACGTCAATATGAACTCCAAAGTATTTTGTATCTTGATGTTTGGCACACGAACACCAGAGTGTATGTATAGTGTGAAATACTTAGGTTTGTTTTAATTAGATGTATGATAAACTGGTGATTGTGGTTCTCATTTCAAGCGTAACAATTTACAGCATGACTAATTCTGATGAAAAACCCAAAACTGTCAGCAACAATTTGGAGGGCTCAGCAAACTGTTAAATAATATCGATGGGGTTTTCAGAGAAAAAGATTATTATACTCTGCTTAGTCTGCCCAAATTTTCAGGGTGATTTTTTTTCTGGCCAGCATGTTTTATACCAATACTCCCTCCTCACTCAGAAATGTGCTTGACAAATATCAGTTTGTGATGGAAGATGTAGATACTTGGTTCCTGCACCATGATTCCCTCCCTGTAGATGTGCTGGTTTGGGATACTCCCCCTTCTCTTGCCTCTGACAGCCCAGACTGGGCCTCTTGCTCAGGGTACCCCACCATTGTCAGCCTTTTTTTGTGTCAACCACTAGATCTGAGCTCATGTTTTTCTCTGTCTGCAGTTCTGTACAGCACTGAACTATCTCCTGAGAGTTTGGCAGCTCTGGGAATGTTGGTCTGCTAAGGACAGCGTGGCAGCAAGGCTGAGTCCTGTTGCAGCATTGTGGGTGGCTCAGAGAAGTCCATCAGTGTGCTTACTGGTGGGTCCAACAACACTTCCACCGTGTACAAAACCAGGGCAAATTTTGTTTTACCTTTCTAGATCCCCACTTGCAGAGTGCAGAGATGGGTCATGGCTGGTGGCAAAGGGGTTGTGTGGGCAGCTCCTGGCTCCTAAAAATGAGGGATGGGGCTGGGTTCCAGACAGTGGAGGCGTTTACAAGCGCTGGGTTGGAACCTGGGGATGCGGGTGTACTGGGACAAGAGGTGGCCAGGAACTGGGACGGTCGCCCGAGGCCTGTGAAGGTGGAGCAGGAGGGGGTGGTGTGCCTGCAGCTCTGCTAGCAGCCATGCTTGAGTAAACTACACTTAGAATTAGATTTGCAAATGTCCTGAGAAGCCCTTGGGAAAGTGCCTATTCTGATTCACAGGGCTTCCCCCTGTCTGCGCAGCACTGTGTGCAAACCCTGGCCAAAGCCCTCACTGCCCCTCCAGCAGGGATGTTTCTCCAGCCGTGAGATCTGCATGTTCAGCAGCTGTGTCTGGCACTGCCAAAGAGCCTGCTGATGAATCTTTGTGGATCAAAGCCCTCAAGCATGGGCTTGGGCTTCCCTCTGCATCTGTGAATTGACTAAAGCTTGCATTTATTTTTGTGAGCCTCCAGTGGGGGCCACAAGCGTGGATAACGTAAATGTGTGTGCTCCAAAGCAGCACCCAACAAAAGAAAGGCAAGATGGAAGACAAAAAAAGGAAAAAAACCAGCTCTTGGTTTCTTAAGAAGATCTGACCTCATACATAGGCTTGTGTTTTTTCCCATTTCATTATCTTCACCCTGACATATAAATGGAGAGTGAATGGTTTCACAGAGGATGCTGCTCTTGCTAGCTCAGTATTAACCCAGGGTTAGCTTGAACCTGGGCTTAGGAGAATGACTTGATCTTAACGTAATTTGGAGCAGTGCTTTTTTCCCCTCTGTTTTTAGAGTATCCCCATGTCCCACTTTCAAGCATTCCTTTTCCTTTCAGAAATTCTAAAGGAAATTCTAACTTTAATTAAAAATTTTATATTAAATATAAAAGAAAACATTCTCGAGATGCAGCCTGATTGTGGTAGTTTATGTCTCAAGAAAAGAGATTACTGACTTGAGACCTGTAGTCTTCTCCTTTTTCATAACTTGGCTACATTAAAAACACTGCATGTGTCAGTAGATTTCCTTGGAAAATGTTCAGGAACTTAATGAAGAAATAAGTAATTGACTAGTTTTCCTTGAACCTTGATGGATAATCTGCAGGTTTTTCTTTTAAAGCAAGAATACCTTTTTTCCAAGTATTTCAGGTATTTGTGTTATGCAGCAAAACAAGGTCTCCAACAAGCAGTCTTTTTATGCTTTGCAAGTATTTTTCTTCTCTTAGCTTGGCTGCCTTGAGGGAAAAAATGTGGCAGACAAGACTGGTGTTAAACAGCAAAAGCCAGCTGGGGAATCCCACTGCCTCTCCTTCTGGGGAAAAGTGAGACAGACATCCAAGTCAAAAAATGAGCTAACTAGAGAACTTACATTTTCCTTCCTCTTCCAGTTGGCTTTTAACAAAATACCTTTTGGTCATAGTAATCTGTTGCTTTGGGCCACTGACCATGAATGTGGGTCTGGAGGGAACCAAAACCAGACACTTCAGAGGAAATTTTATAGTCCATGTTAACTCAGTTATGTGATGTGGCACACTCAGGGTGTTTCCGTACCTGCTACAATCTCTCACTTGAGGACTGAACATCCAGCTTCCTAAGAAACCATGGTGACAAATTATTTTAATTTCCCAGTGTCATGCAAAGCAGAAATTGGGTCTCCTGCATTTTAGTGGTGTGCTGTTTGTGACTGCTTTTGTGATTAATGTCACAAGGTAAAAAGCATCAGGATGCACCAGAAGGAGGTGCTTTAAATAGAAAGCAGTCAAAAATGAAAGGCTGCTTCTATGAAGCATAGCTGTGCCACCTGGATCATCAGGAAGGAGCCTGTTCCAGGGTGGGTGGGTGGTCTTGCTCTGTAGCTGTGGCTGAGCTCTGAGCTCAGGATGCAGAGTGTGCTCAGCATGTTCCCTGTGTCTGGCCATGCAAACTTATCTCGGTCACCCAAGACATCTATTACACTCTGACTCACTCTGCAGAGACACAGCCTGCGGAGGAATGGTAATTTTTCAAGGCAGTTTCTTCAGAGTAAAACCACACTTGTGGAAGCCAGTTCCTTCCCATCAATGAGCTCAGCAGCTCTGCACCAGCACTTCACATCACAAAGGATATTTGGGGGTGTTTGCCTGAACAGCACAGCCTGTTCGGAGATGAAGAACCCAGCCCACATGTCACAATTTACCAATAAATCAAGGTTTTATGTAACTTGTGGACTAGGTGATTCATCCTTCTCTTGGTAGGTGAATGATGTTCTTGTTGCTAGGTTGGGTATTTCCCTGCCTTCAATACTGATGCTGTGCCAAACTCATCTTAGGGCTCCTCTGCACGTGGAGGCTGAGTCTGGATGTCTCCAGGCACATCAGTGCAGGTTGGGAAGGATGACAGAGAGCAGCCTGGCAACGTGCTGGACATCCTGTCTATTTGGCTTTCTAAAGGTTTAGAGATCTCCTGCTCCAGTTCTCACATGGATGCCAGATGCAGGATTCCTGCTTAATCAGCATGCCTTCTTCTTTGCTTTTCAAGAAAAACTCAGCAAACCTGCCATGTACAGGACAGTTTGAGGCTTCATAAAGCTCTGTCAGAAACCAGAGCTGCCTGACCAGTGCAATGGCAGGCCATTTTTTCATGTCACAGTGTTGGCTCTGCCACTGACTGCACACAACTGTTGTATTTGGTGGCCAGGATAATTTGGTTGGAGATGAAATTCTGCATAGCTGGAGTGAATCACAGGCTGCAGGAGCTGTGCAAGCACCAGCTGTGTCTTGCAGAGTGAGCCTGTGTTTTGATCAACTCAGATGGTATCTTGCCCCAGGTTCTTTCCACACTGTCAAAATCAGTGCTGCTGGGTGATCATGTAGTTATCAGAGAGTAGATGGTTTGACCTAATTGTTCTGGCTTAAAGCAAATCAATGCCTTTTATGAATTCTTATCCTGGTGTAAGTCTAGCTCATTTCTGCCCATTCAGAACAAATAAGTAGGAACTTTAGGAGTTTACATGCTGCTAACTTGTTACACATCCATTTGCAATACTGATATCCAGTGTCTGCATTTGCAAATGGGCAGCATGTGGGATCCAGCCAGGGGTAAAAAACAACTTGTCATATGAATTATGAATAAGCCCCGTCTGTGCTCTGTGCTGGATGTTTCTAGCAGCTCTTTAGCTGAAATAACATGCAATCACATAAATATTTGGATCCTGCTTAACAGCTGGAATGGCAAAGAAACCAAGAACAAGTAACATTATACAATCCAATATAATCCAAGCTACACCTGTACCTTGGCTAATGCAAGTGTTTATATACACTTACATGTATCTGTGTAACTAAATTGTTAATTCTTGAGGCGGAGCTGCTACTGTGTGTGATATGCTGGCTTGATAAACTGTTTGGACTGAAGTGGAAGAAACTGTTCTTTTATTTGCAGAATAAAAATGTAATGATTTAAACTTAATTATTTGCATTTGCTATCCTGAAGACATAGCATGCTATTTTTGGTTGTCTTCTGTGCTGATCTTTTGCATGGTTGTTTCCTGTATTGCTATGGATTTTTTCCATTTCAGCATATCAAATTCTGGATTGCTGTGCTTCTGGTTTTTTTGGGAAGCAGAGTGCTAGCAAATACACAACTTCAACTCCAGCACCAAGTCAGGCAACATCAGTGGAGAAAAGGTGGTGGTCAGCACTGTCTGGGGGGCAGAGCATGGCTTTGGCTGGACGCCAGTGTGCAGCCTGGCCACTGGGAGCCTCCTCACCTTTGGCAGAGCTCAGGCTGGGGGCCCATGGCCACACAGAGGGAGGATTTGAGTGGCTGGTGTATGTTTCAGGTCTTGTCAAAGGAGCACTGGGTGGGCTCCCATTCCCACTCCCAGGCATTACATTACAGTGTTTTCTGTTTCTTACTGGCTACCTGGTGATGGGTGCTGGGTGCAGGTGGTGGGGACCTCCGGAGGTCTTTGCCCGCTCTGCCCACCAGTGTGGGAAACCAATAAAACTTTGCTGCCCTCCTTAATTCCCACCTCCTCCTCCAGGCCAGAATCTATGAAAATGAAATTGATAAGAAACAATTCGATGGTCTATTTCTCTGGTGTCTGTAGGCAACCTTATCTAGTAGAAGAGGAGGCAGCAAATGCTCACTAGGACTCCAGTCAGTTTAAGCTAAGCAATTGACCACCCCCACTCTCACCTTTCTTTTTTTTCTTTTTTTTTTTTTTTCCATTTTGAGATCTTTTCCTTTGAAAGAGACTTCTTTTTCCCAGCATTTCATGCACTTCTGCATTTCCAGCAGGGCTTAATTCCCAATTAAAACATGGTTTGCTAACAGCTTCTATAACCCTGTAATGGAAAAAAAGGTTTCTTAGATGGAAAAATATTTACCCAGAAAGAACTTAGCTCTAGGCTTAGAGCAAGTAGAGAAAGTATGTGAAAGCATTGTGAGCAAATGAAGGTCATCCTTCTCCCTTGGTAGTTTGCTTGAACTGGTAAATAGGAATTTGTTCCTTATGGAAAATAGAGACGTTGGATACTTGAAGAGGCAGAATGCACATACTGCTTCTTATGACACCAAACCAATCAATGCATAAAAGGACAAGATGTCGAGGATGTAGTCACTAGTAAAATCCAGGCAGCTGAAAACATCTTCTGAAAATCTGTGGGGATATATGCAAAATGAAAATATAAATAGCTATGTTGGTTTGGAAATGCACAAGCAATGTCTGGTTTGTATTTCTTAATAGGGGCTTACATTTGCATCAAATGAATTTCATTACTTGCTACTGAAGAGATCTTCCTAAGGGGCATGCATTTCCCCCTTATTAGCTCAGGTTAAGTCTTCCTGCTAAGTAGAGATCTCTCTACGCTTGGATAGGTATTCTCTGGTTACTGTAAATGCCTTGATTTGTGACTCCAGGCATGTGCAGTGGTCTCAAGTATCAAGGCAGGGCTGCAATGGACTTCATTTTTACTGCTTGCTTTATATTAGTTGTTACCATGTTACTTACTCCAAGGAATCCAGGGGTTAGAGGTGATGTTTAGACACATGGAGTCTTGTGAGATTGTGCTTGCAGGTGAGTGCTACCATTAACCTGCAGAGATATTTTCTTTTGATGGTAATGAATGTAGATTTATATTCTGAGTTCCCCAAACACAGGCTTTTGTGATGGGAAGAGAACAGGAGTGAGACAAGGTCCTCTCAAGAAAGGCACTAATAGCTTAGTGCGACAGCTCACTATTCTCTTTCTTTCCCTGCTCTCTCTAAAGCTTCCCCATGTGGCACAGAAATACTTTTTGAACCCTCACAACACACCCTTTCTATCTGTCAAATATGCTCTTGCACCTGCACCCCATGGGCCAACAACCCTGGTCAGCACAGTCCTCCACCCTGGCTATTTGCTAGTTTTGCTGCCTTTTGGAGCTGGGTCTGGGTGTTAGGACAGTGTCATTCAGCCATGACAAAGCAATAAAAACAAACAGTTTATCTTCACGTCCTGGCTCTTGGAAGATGGATATACCTAGCAGCAGGAAGTCATGGTTTGCCCAAAAACAGGTGGAACCCAGACCATGGTAGGTGTGAGCTCCACTTGGCTCCAGACCATTACATCAGCAATGGACTTAACCCACAGAAAACATCTAGGGGTTGTAAGTATGAAGGATCTGGAATTCATATTGTCCACATTATTAACAATTTTTTTATTTGGAAGTGATTACTGGAAAATGGTCGTGTTACTAAGTAGTTGGTTTTCCTTCCAGCTCTGTAGTATTTGTATTCCTTTGCTTTGTTTAATACTTTATGAGCATTTTTTCCTGGTTTTGTTTGTAAACAAGACAGTAGATGCCAGAACCTAAAAACTATTAGAGATGTAATCCAAAAACTGTGAAAGTTAGGATTATCTTGCCTATGAGATCAGATGACTAATAATCTAATAAGGATTATTATAAGACCCAAACCAGAGACTGAGCAACCATTCCATGCTTTTACAGTGGTAATTCCGACTATTCTTTTTATCCATGTGGACTTGGTAGTTGACCCTTTGCTCCTTCTCTGCCACCAAAGCATCTCTGAATGCCAGTGATATGTAATTTTAATGGGAAACTGTGAATTTGGAGTGAAATAAACTTCACATGAATTCCAGTTAGTCACCAGTCAACATTTGGTGTTTTGTTATTGAGGGCAAAAAAAGCAGTATCTGCAGAGCTCTGGTTTGTCAATTCTGCTGCATTCAGCCTGCTGAGAGCTGCTGTCCTTAGCCTGCCTCACCTGCTCCTGTGTCTCCTGTGTCCTTGATATACAGTGGTGCCTTTGCATCTGGTGTAGTAAATCACTGCCACACTAAAAGGCTAAAATCTATGAACGTCCCCCCTAAGCTTCCCCATATCTAGATGGTGAGTTCTGATTTGGTCTATCCAAGTCTCTCCAATGGGACATCTGGTAGAAGTGGTGGTAATAATATCTTTTCCTGCCCTTTTTTTTTTTTTTAAGTTGTACAAAATGTTGCCTAGGTATATGATTTCAAAATACTTGCCTCTTTGGTAGAGCTAAAACTGGGGTCTGCGTGTTTCTTTGTCATGTTGACAGCAGCAGATACAGGGATGGCTCTCTCAGAGCCAATGGTTTGGCAGGCTTTTTCTGGTTGTCTACCTGATGATGGAGAAATGAATAACTGACAGCTGCTGAGGTAGAGAGACACGTCACATCTCACTGATGCTATTTGAGTTGGCTGACTTGTGACATGTAATAGAAATGTTTCCCTTTGGATCTAGGGTGAATCATGAAAATGCCTCATTACAGAAAATGTCAAAGCATTTTCCATACTGGCCCCAATTTCTCTACATTATTGCTCTCCTCATTTCCAGAAATGGCTTATCAACAGGTTTGATTTGTGAAATGCTAAAAACTAAGCTGATTAAAGGACCACCTCCAGTATTACGATTTCTACTGGCCAAAGTGAGCATCAGCTCACTGTGGACATTTGATCTGTGAATGCGATTCCCTGTCCTTATAAGCCTCTGCCAGTGGAAATCCCCACCACAGCCCAAGCTTTGCACACTGGCAGGAAGTGAGCTGGCCCAGCATCTCCTTCCTTTGGTGCAGTCCCAAATCTGTCCTGAATTAGCCTGAGCAGCTCTTTACCTTGGGAGGGTGTTTTTCTCCACCAGCCCAGCTGCTCTTACGTGACGGTGCAGAGTTCACTGCAAAGCCTCGGTGTTGACATCAGGAATATGACAGTCCTCATCCGGCCACAGACGTTTTCAAAGGCGCTGGCTGGTGGCCCGAGTTACCTGAAGCGGTTACTAATTGTTTGATGATGACGCAAATGACTGGGTCCAATTTCAGCCCTGCTGCCGGCTCCCGGGCAGGAATGACCTGCTCGACTGTTACTGCTCTCCATATCCTGCTGAAAGGCAGGCCTGTAAATTCCCCAGGTGTTGAGCTCCTGCCGTAGGTAGGTTATATTGAAAGGGGGGTTTCATTTCTTTTGGTGTGAAATACTCTTTGCTCTGGCCTTTTTTTCTGATTTAAACATGTGGACCTTTTTTTGTCCCCCCTCATTTTACGTAGAAACTGTTTCAGATGCCTGTCTAAGCATCATTCCACATAATTTTGCTATTATCCAAAAGTGTTTAAAATCATATTGAATGGCTTAAAGAGTCTCCTTTTTGTCCAGGTTCCTGGCCTAACTCTCCTGTAGCAAGAACATCATACGAGATTGTTTCAGCAGGTCTTGTGAGCTGCCCTTACTGAACTGGAGTTGTTCTCTGCTCTACTAGCAACACTTACGGAAAACTGCTTCAGTATCCGCTCAATATCACTTCCTACGTTTTCATAAATGTTTCCGCTTCTGATTTGTCCATTTATAGCAGATGCCATCTCATGTAATTTATCAATGGTCAAAGCATAAGGTATATCCTGGGTATTAGTGGTGGGAAGCACTAGACCACAGCCTTTGCTTCCCTACCCAGCCTGATTCTGTGACATGGCTGTGCCAGCTTGGCATCACCTGCCATTCAGTTTCCATGATTAATGAGAGAGGAGTCAGAAACACAGAGCAGAAGCTATGGAGGTCCCTTGGAATCACACCAGATGCACCAGTGGTTGTCTGCTGCTGTTGGCTTGTGTGGGGTCAGTTCTGAGAGGCAGCAGCCAGGCAGCTGAAGCAAGGGCTCTTGCATGAGAGGATGAGGCTGGGTGAAATATTCAGAACAACTGTGGAAGATATTTTCTGTGTACAACCCTGAGAATATTTTCTTTATGAGTTTGTCACCTGTATGGTTAATCAAGCTTTTTGCAAAAAAAATTTTTAAAAAAAAAAAAAAAAAAAAAAAAAAAAAGTGAAGAGAAAAGAGAAAAATAGCTCCTTGTTTTTAATGGTAACGTTTAAAAATAATATAAAACCCTCCTCAGTGGCCAAACCACAGAAATTGCCATGCAGATCCAAGAGCAGGTGTGCCTCCTGGAGCTACTGGAACAGCATCAGAAACCTGCTACATCCCCAGTAAAAAGTGTCCTCTTAATTCTGGTCAAATTCTGCTCCAAATGTGGTTGAGAGCAAAACTCCTATTTACTTTAATATAATACTTGCTGCCTTTCATCTGTTGTTTCTGGAATAAACTGGGATCGGACCAGAGAAGTGCACACACTAGTGTCTGTTAGGGCAGAAGGAAGCCAGTGATGCTGGGAGAGGTTTGGGAATGAACTGTTTGGTATGTCCACATTCTTGGGATGAGACCTTTCAGGAGTGTAACATGGCAAAGGATATTCCTGGTCTTTCAGCAGGAAACTGAAGTTATGGCCTTCCATTTTCACTTCATATTTTCCTTAATTTCGCACACTTTGGCTTCTTTGAGTATCTGCAGCCAAATGCCTGTGTGGCACTCACCCCAATAGGTCGTTTCCACAGGGTTTTTGTGTTGCTCCCTCCTGCCAAACCAGTGGCTCTGGGGGAGCCATCCCAGTATCTGCTGTTGTCAGTGTGACTAACCCAGCAAAACAGCTCCGTGCCTGGCCTCAGGTGTTGAGCTGTCTCCCTGCACTACAGTGCCTGAGTAGGTACTTCTGCTTAGCTGGCTTCATGGAGCTTCATGGACTTCAAGTTTCACTCCATAAAAAGTATCTACCTTCTTCAGCTTGGGACATGAAGAATTTCAGCCATTTTTTGTGCTGCGGAAGTCATCCCATCCCTTCAAGAACAGGGATGAATATGTTCTTGTATTGTGATGGAAATAAGGAAGGAAAGAAGATAAATTGTGTGTATAGGCTACTACAGGATGTATTTCTGAACTCAAATTCCTAACCATATAACCAGTCCAGTTTTTGGGTCAGTGTGGATTTGGGGTGCTAAGTCATGGTTAACGCAAATGTTCAAATAGATTTGGATCTTCCAACACTCTTGTCTCTATTCATATCCATCACAGACTTCAGAGATAATGACCTATTATTCAGTGGGAGAACTCCTTCCCACCCACTTTCCTCCCCCCTATTTCCCAAACCATCCCCTCTCACTTAAAGCCTTCCAAAACTTTTAAGACTTGATACTCCAGAGTGCTAAGCACTCTGGCCCTGATTCAGTAGAGCACTTACACATAGGAATAATTTCATTTGAAGTCAATGCAATTATTTGCATGCTTTAGTTGCTTTGGAGTGAATTGCTCCATATTCAATAGGGTGGAGTCCACCGAGTCCTTTCTGGCTGTGTCCCTGCTAGACAGGGAGGAAAGCTACAGTAGCTCTTTTCAGTGCTTGCCCCACTGCAGAACAAAAGGAAGCGGCAGCTAGAAAGGGCATTTCTGGGCAGGATGGGGTTGTGGTTCACTAATGCTGTGTTGTAAAAGGCTTGTTCTCATTGTAGTCTTATCAGAGCCTGAGAGATTATTCTTATCAGAGTGTGTAACAATATTTTTATCAGCTTGAAAGATGATTCTTTTATACCGGGGTGGCTGTAAGCCTCTTAAGACCTTTTATTTACTTCTCTGCTGCACTTCTCTGCTTCTTTTCAATCAGCATTTGCCCTTTAATATGAAAGCTCACAATGGATTGACATTTGACATATAACATTGTGCTGGAGGTGTTTTACAGTGTAATATGCCTGGATATGTGATTTAGGCCACTGCCTCTTAGTTCATGACTAGAAGTACCTCTCAAGTAGGGCTCCAGTGCCTGTTTTAGGAGATTTAGCCCAGCAATTCTTATTCCTGACTGACCAGGCTGGGGGTAGAAAATAAAAGTGTGCAGCTGTGAGTTTACCTGTGCTACTTGGAGCTGCTAGTTTCTGCTCTGAGGTGAGCTGAGCAGCGTCCCAAAGGGGACGGGAACATCCTGCTATTACTCCATATGGAGTCCAGAGCAAGACTGAAGCTCCTGAGTCCTCCTGGAAACAGATACTTTTTAAATAACAACAACAATAATGAGAATGGTCCTGTTCCATCTTCTGTGTCAAAACCCCCGACCTGGCCAATATACACATCCTTGAATTTGGTATCCCAGTTTGGAAACCTCAGCAGACTCCCTGTCCAATCCATAGAGAAGCGGTGTTGGAATGGCATCAGCAGTTGCTCCAGGCCTCTTGTGAAGCCTGTTTGTGTTGCCAAGACATTACCTTTGGTGTCAGTAATGCAAGGGGGTCTATAGGATAGTTTTCACTCTGCCTGTTACAGTAAGAATTAAGTGCACATCATCTCAAAGGTGACACTGCAGCCTCAGAACTGCCAGACAGGGATGTGGGCTGCAAAGGGCTCCCAAAGTGGTCCCCAGAGGTTCCTATGCGAAATGCCCAGCACAAACACAGAAGGAAAAGAGTTATATCTGCACCAGCCACAGGAGCAGGGCCAGAGCAGGCTCAAGGGCATGTCCCCCAGGCAGGCACCCTGCCTCACTGCCAGAGTGGTGCCTTGGTGAGAACAGCCCTGGCCCTGGGGCAGCAGGGGCAGTGCATCCTTGGGGGCTGTCCCCCAGGGCAGTGCAGATGGGTCCCAATCTCCTGGCTGGGGGGAAAGGCTGGCTGCAGGGGACCAAGCCTTGGCCCTTGGCCTTTGGCCCTGACTCCTTTTGTTTCCTAGCTCAACCAAAGTCAAAGAGACTTTGGCTGTTCGTGTTTGCAGTGTAAATGAGGACATGGAAAACAGTGTGAGTGCTCAGTGGTTTTATTTTATCACATTCATGCTCCTCTGCTCACTTCCCACAAGCAGACTGTGCATGGGGATTTGTCTGCTTTTGTTGGTGCTGCAGATGTAGCAAGAGCAGCCGTGCTCTGAGTGAATGCCAGCGTGTGGTACTTGCCCGTGTCCAAATGACTTGGCAGCTAGAGAGGTCTGAAATGTCCCTGTCAGCAGAGAAACCCACTCCTACACCTCCCCTCTCACTCCAGTCTTACTGTGCCACGACCTGAGAAGGAGTGGGAAAAGTGCCATGGTGAAGGAAAAAGGAAACACCAGAAAACAATGAAGAGAGTTGTCTGGAAGGAACCACTCCTGTTCTGGTCCAGAATTTTCAGCAGGGATGTAAAAATCAGAGCTTGTTTCATATCAGAGATGTGAATGCAAGGCACATGGGTAAGGGACCAGGTTTGGTTGGCTCAGGGACTTGTCCCTGCCCCACAGCAGGGGCAGTGGGACCAAGATGGTGAGGTCAAACCTCCCCCTCCTGCAGTACACTCAGCTCGAGGGAGCAGCCTGCACCCCGCTGCTGCTCCCCCAATGCTCCCAGTACTGTGGCCAGGTGCCAGTGCAGAGCATCCTGGTGGGGCTTGTGTGGATTGGGATCGTGCCCCAGCAGTGAACACTGAGCCTACTGCTGTCCCAGGCACAGGCATGGGGACAGACTCATGATCCTCCTTGCCAGCAAGGGCCTGTATGCATTTTTGGAAGTTTTTTGGTACTATTTCTCCTGAGGTCTGTGCTGTCTGAGTGCAGTGCAGGCTGTAAAACCCAATGGCAGCAGTGCTGGTGGGGCCCTCACACCATGGCTCCCTCTCCACTCACTGGCAGTGCCATACAGAGGGTTGTGTTAGAGCTGCTGGCTGATGCACCCTGAATTTACATTGCCTAACCCTCCCTATTTTTGGCCTGTTCTTGGCAATTTTTAACTCCACCGACTTCCACTGAAAGAAGAAAAGCCCAGTGGACCCCCCTCTCCCTCCCTTTCCCTGTAGGGCTGTCGACAGATGGGAAAAACATGCTGGTGCATCCCACACAGCCGTGCCAACTTCTGTAAATGGGGTCACAGTTCACAGCAGCTGCACTGGGCTGGTTTTGCTCCCTGGCACCCTGCAGCCCAGGTTTTGGGCTGCCAAAGAACTGCTGGTGACCAGCTGCCTGCCCTGCTCTGCTTCTTGAGTGGGAGCTCTGGGTTGTGGTGAAAGCATTTGGGGTTGTGGCTGGAAAACTCCCCACACTCAGGCACCTGGAGGTAAACCGCCCAGATGTTCGGGTTTTTTTTATTTTGTTATTTTAAATTTTTTTTCTTGAAGACCTGAATTTACAAGCTAGCCTTGTGGGGATTTTTTTCAGCTGGTGTGCAAAAGATCTGTGCTGTGGAGAGGAAAGGGGCTTCTCCCTAATTTTTGAATGCTTAAAGCTGGTGAAAGCAGCAACAGGACTGTGTTACTCACTATGATTACATCTACCCCTCCTGATGTAGATAGGTCTCCTTCACAAAAGCATGGACCTGAGCTGCTTAGAAAGCGAACAATCCTTTCAGAAAACCCTTTTCACATGACTTAATGGAGAGCTGGATCAAATTTTTAAGGTCACTTCTATAGTTTTTTTAACAGAAACTAAAGTCTAATCTAGAAATGACTTTGCAGATTGATATTACAAAAAAGGAATGACAAAGCATAGCAAAAATGCCCTGTACTTCTCTAATCTCCAGCTCTAACTTAAAATCTTTGTTTCTCTTTGAGTTTTGCTAGGACAAGGGGCAATGAACAGAAACTGGAACAAAGGAAGTTCCACCTGTATATGAGGACTTCACTGTGTGGGTGATGGAGCACTGGAACAGGCTGCCCAGAGAGGTTGTGGAGTCTCCCTCATTAGATGTATTCAAAAGCTGTCTGGACACAATCCTGAGTAATACATCTGGAGGTCTCAGATTGAGCAGGGAGGTTGGACCAGATGACCTCCAGTGGTCCCTTCCAACATTACCCATCCCATGATTCTGTGACTGTGGTACCAGCTGTGCTACATTTTGCCAGCAATGGTTGCATCATGTAGACATCCCAGCTGCAGACTGACAACTTCTCTGGCCAAAAATCCCCCAGCCTGGTGATGTGTACTTGGCCTGTGTGATGTAGCCATTAGGTGCTCGTCATTAATGTTTTATGCAGATATTTAGATTTGCATGAGCTTCACAATCACATTCAAACCCCTTGAGCTGCTGGGGCACTCACGGCTTACTGTGAGGGGCTGGGGCCCTCAGCAATTTACAGGGTGGAGCCCATCATCTGGCTTTAAAGTAGCTCCTTATGAATGTTCTAGACTGAGAGCAGAGCGACAGTGGCGCTTCCCACTGCTTGTACCCAGGGGAATAAAGGGAAGTGGGATTAGTGGGAGTTTTCAGAAGCCTCTAACTCACTATAGAGCATAAATATCTTCAAGGGTTTGCCCTCAGGTGCTTCTTAAAAAAGCAGCTGGGTTAAAGTGGCTTTGCTAAGTTTGTTCCCATGAATATGATTTTCCCCAGGCACACTTTTTACATATACCTGTTAGATAAAAGCTACCACACAGTAAAAGAAAAACAACACACAACCCTCTTAATTAAAGATATCAGGGCAAGGAGGCTCCAAAAAAAAAAAAAAAAAAAAAGTGACATGGTTCTAGTTTACAGGGCCCTGAGAAATAAAGCTGCCCATGATTTCTATGGTGGTCCCCCTGGTTCCTGCACAGAGCCTAGGCTCAGTGGATGCTGGCAAATCATTGCCCAGTGATGTCAGGTATTAGAAAGCCCAACTTAAAAGCTTCTTCTATCAGTCTGTTTTCTGGGACTGGTGCCTCTGGGTGTACCCTGCCTGCAGCCCTGTATCTATCTCCCTGCTTAGGTCATCTTCCTGCATATCCAGTCCATGCTGGGATCCCACTGGCCCCAAACCCCTGTGGGCTTTTTGAAATGCACGATGTATTTTGGAGGATGAGCTCCTTTTGTGCCAGTGATGATAGAATTCCTCTCTCCTCCTTATCCCATCCTTGTTCTCTGTAGGGCTCCTCTGCTTTTCCCTTTCCCAGTATCAGGTGAGGGTGTGCTGTTCAGCTCCTCTTTGTGACCCCCAGTGTGGGAAGCAGTAATTTTTACATGGCTATTCCTAGCTAGCCAATCATGGGCTGTGGAAATGATCCTAAGGGGTTCAGGATCTGGGACCTGATGAGTAGTTTACTTTGCCAAGAGCACAGTGTGGAGGAAATGGAAGCAACAACTGGTGCCAACAGAAAAAACAACTGCTGGATGTGCCTGTTTTGTGCCAGTTAGTGCAATTTTGCTGACAGCTTGCTTTGATGTAAACTCATTCTTGTGAACAAACCTGAGATCTTATATTTGAAAGCCGAGAAAATTCTGTTGTTGAAGATTTGAAAGCTGCAAAGGCTTTTTCTGATTTATAATGACCGTATGGACCCATGAGATATGCCTGTCAAAGTATATCAGTCTGGGACATTGTGGAGGGAAGGAAAAGATGGAAGGGGAGGATGCATTTACCAGGTAGAGGCTGCTAAGCACTGGGTCTGCAAAATCCATGTGCCTTTTTGGATGTGTTTATGTGTTTTAATGGAAGGGGGTTTCACTGTGCTGTCCTGTCCACCCTGCTGCAGTTCATGCTCACGGGGGATTTTTGGGAGCAAAGTACTGGTATGGACAAAAGCAGTGGTTTGATGCTGTGGTAGTGGAGCAGTGGACCTGACCAAAATGCCTGATAGCAAACAGAGCTACAAGAGCTGTGTGTGAGATCCAGAAGACAGGCCAGGCCGAGAAACCCCTTGTGAGAGCGGCAGCGGATGGTTATCTCGCTCTCCCATCAGTCTGCCGTTCATGGGAACCCGTGCAGCGCGGTGCTTGTTCAGAGGGCTAGTTGTGTAGGTGGCCGAGCCTGTTATCGCAGGAACGCAGCGTTAGTCATGAGAGCGGGCTTGCCAGACATGCCTTGTGCATGCGCCTTCCCGCGCACTGCCGGCTGCATCTCCTGGCGGGGCAAGGGGCCTGCCAGCTTGGCATGGGAATGCGGCAGGATGGGACTTGATGTGCGGAGTCTGGAAGGGAACGCCGCTCCGCCAGCACCCAGTGCTTCGGCTGCATTTCCATGTCTAATTCACGTTTGAATTAAGGCAGCGTATATGAAGGCACTTACAGCTAACAAGTGGTTGTGGTTTTGTTTTGTAAATCGTTATCTCGCTCCCAGATCAATGAAACTACTCTGTGGCCGACAAACAAAGTTAACGTACTACGGCTTTCAGATGTGCACAGCTCTTAGGTTGGGCGCCCAACTCTAAGTAAACTTTCAGTGGGTCTTGGAAACACAGATCTCCTCAGGCATGATGGAAGTGGGTGCAGTAAAACAGAAGTCCAAAGTGACAAATCCCTTGGCTTTAAATCTTAAAATCTTGTCTTTCCTTGTATGTGGGAGAAGTAACTATTGATGAGGGGTAATAGAATTACACCATTTTGAGCCCTGGTTTTACACAAGCACAACTGAATCCAAAAACTTTTTTGCTTGTGAAGAATAACAAGAAAAGTTGTGCCAGTTGCATGGCTCCTAAGGTAAGTTCCCCTCCTTTTGGCTGTTCCAGTAGCATTAAAGCAACTAAATGTAGTGTAGACTTTTCAATACAAGAAAGTGTAGGAAGCATACTCTGCTTTGAGCAGGTTCCTCAGTGCAGCTGTGAAGGAGGGGGCTGTAGGACCCCATTGCAGGGAATTGTGAGGCTGTTCTGAAGGAGGCAGAGGCAGCTTTGGTGGCTGACGCATCTGAAGCCTGGTTTCAACCAGCACCCTGATTTGTGAGGCATTCCCATCTGCTGCCACACTGTGAATTTACCTGCAGCACAAGTTGCCAAGGTTATTTAACTATCATTTTCTTGCTACATATTGATTTTATTCTGTTGCCTGAAGGTATAGAAATAATTAGCAAAAGAGTCTTCCCATCGCATTTACTATGCAGTTAATTAGAAGTTTTATCATATGGAGTAGTCATGTGAGAAAAACAGCACTGTAGTAACTCAGGTGCTCTCCTCCCAGCTGATATGAAATGGCAGGTCTCCATTGGCTCATGCCAGCCCTTGTTGTTTTACAATAGCAGCAGGAACATGCTGTTTCCAAAAGGCATAGGAAACACCAATGGCTTTTGTTTCATGAACACTTGAAGACTCAGCATGTGCTCCAGGGAAGCTCTCACTATTTAAGCAGCCTGTTGGGTAATTAAGGTGACTTGTTGCAGATCAACACTGTTCCTCCACAATTTTTTTCAGTCACTTTGGGAGGGGGCTGGCAGGTCTGTGGCGTTTCAGTCTCTTCACATTCACCTAGTGTGTGGATGGTCCAGGCCAATCAGGATAACAGCTTGCCCTGGGCTTGGGAACTCTGGGGCTCACCATAGTCTTACCAAATGCTGAGCCCTGCATTGCACCTCTGCTGAGGTTTTTCCTGTGGAAGGATGGCTTTCCATGCATTGACCAGCTTTGCTATGGCAGAAAAGCCTTCCTTGCCTTATGGTGATAAGTCTCTAAGTCAGATTAATCAAACATCTTTCTTCTTCTCCTCTCTCTCACACTTGGATCCATGCAGAGTTTCCCACGGGAAGGTGACTGATATTGGGTACTATGTCTGCCTCAGGAGGTGGCCATTTGATCACCTCCACTGACATCCCTAAAATGGTCTCCCTGGCAGAGTCTGGCAGTGTCTGGTTTGTGGAAGGGTAGAGACTGTGGGGTGGCACTTTTGTGTGCCACACTTGAGGGTGGCAGTCACAGATCAGTTGCCTCATGTGTGACTGCTGCCTGTGAGCTATGCTTGCAGATGCTGCTGGGAGTGGGAGAAAGGAGCTGTGACCACGTGTATGTGTACACAGCAGAGATGAAAAACAAACTTGCACATGCCAGTAGGTACTTTGGGCATTGATAATGAACCTCCCTCATGTAACTGAGTAGCTTAAATCCAGCCTAGAGAGAATAATGTTTATTCCTGAAAAGAAGGCTCTTTAGCATGATTTTCTGGCTGCAATCCAACATCTGAGATCTGTGTCTTAAATTGGGATAGGTACATGTGAATCCTGGACAGGAACAGTGACTGGTGGTTAGATGAAGGCATATCTCAGTCTCACCTCCTAAAAAGCGGCTCCTGTAAAGCTGGGAGGAAGCATATGCTGGCTTGGCTACTTTTCCATCTGTAGAACCTCACGTGTCTGGAAGAGGTGTTGAGCCAGGCAGCTGGTAGTCCTCTGAAGCTGCTCCCATTAAAGTGTTCCAGACTGTGACATGAAGAGAGCATTTGTGCTTTGGCAGAGAGGGCAAGACTGGCCAGGAACTGCTTTTGAGTCAAGTATTGTTGCTTCCTGCTGAGAAAACAGGGTTTCAGCACTCGGACAGTCATCTGAACATATGGGTTGGTGGCACGTCCTTGGAGAGGTCCCCAGCCAGCAAAGAAAGGGTGAGCAGAGGTGCAGATCAGGACATCTCCCAGCAGCAGCTAGGGAGGGGTCTGAGCAGAGACCAGGGTTTCAGCAGCTCCAGGTTCTGTTTTCAGATCCTCCACTACAAGGTGGCTGTAAGCAATGTGCCTTTTAGTTCTGCAATCACCAGTCTACTTACATGGTAACTTCTTTGGGTCTGGGCGCTGTGCATTTTCCTATTGTTTCCTGCAGCCTCGAATTAACTTGATGCTTTTCTAGAGGGTGGGAGCTCCTCTGCAGAATCACAGCCACCTGAGGTGCCCCCTGTGCCAAGGGTGCAGGCAGGCAGACCACCCATGGGGGCACACCCTGTGGTGGGCTCTGGGAATCTGAGTCACATCCTGGATACTCTGCTAACTCCCTAGGGCTGGTATCAGCACCTAGGTTAGATGCCTAAAATTAGTTCAAGATTCATTTGTGATGATCCTTCACAAACACATCTGCTTTTTAACCACACTCACATTTCTATTTGGCTGATGTCTGGTTTTTCCAGACAAAGGCCCTTTTTACCTACAGTCTATTGTGAAGTGGCTCATTCTTGGGGAACCGATGTTAGGTGCTGTCTCTGCGTCAGGAGGTGACCACTTGGGCACCTGCACTGACATCTCTGAAATGGCCTCCCTGACAGCATCTGGTGGTGTCTGGGCCATGGTTCATCAAAGGGCAGAGACTGTGGAATTTTGCATGCCACACTGGATGGTGACAGTCACTGATCACCTTGTGGGTGTCATGAGCATGTGGAGCATCTGCAAATCACTGGAGAAGCCTGGAACCAGGGATCATCTATCCTGTGTGCCTCAAGATTGTGGTCTGAGATGTATGTTCAGTTTGGACAATATTAGACAGTACTTAAAAAAGCAATTTCTGTTGCATCAGTGAAAAAAGAGAAATTGTGCCTGCCAAAAGCCCCATCCTCTTAGATGTTTATCAATGTCTTGTCTAGCTTAGATAATATATTCACTTCATGGCTCAAAGCTAATATTGTTTTAAGAGTGACCTTTCCATCTCAGTCTTGAACAAAAGAACCTCTAAATTCAACATTAATAATCTGAACTTTAAGCTGTAACTGTATAAGAAATAGCTGGATTATAAATTGATTGCTTCTTCAGAGAAGATTTCTTTTTTTCCTTAAAATATATTGATAAGCAATATTGCTTACTCAGTTATAATTTAGGGCAAGTTCACTTTGACCCAGCTGTGCTAAAGGAAGACATTACCATTGCCTGCCCACTGGCTTCTGTGCCAGAGGGAGGAAGCTGCAAGAGCAACAGCCCTCTCCAGTGTGCCATGGTGGGATCCCTGGGTGTATTTCCCAGGCACAATCTCCTCACCTAGAGCAAGCAGCTGGCTCTGGGGGTTTGAGGGCTTGCCCTCAGCACGAGATGCAGGACAAGCTACTGGGCAGGAAGACAACACGAAGCCCTGACTTGATCTGCCAGCAAAACCACTTGTTATCTGTAACCCACTGGAGATGAAAGCAGGCCTGTTTACCTATATAAACTCTTGGAATGAACCCATTGTGGCTTCAGTGTGTTGAGGAAAGCAGGTTATGGGCATGTTATGGTGCTAAGCTGTTGAGCTGATGCAGCAAGATGTGGAAGTCTTGTCCTTCCATAACTGCAGACTTAGACTAGACTGTGATGTGTAGCAGCAGAATATACCCTGAGTAGTTTTGGGCTGGAAACATGAGAAGCTGCTTCTATTTACAGCCATGGGAAGGTGCCTGATGGTATTTCTAAATGGTGGATGAGGAAAAGGGCAGCAAATCTTCAAGTGCCTATTGTAGTTTAAGAGGACCCTGAGCTTTCAGATATTTTAACTTGCAGAATGAATTTGCTTCTGATGGGAAGCAACACTGATGTCTATGTTTGGATTCCCATGGGCTGTGTGAAAAGTCTGTAGGGAATGCCAACCCAAGATATTTCAATTCTCGCCTGTGATCCTTACGTATTATCCTTGTTTCAGTGTCAAACAAGACATTTCATAACTCAGAGTTGCTTATCTTGTTTGTGATGAAAGCAGCAATTCTGTTGCTGGAGAGCAGAGAGTCTGTAGTTTCTCATTATCGAATATATAATTTCTGGGGTTGATCTTTGAGCCTCTCTGACCTTAAAGTACTTGGGAGCTACCACAGCTGCAGCTTGCACTTTTCCTCCTAACTGGTATTTTCAGTGAGGCTTTCACAGTTAAGTTCTAGCAGGACCAAAGAAGGGGAGAACATTGGAATTTCCCTCTGCAAGTAGCTAATCAGGAACCAGTGGTCTCCTAGCGCATCTGAAACTAACCTTCAGGTGGGAGATTCCTGGAATCCTTTGCAGATAGCAGAAGACGTCATGGTTTGAGTCTGCTGTCTCTACTCAGAAGTCACATATCAAGGAGTTTCCCTTTCAGAGTGTGCCTGGAATGCAAATGTTTGAAGCACATTTTGATGAAAGGTCATCATTTATCACTACAGGAAAATATATCGCTTGCTAATTGAATTCAAATCAAAACTTTTCATGCCTGGCTGCCTCTGGGGGAGAAAATAAGCTGGCCATAGCAAACTGGCATCATTTGAACTAGCTTGACATTGGCCTAATGAATTTCTGACTCGAGGATGAACTTTCCTCCTAAAACACACAAATCTGCAAACACCTCTGAGTGAGCAGGTGGAGAGGCTGAAATGCAGTATGCTGCTCTGGATGCAGATCTGCCCTGAAGCAGTGCTCAGGGCTTGATTCCCCTTGACAGCTCTTTCCGTGGCTCTAATGTGCCTGTGAATCATGAGGCTGTCCTGAAGTACCAGCAGCATGGCAGAGAGGGAGGAGTAGGTTCTGGCAGGAGCAGAGGACGGAAAGAAGAAAATATCCAGTGGGTTACCAGTCTCATTCCTCTACTGTTTTCTGACAGGAATGGTGTTTGTGGCATTATTGAAGGACACCTCATCTCTCTCTGGACACGCATAATGTGGTTTGCAGGAGTTGTTGGTCAAAGTAAAGCCAGAGAACTTCACCCTGACTTGAGGAATTGTTTCCATAAACGTTCTGCTGACTTCCCAGAGGTGGTGAAAAATGCTCTCATCTAAACCAGATTTACACAGAAAAAGGATCAGGTCTTGCAAAACATTTAATCATTGTAGCAGATACGTCTGAGTAGTTTGGCAGACAATAGCGGTTTTCACACTCTTATCAAGACCTTTGGCAATTGTATAACTGGATACGGAAAAGAAACTTGGAGCAGCAGCCATAGCAGCTCCTGGTGGGGTGAGGACAGTGGCACCAGGGAGGTGTGCAGGGAGAGGAGCCAGACCTCTGCAACGTGAAGTGAAAGATCAACCCAAGCCCAGGACCTGCATTGCGGGCAGTTCCTATTCGCTTTTTTCTCTAATTTGCTTTGGTAGTAGTCAAGTGAGGCCCACACAGGACTGGAGTTTATCCAGGAGCCCTAAAAACCTGCATGGTGTGGGAGCAGGGAGTACTGTCCCTTCACCCTCTGGCTCTTTGCCTGGCATACGAGCTGCTGGTGGACCAGGGGTCGCTTTCTGTCCTGCTTCAACCCACCAGCTCACCCCGAGGCTTTTCTCTTCTTCCTTGCATGGGAAGGGTTTTTTTTAACTCCCTCTTAGAAAAAGGATTGGCAAGGTGCATTGTGGACAGCAAGCAGGAGCTTCCACCCTTGAGGCGACAAACCCTTCCTCACAGCTTGTGTTGCTGCGCCAGTGATGGATGTGCTGCCTGCTGACTCACAAGAGCCACTCCCTTGGTCCTGCCATGGAGAGGAGTGAGGCATTGAGCTAAGGACAGCAAGAGACAGGATTTGGCAATGGAATGAGCCTCGCCATCTTCTCTTGAGGGTGTGCAGAGCAACCCCCACAGATCTGGAGTCAGTCCCATTTGCAGTGCTTGGTTGCAAATGGGCGATTTGCTGGAGAGCCTCTGCTTGAGGACAGGAGACTGGCACGACACACAGGCAAGTGCAGGGAGAAGGAGGAGAATCAGGCTGAGTGTGAAGTGCCAATATGGGCACTGCCAGGCATTGAAGGGCTTAGCTGAGCTCCTCCATGAGAAGGACACAGCTCAGACCACCCTACACCAGTTGCCTTGCTATGGATTCTCTGCATTAAACCCTGAAGGAGACTAGTTCAAAGATATTTTTTCAATACCCTGCCTTTTCAACTTACACTTTCTCATGCAATTCTGATGAGCTGGAGAAGTGCTTTGTGTGCAGACAGGTTCCACCTCTCATATTGGGATGTTCATGTTACTGGGAGATCCCTTTTTTCCCCAGCTCCAGAAGGCTTCTTCAAATCCACTACCCACTGGAGGCTGTTTAACTTGCACAAAAAGGGAATAAAACCACAATTCTGTCTGGTTTTAACCTTCTAAAATAGTAATTATCCATCACTTTAACAATTAATAAATCACTCCAAAAGAAGAAGAAGTAACAAGAACAAAGGGAAAATCAGTGACTACCAAGATGCTTGGCTTTGTTGAATCACCCAACCTGCCTTTCTGAAGTTAGTTTCCAACACTGCTGAAATCACTCACGATAAATGTATCATAGAAAAATGACAGTGATCTTCTTGACTTCTCTCTCTCTCTCTCAAAACAGAAAGTGCTGTTTGACAAAAGACATCACTGCATATGACGTAGGAGGCCCTGGTGAGCCATCTTGCTGCAAACTAATTTGGGGAAGAATTACTCAGAAAAAGCTCCCTTGAAACAGGTGAGACACATGCACATTTTGGCTGCTTCCTAAAAGCAAGAAGTGTCTGCACTGTGCTTTAAGAATAGCTGGTTCATGAATCAGGGTTTCCCCAGAGATGAGTTACTCTGATTGTCAGGGCTGCTGCTGCAAGGCTCTTTGCTTTGCTCAGTCCTTGCTCCGGCTGGGCCAGGTAGAACTGCCGTGGCTTTAACCTTGCCCAGGGGTTGTGCTCACAGTTTTAAAGGCAATAATACCTCTGCCATTTGATGGATGTAAAGGAGCTGATAGTGCTTCACTGCTGACTAGGGAGCAAACACGTTGAAGAGGGATCCTTTGATAGAAAAATCAGTCGGCATGTGGGCTGGCTGCAGTCAGTACAGACGCCACCCCAGCCTGGAAGAGTGAAGAACTCTCCAGGAACAAGCCTGGGGCACCATGGGCCATGGGCACCATCCCATTTCCTATTCTGATCTTCAAAAAGTCAACCTGGTCAGAATTTGGTTTTAGTTTTTAGGATAGAAACTGGTTTGGGGTATGAGTCCTTTAATCTGTTTTTCGCAAGTTGGTCCCTGACCTGCTGCACTGGGGAGAAGACCACATAGGGAGCAAGACACTGCTGAATATTTGATTCAAGATGCTGATGCCTCCTGAGCAGTGCTAGATCTTTTCATGCCAGGCTGACTTTTGGAGCATTATCAGCAGTGTTACATTTTTGTACTTATCCTTTCTGATGGTTGTTGGTGAAAGCGCTTGGTGCGCACTGGCTATCTGTCTGAGGTTGAGCAGAATGTAATAAATCAGATTATCTCTGGCTTCTGGTGATGTGATGTGTGTCACAACCTCAGCTACCCATGGGGGGTTTGCATTGTGCCTCGTGGTGCCAAAATGGGATTTTTCAGTGTTAGCCTTAAGACCCCACGGGATCAGAGCATTCATGAGAAGCAAGCCTTTGAAACAGAAACTTCCCAGCAGCTGCTGCTTGGTGTGAACTGCTGGAGATGAGTTCACCTCTGATTCACTCCTCGCCATCCGCAAGGCTGGCTCCTTCCCAGCCAGAGGGCTCTGCTCCTTCCCTCTTCCCATCAGTGGAGAGAGGTCAGTGGGTCCATACAAACTGCTTTTGAATGTGTAGAGTTGAAATGATACTCAGGAAAACTTTAAATTGGAGTGAAAAGAAATGAGAGCCACCCAAGGCTGAATCAGAAATTGAAGAAAAATAAGGGAACAATGTAAAAACCATGCCTTTGCACCAAGCCTGTGAAATTCAATACACTTTAAAGCAGTGAAGGGCTTTGGAAGGGTGCCATGAGGTCCAGTAGTGTGAAAGTGAGCTGAGGGCAGGGTGTGTATTATGTAACGAAAAAGAACTTTTAAAAAATTATTTTTATGCTTTTACTGGAGAAATTAATTCCTGTCCATTGGGCCCTGTCATTTTTTTGTCCTGTTGAAATGTTTCTAAGGAGATAATATACTTCAATTTTGAAGTAACCTGTGGTTTTAAGACATAAAATATTTTCCAGCCCAGTTGCTGAATAGTTTGTAGTGACATATTCTGAATTTCAGGTACAATTGAAGTTATTTCAGTGAATCTGCAAATGTAGAAATAAGCCAAAACTTTGCCTCTGTGCAAAGGAAAGCAAAGGAAAAAAAAAAAACCAGAGGACTTTCCCAGGCTTATTCCATCTCTTCTTGATGTCATTTCAGCTGACATTTATTTGAAAATCAAAACATGAGAGCATGTGTACTTCCTGTGCCTCACATTACTGCTTTTTTAGAAGGAGAGGAAATGAATGTTTTCCTATTCAGTTACTACTTTTGTTCTGATTCAAATGTTAGCTGGTCTACACTGGATACAGATCTGTCCAGGTATTTCTGTTTTGTTCCTCTTCCACTTTTTCAGTTTCCCAACCTGTGTTCTGCTTTACAGTCTGTACCAGGCAGGCTGCTGCTGTGTGCCCAGAAACCACAAGAGTGTGGAAGAGTAACACACCACACACCACACACATGCTGATATTTTTATGAAACCAGGTCAGTCATTTTCAATCCCTCTTGCCAGCAGAGGAAAATGACGTCTTGCATTGTGATAATTCTGAAAATCCCCTGTCGCTTTCAGCGTGAATCAAAAGAGAACTGTTCCTGTTTGTGGGGCAAAAGCAAATTTCAAACGTCTGTGTGCTGCACTGAGATGAAGTCAGGTGGGCAATCTCGCTGCCCCCAAATACAGAAGCCAAAAATCTCCATCTGATAGCAGAGGCTTATTCATATAGTCCTGCTCCTTTGAGATTGGGAAGGGCACAAGGCAAA
This sequence comes from Leptocoma aspasia, assembly GCA_013399835.1. Lineage (NCBI taxonomy): Eukaryota > Metazoa > Chordata > Aves > Passeriformes > Nectariniidae > Leptocoma > Leptocoma aspasia. The sequence goes on along the minus strand of VXAX01001527.1, from coordinate 1,384,532 downwards.
TGTGAGTGAACTGATGGTGGCTGGCTAAGCACTGCTAATATTGATTCAGGATCTCTACCCATGAGCTGTAGCCCTTGGAGATGTGTCTGTTCTCAACTGTGTATTCTGAAACTTCAATGTTTATATAATAAATAATGCTTCAGATTACTTCCCTAATTCTATTGTTTAGCTTGAGCTAGGAGTTTCACATTTGGTAATAAATGTCCAAGATCTGTCTTAGCGGTGTAGGTTTGAAACAAGGACCTATTCTATTGCTCATTTTCTGCCAAAAGTTAAATTGCAGGCAAATTTTCAGGTATCTTGTTAGCCAGCACATGTTTCTGGCTAACAGGTTCCTATGAATATGCCTACCAAAAAGCATGAAGGTATGCTTATCCTGTGGGAACTGTTCCTCCTTTCTACAGAAATCCATGTGCTCCTGCTGAGTCACGTAGGCTAAGGAGATATCCCATAATTTTGGCAAAAGGGCTGCAAGCCTGGGTCTGGATCAGAGGGATTTGCTATGCCATTAGTTATGGTTCAGCAAGGGCTTTTCCTCTTCTGGTCTATTTTGCTCTGGGCCAGATGGGTTGAAAAGACTTATAGTGTCTGATAGTGCTGCTACCAGTCTCCTCTCTTGTATATTTAAGTTTGGGGAATGGGGAAGGACTGATTTGATTTCTGAAAGAGGGTTCCTATGTGTTTTCAGAGCTTGACTTCAGTCCTCTCATGATGGCAACATGAGACGTTTTTTGTTTTGGAAGTGTTTCAGACAAAAGGTGCCTCTCCCTGTGGCTTCGCTCTGGTCAGGGCTCCTTTCCATGTCCTTGTGGTGCCATGCTGTCCTCGGCATGACTAGTGGGAACCAGGTGGGCATGCAGCCTGTCTGCCAGTGTGCTGAGCCCTGGCCCTTTCTATGCATGCACAAAACACTCAAAACTTCTGCAAAGATTAGGGAAGGCTGTCTAAGGTCACAGAGAAGGTTGGGTGGGGGGAAAAAAACAGGAAGTAAATGTAGATCTTGATATGCTACACTGGTCCAGACCCACCATCTTTCTGTCTCTTTTCTGCTCGAGAAAGTCCCCTTCTTCCTTTGCAGAGAGCATTTCCTTCTACTTGGGGCTACTTGAGCAGTGGAATCACTGCTGCAGGTCACTAAGCCATGTCTGTCCCCTCCTGGGGAGACTGCCAGTCAGCTTCCTCTCCCTGTGTTGGCCAAAAGATTAAGCTGCCTCCCTATTTTGCTCTGTGTTCCTTTCATTGTGAAACTGAAGCCAGATGAATTTTGGCAGTGTCCCCACTGGGAGCACATACATGACCCACAGAAAAAGATGTTGGTTGCCCGCGTCTGTCTCACCAGTGATGCAAACCTAGCAGGGCTAAGTCTGCATGGGCTGGAGTTAAGCCAAGAGACATGTGCTTGGGATGCCTCACCAACAGCAACAGAGCTGCTGGAGCCTGGCACCGTGGTTTCAAATCTGAATATTCTCTGCAGTGATGTGATTGATCAGAAAAGAGAAATGGGATGGCTTGAGGCTGGCGGGCAGCCATGTCTGCTCAAGAGTTTCCTGGGAAGCTGATGGTGGTTGCCAGTGCCAGGTCAGCTCTCCTGGAGCTACTGCTTGCAGCCAGCAAGGTTGTGCAGTGCCTGGACAGAGCAATGCTATGCCACGCCTGGGGCCCCTAGACATTGTTGTCCTACAGATAAATAACAGGGTTTGAGCTGCTGATGTTGCTCGTAACGTTGTGAGTCAGGTTTTCCAAAGAGCGTGGTGCTGAGCTATGGGAAAAACCAGCCCTGTGTTTAGGTGTCTGCTGGACTGCTGAGCTCCTGAGAAATTTTGGTACCCTGCTGCAGGAGCTGCATTTCCTTGGGTGCCATGGCTCATGTCTTCTGCTCAGGTTTGAGCCTAGCCTTCCAGGGCCTGTGCTGGGTGTGATGGCCCAGTTCTGGGTGAGATCACACAGTCCCAGTCATCTTCCATGTGTGGCTCTCACAGGGACCAAAGTGGCGGCACCTCTGAGGAAGTTCCTGCCTGTACAACTAGGTGACATCAGGCAGAATTGGCACCCTTGTGTACCAAGAAATTTCTGCTTAGAACTATATGTTTATTTTTAAGAAGGGCAGTACAGCTGTACACTTTTCACACTGCATCAGTACTGAGAAAAACCACAGAGATGAACCTGTCACAGGACAAACCCCAAATCTTCTCAAAATGATTCCAGCTGTGCTTCTCTTTTTACATAACATTGTGGTATAGCATTTTCACTCTTTTTCTGATTTACTTTTTGTTTATTTGTTTTTCAGTTTTGCTTTAGGCCATGGACAAGGTTCAGTGGCAAATTTCAGAGCAAATACTGCAAGTCCAGAGGGCTGCTCGCAGCCTTCCCCACGCCTACAACCAGCTAGTGAGCAAGACTGCTTTACACTTGCAGCTATGTGTGGGGACCAGCTACTCTTTGGGGTCACACCTTTGTTCTGTCGTGTTTTCCCTTACCCTGTATCATATTTTTATTTCCCATTTCCTCCTTTTTTCTGTGGTGACTTTTAAATGTTGATGGATGCAAGGACTCCTTGTATGCTTTTTCCTCTTTTTTTCTTTTTTAAATGTAATTTAATGATTTCACTGCCACCATCACCACCTCTTCTTTCACTCAATTTTGCTAAGACAATTTACAGTGAAGCTGGGATCTGGATGGTGGCTTTTAAGGCAATGGCTCCCAGAAAATCTGTGAAACCAGCAGGAATTTTGCCAAAATCATCTGCTCACTACCTTGTAGTAACGAGTTTAATGGTCATCCAGTTTCTGAAGCAGAAATTGAGTTATGATTGAGACCATCCTCATGGCCCCCCTTCCGTCCCCTGATGCAGCAGTAACTCTAACATAGCTCATCCAGTCCTTTAAAAAAGGACTGGATGTGGCACTCAGTGCCATGGTTTAGTTGAGGTGTTAGGGCTGGGTTGGACTCAATGATCTTGAAGGTCTCTTCCAACCCAGTGATTCTGTGATTCTGTGAAATAAACCCTGCTTGTCTGGCTGCTACAGCAGCTGTTCCTTTGAATCAGCTGCTTCTTTGGAGGTGGAGGAGTGACCATAAATGGTCAGTAACCCTATGGGGCAATGAGCTGTTTGGGATGCCAGACATGAGGGATGGAGAGCTCCCTGGCCCGCCTCCTGCATGCTCTGGCCCAGGGCCAGGCTGAACACTTCAAATCCTGCTTGTGGAAATTGTGGGAATTTGGATTGTTATCATTTGGGGTGTCTTCTGAAACTGCTGCACAAAGGTCCAAACTGTTTGAACAACAGGACTTCAGACTACCCCCTGTAACCTTTCCCGCCAATATAGAAAATTAAACTCTTTAGTTTTGTTTAATTAAGTAAATTGTTATGGTTTGGGTTTTGGTTTGCATCTTAAGGTTGTGTATTTTATTGTTTGGCCCAGCCTGCAAGCCTGCTTAAGCACTTAAAAACTGATTCCAATTGAAATGGTCTGACTAAGCATCCTTTAAATGCCAGGGTATGGTGTTAGCTAAGAGGATGTAGAGAGCTCTGGACAGCGCAAAGAACATCCTGTCTGAAAGATGGCATCCAAAGTAGAACTGCAGGATGAGATAGTGCTTGTGATGGACTCTCAAAAAGAGACATGGCTGGGGAGAGTGTGTGCTATGAGGACAGGCCAAACCAATGGGAAAAGAAGGTGCTGAAAGGGTAAGGAGAGTAAACGGCTTTGTAGGTTAAATAAGTTTAGTGGCCTGCATGACAGTAAACCTGTGAGAGAGTGAAATGCCAAAGCAAGATGACACCAAAGTAATGATTTATCCTGTTCTGCCAGCCATGGTTATTAAATGTGCAGATGCTGGAAATGCTGCTGGCTGGTCTGTAGTGATGTGCATGACAATGCCTACAGGGAGTGTCATGTCTCCTGAGTTCATGCTCCTGGGAGGATAACATAAAATGCAAGTAGGACTCCAAGTTCATGAGAATTCAAGCAAATGCTGAAGCTATGCAAAAGCTTTTTTTTTTTTTTTGGCAAGATAAACTCCCGAGAAGATATGAAAGTAAGGATCCTTTTGATGGAACAGAACAAAACTCGGTGTTTCAGCCAAACTTATATTTTCTTTTGTTAAAAGAAGAAAATTTCTTCTGTTATCTTTTTTTTTTTTCCAGAAAAGGTGACCAAAAGTTTAATTTGCAGGTTAGATGTTCAATTTTTGTGCTGTTAGAAGGAAAAATGCTCTCAAAAAGAAGATACTTGTAAGTATTGCAGGTTTTGTTTACATTGTTCATGACAGTGTATACGCTTGTTATGTCAGTCATGGTGAGAGATTTCTGATTTTGGGACACCCTGTTGCTCAGCCAGGAGACTAAGTCTCAAGCAATCAATGACTGCCTCCTCTGTATCCTGTCAATGTAAAAGATATTAATGTGAAGAGTGTAATTGAATGAGATGTAATTGAATGAGACTCCTAGTGGAAAGAAAAGTTAATTTCTCAATTAAATTTATTCTGCATCTTTTCAGGTGAGCAACTAAATTGACTTGTCACTCTGAAATGTTTATTTTTATGTCAGTAAAAGAATGCAATAAGAATAAATTTAGAGCATATGAAATTGAAATAACTCATTTAAAAAATAGATCAAAGCCAGAATTTAAAATATTTGATGTTGGGACAGGTTTATAGGTGTTAACCAGAGAGCATAAGCCTGGTCGATTATTTTCTTTTTGTTTTCCTACCTCATGTGTGTCTGGAGTACTGTGGGAAGAGGATTACTTATAAGAGGAGAGGGATGTTCAATGCATGGGCAGAAGGGCGTATGGCACTACTGTGGCTGGACTTACCTCCAAACCTCTGTATTCCCATTCAGAGCCTGATCCTCAGAAGCAGGATCTGTCTGCTGTCTTGTAGTGCCTTGACATGACCCATGTGCTCTTAGGTCCTAATATGGGGCATTCAGCAATTGAAAACCTGGTTTTGGAGATTTTTTTAGATTCCCCCCAACTCGCCACCCTCCCCCACCCCTTCTGCTCCATGGTTCTTGTTCTCATAGCTTCTTAATCATTCTCCTCTGCCTTGGCTTCCTGAAAGGAGCCCATCTGCTCTCTTGCACTGCTTTCTGTCTGCACTGAAACCACAAAACTCAGATTAGGCTCTTCAAAAGCTTTACCAGGCTTCAGGAACTCCTGAAGCAAATCTGGGCCCGTTTTCATGCAAATCCAAATACCTTTTATGGTTTCGTTTCAACTTGACATTTTGATTTTGAGATTTTTTGAGCTTCTCAGACCCTACGGCTTTCTGTGAAACCCAAAGGGCGTGAACTTACATGAACTAAAATGGAAAAAATATTCAGATGAACCCACTGAAAACTGAAACTATGTTCCCACAACTGTGCTTAATAAACTGCTCTGTTTTTCTCTTAATTGCAGAAGTGGCAACTACTGTTCCACAGCTAGGAGCTGCAGCAAGGCTGAGTTTCCAGTTTATGTGTATTTGGTATATTAAATAGAGATCCTGGTAAATCACAGGTAGTTTGTCCTCTTCCAACTGGCAGTCAGTAAACAGGGAGCCTTCTCTACCTCAGTGTGACCTGAGCAATGAGAAAATCAATGTTTTCCCCTGCCAGGGTGTGCTGCCAAGGAAGTGATGTAGGCTTCTCGTCACAGTGGGTCACTCACTCTGTCACTTCCAGGAAAACTGCAGGGTCACCTCTACCTCAGTCAGCCCAGCTTTGACCACGGTGGGGAAGTCCTGGTACTGCTCTGGCTGAGCAGCTCCAGCACCTCTTCTATTTTTTTTTTTTACCAGCACATGGTGGCTGTGCCAACCAGTTATAGGGGACATGGCCAGATCCCATTGACCATCTGCTGAACCCCCAACATGAGCAGGTCACACCAGCTGTAGGACACATTGCTGATGGCAAATGGATGCACCAAGGCACTCATGGATTGGTGCCATCCCTCTCCTCTGCTCACACTGCCCACCTTCCCAAGGGATAAGTGCTCCTGGGGATTGTCCCATGTCGGGGGCATGGGAATAGGAGGAGAGAGAAGGAGAAAGAGGTGTTCCTTGGCTCAGGTATAGGCAGGGCTGCTGGTGGGAGAGGGAGCAGTGTGTGCTCCAGTCAAGCTTTAGCAAGTAATCAGGGACCTGGCTGTCATGGTAGTAGCCAGTTTGGCCCCAAATGACCCAAGCCTGGCTGCTCTGTGCAAAGAGCAGAACCTCCAGCATCACCCCCAGTGCCTTCCCTTTCCAGCACACAGGGTTTCCAAAGCTGTTCAGGTCTTTCTGAGAGGACAAGCTCATGTTGCTTCCCAGCCTGAGTGGCTGAGCATGGTGCCAGGGGGCTGTGTGAGATGTAGGTCGTGGAGGAAATGGAGCTTGCACAGGGCTCTGGTGATCTATGCTGTCAAGCTGTCTTGTTGGACATCAAAAACAGGATCAGGATCTGTGATCCAAATCACATGTCCTGTGTTACTAGTTAGTCCTGTGACTCAAAATTGCAAGGTCCTAGTACTGCAAAAGATTTTAGAAATTACAAATGTTGTCATGGAATTATTTCCCTGAGTTTTTCTCTGCAACTCTGAACCACAGCAACTTTTCTCTACTCTCCAAATTCAGCTTGTCAGATTGGTACACCCATCAAGGTCTGGGGACTGGCTGTCCAAGAAAGCTCTAAGATAGATGAGAAGAGCTGGAAGCTCTTGGCACCCTGAAGTTCTCTGTCCTTTTGTCAAACCTGCTATGAGACAGGAAATTCTATCCTGGATGCTGCAGTGCACAACACTCCTTCCCCACCCGTGCCAAAACACAGAGGGCTTTCAAAAGGATTTTTAGCACTTGAAAAAAATTTGTGATACTGTGATGAACCTCTCCTTCTCATTGCTTTGATAGTCCAGACTGCTTTCCCTGCCAGAAAGGACACAGACAAGTGCTCCCTGCAGGACGGGTGGGAGCAGAGACAGAGCTGTGGGAAATGCAAGCCAAGCCTGGGGAGCTGGCCTCACTTCTGGGCTTGGTCCTGCACAGGAACCCTGTTCTGGTTTTGTCCCTCAGGCTTCAAGCACAAGAAGATGATATGGTAGGCCCCATTAAACGAAACAACTGGTAGTAGTGGGCTTTTACTTCTCCTTCTTCTTCTTCCTTTTTTTTTTTTTTT